>PVKB01002583.1:74313-267086 GCA_004027205.1 Ctenodactylus gundi
TTTTTTTTTTTTTTTTTTTTTTTTTTTTTTTTTTTTTTTTTTTTTTTTTTTTTTTTTTTTTTTTTTTTTTTTTTTTGAGACATCTCATTCTGTAGTTCATGCTGGTCTGGAACTTGTATGTAGCCCAGGCTGGCCTAGAACTCATAGCAATCCTCTTGCCTCAGCCTCTCAAGTGCTGAGATTACAGGCATGTAGCACCACGCCCAGCCATTATGTGGTGCTGGGGATTGAACCCAGGACCTCTTTATTTCCTAGGCAAGCCCTCAGATCAGTGAGCTACACCCACAGCCCCCTTTCTTGTGTTTATTTTGAGACAGGTTTTTGCTAAGTTGCTCAGGTGGGGCTTGAATTTGGGAGCCTCCTGTGTCAGCCTGCCAGAGCTGCTTCAGTCGATTTTTGTTTTTACTTCTATGATAAAACACCATGAAATGAAATGCTGTTGCGTACATCTCTTCCCAGCTTCATGTCCAGTGAGCTCACTCACTCCTTAGTCATTGTGTGACCAAGTTTGATGTGGTCCTAAGACTAAGGCTTAATGACAGCTGCTTTGTATTTGTGTTGACCTGAGATTTTACACTATATAACTATTAGTCTTTACTATTAAAAAGATATAAAAATATGCAAGCTGGTGTACTCCGGTGAGAGTTTATCTTTCATTAGACCCTTGGCTAATCCTCAGTGCCAGGAGAATTGTGTATATATAATTAGGCGTACAGCTAATTTCATTAACTGTTCAGAGTACCTCTGTTTTATTGATATATGTGCAAATATGAAATAGTTACTTTTGCTTGCTTACACCTTTGGACTCCCTAATTCCAAATTTCCAAACTATCCAAAATAGTAGGAAAGTTAAGCTTATATTCCAAATGTCATCAGTGAAGATACAATGTAAAATGATTTATCAGATTGGGCCTCTGGGTTGAGTAAATCCAGAAGTTTAGAATTAGACAGAGAGAAGGATGTGGGCTGGTTTTGCTTGTTTGAGGTGTTAAGGATTGAACCTAGTACCTTGCATATGCTTGGACAGACCTCTGCCACTGAGTCTGTGCAGCCCATGTGTTTTGTTTTTAACTGCATTTATGAAATAGAAAAGAACCTTGTTGAAACATTTGGCATAGATTGAAGTTTTATTTGCTTCATTAGAAACAAGTCCCAACTTACTATGTCCAAGAGGTAGTAATTAGAAGACCTCTCCAATTTTCAGGTGGGTTTTACTGTAGATAATTAAATACAAAAGTCTAGAAAGACAAGCACAAAACTAAAGATTAACCATCCTTGGCATATTCAAATGAAGAGATTGATAATGCGAACTGAAAAATACGGTTCTTATACTAGTCAGCCCCTCAAAAGTCTTTGGTGTCCCCCTTTAAGCTAGGATGAACTATTGTGGTGCTTAGGTATATATGTTAAATCTTGCTAGGTAGGGCCCAGTTACTTTCTAGAAGTACAACAGTTAACATTCTTACCAGTAGCTCATGAAAGTATTTGTTCCCGAAGTACTTGCTAATGTGGCATTTCGCCATCTCACATAAACAGAAGTATATCAATGAGTGGTTTGTATGCCAAACCAGAGTCCTCAATCTAACTTTTGTATTGTACAAAGACTGTAGGGTTGAGAATTGATACTGAAATTTAATAGTTGTGTTCCTTTTTGCCATAATTATTTTGGTTTGTTTTCTATCTAGGTACTTTCAAACTAGTAATAGAATTTTCTGAAGAATATCCAAATAAACCACCAACTGTTAGGTTTTTATCCAAAATGTTTCATCCAAATGGTAAGTAACAACTTATTATACTTGCTTGCGGTGCGAGGGATCAAACACAGGACCTTGTATGTTCTGTGTGTCTGCCTTTTAGCTGCATCTCCAGCCCATTCCTTCCGTTTAGGTCTAGTCCCTTCTCACATTTAGGGCCTGCCTGTAGATGTTGCTTCCTTGTCCATGTTGGCTGCATTTTTATTACCTGTAATCTTGTCAAGGTTCCAAATTTGAGGTTGTTTTGGTTTATAAATTTCTGAATTAAAAGTAATATGTAAGTGGGTATAATAGTGCATACCAGTAATCCCAGCTGCTTGGGGGAGAGAGGCAGGAGGACTACAAGTTTGAAGCTAGCTTGGCCAATTTAGTGAGACTTTGCCTCAAAAATAAATTTTATAATAGAGCTGAGGATAGGCCCTGGGTTCAGTCCCAAGTGCTGTCAGACAGTAAGAACAATAAAAACACAAAAACATTGCTTATACAAAATGACGATTATGTTGGATATAGGTACTTTGTATATTTTGATATACTATGAACTTTTTTTTTTTTTTTTTGATAAAGGGTCTAACTCTCTAGTCCAGGCTGGTCCTGAACTCACTGTGAAGTCCAAGAAGACCATGGACTCATAGCAGTCCTCCTGTCCTAGCCTTCTGAGTGCTGGGATTACAGGCGTGTGCCCTTACATCCAGCTTTATTTGGTGCTGGGGAATCAACCCAGGATGTTAAGCTTGCTAGGCAAGTGCTTTAACTGCTGTGCCATTCCTCCTGTTCCTGTGAACATACTCCTAAAGGAGTTTGTTTTCATACTGGTCATTAAATCCACCACTGAGCCACATACTCAACCCTACATTGTTTTTAATGGTGCTGCATCTTTATTAAAATTTTTCACTTTTCTTTTTTGTGGTACTGGAGATCCTTCTCGGGGCCTTCATATTAAACTATATATCTAGTCCATTTTTTATTTTTGATTTGAGACAGGTTCTTGCTAAGTCATTAACTGACCTGGGTTGGGCTCAAACTTGAGAGCTCTTGCCTGCACTTTCCAGAGTCCCAGCATTGCAGACCTGCACCACCAGACCCAGCTCCTACATCATTTTAGTAATGTATTTCTATCTAGTTATTGGTGGCTTTTTCCACAGTACTAGGAATTGTATGCAGGGACTTCACACTGAGTGACAGCTCTTTTTAGAGACAAGATCTCACTAAATTGCCTAAGCTGGACTTGAATTTGTGATTTTTATTTTTGCCTCAGTCTTCCAAAGTGCTGAGGCTTGGCTATTGTTTTATATTTAATTGGCAGTACAGAGGATTGGACCTAAAGTTTTTGTTTGGTTGGTTGGGGTTTTTTTGTTTTGTTTTTTTTGAGAGAGGGCTTTTCTAAGTCACAATTGCCCATGTTAGAATCAAACTTGCAAGCTTCCTGTCTCAGCCTCCCAGAGTGCTGGAATTAATAGGCATGTGCCACCATGCCTGGCTATTTATAATTTCAAACAGCACTTTGAACATTCTTCCTCTTCTGCTGCTTCTGCTGCTCTTTTTTTTTTTTTTTTTTTTTTAGGGCCTTGTGAATATTTAGCAATGCTTTGCCACTAAGATCTATCCCCAAACTCTCAAACATTCTTTAAAATAAATCTCTCAGATACTAATGATTGCTTTCTTTAGAAAGGTTTTTATAAAATAGGACTGGAGGTGGGTGTAGTTGTATATGCCTGGAATCCCAGTGCTAGGGGAGGCAGAAGCAGAGAAGATCGTGTGTTGAGCTTAGCCTACTAGGCAAGCTAACAAGACTGTCTCAAAAAAAAAAAAAAAAAAGAACGGCTGAGGGGAATATAGCTCCATATGAAGGCAGAAGAAATTACACTTATCACAAGACATAAAATATAAGGAATGGTAAAAAAAAAATACAAGATCATAATCCTGCTACTTATATTCTGACAATTTTAAATTTTTGTGACTTGCATATCCTTAAAGTGAAAATATATCTTATAAAGAACAATTACTGGATATAAATAGTTAATACTTTTTAAGGTAAAAATACTGTATTTTTCTATATGAGTAAAGAATATATATCATTTTTGGTGACTACATTGGTTATATGATGTACATTTTGTATTCTTTTTTGGCAGAGTCTTGCTGTGTGCTCCAGGCTAGCTTTGAACACATTATGTAGCCTATTATTGACCTCAAACTCATGATCCTACAATCCTCTGGCTCCGCCTCCGGCACTTGCATATGGTTTTGTTGCTGGGGATAGAATCCAGGGCTCTGTGCATTGTACGCTGGCGCTCTGCCACTCAGCTACACTCCTGTCTCCAGATGGGCCGTGACTTATTTAGCCACTCTCTTCATTTTATGGCACACACTCAAGTTTCCCATTGTTTGCACTCCTGTGTGAACATTCTATAAATAAATTTTTGGACATGGTCATGATTGTTTCCTTAGCTTTTATATCTGTAATTTTTCTCAAGAGCATTTAGAAATACAGATTTGTGTGTGGATTGAACCCAGGGTCTTGTACATGTTTAGCAGGTGTTCTGCTACTCATCTGCACCTAAGCCCTGAAATACAGAATTTAAGCAGATTGCTATATGGTGTGTATTTTTTTTTAAAAAAAGTATCACCTCCAGATAAGATATAAAATTAGACTTCATTTCTGAAGGAAGGTTTTTCTCTGAAGTAAAGAATTTAATGCTGAACATAGTGGCATATCCCTGTATCTCAGAATCTGATAGGCTGAGAAAGGAGGATCCCAAATTCAAGCCCATCTAGGATTTAGTGACTTAAGTGACACCCTGTTTCAAAATTTAAAAATAAAGTGCTGGGAATTTAGCTCAGTGCAAAGCCCTGGTTTCACTTTCTAGTACCACCAAAAGAAAAAAGATTTTAGTTATTTCCTGATGTTCAAAATTTCTGACTGTAGCTGGTTATGGAGATGCACACCTATAACCCAGCAATTGGTAGGCCAAGGCAGGAGATTTGTGAATTTGAGACTAACCAGGGCAACCAAGGGAGAACTTGTCTCAAAAATCAACAACAAACTACCACTGACTAGGCCAACCTTTTCTGTTGGTAGTAAAGCTTTTTGTAACTATTAGGTATTGCAGAGTTTACCTGTAACCAGTTCAGTGTTGTCTTTACAGTGTATGCTGATGGTAGTATATGTTTAGATATCCTTCAAAACCGGTGGAGTCCAACGTACGATGTATCTTCTATCTTAACATCGATTCAGGTAAGTGTGTGTTAAGTGTACTTAGGATGTATCATAGTTTTTTGATATTCCATGGGATATATTTAACTCCTTTAGGAGCAATCTGAGGTCAAGTGAGTGAGTTAATTTTTCCAGCAGCACCACGGTAAACAGTCACAGAGGTCAGACAGGACTGACCTTCAGCTGACTGGCCTGCTTATATGAGGTCTGTCCCCAGGCAGGTTTCTCATCCTGTATGAATTACAGGTTCTCACAGGTTGGACGTCTTGTGTCTATACAGTGTGCTAGAGGCTGTGAAGAAAAAAATCTTTCGGAAAATACAGATAATGGCTTGGAAAACAAAGGGACCTCAAAAAACTGCTAGTGTGGTGAAGCGTTCCATCCAAGCAACCGTTTTTTTTTTTTTTTTTAATGAAGTATATAAAACTGTTGGAGCATTTTGGCAGAGTATTTGAGAGATGACTTGGTTTAGTCACATGGATTTGAGAGGAACAAAAATAACATTTTGATGTCTGACTTTTTAAAATAAAATGGTTTTTTATCATGCTTCTTTATTTTGGTCGTCTTACAACCTTCCTATTTTTCATGTTTCTAAGTGCATATTTATCTAGAGAAACAAGATTTGCCACTAACCTACTACTATATTTCTAAAGTAACCACAATAGGTTTTAAGGCTGGGAGTGTGGCTTAAAGGTAGAAGTACTTGCCTATCATGTATGAAGCCCTAGAAATACATAAATAAGAGTTTACCTTTGGGAAATGTTGATTGTTAGGGTGTTTACAGGTATTATGTCATAACCAAAGCAAGTTTTCTCCTAGTTAATAACAAAGTCTCAGTACGCTAAAGAATATTGTTTTCTATCCTGTTCTGTTCTTTGCCTCAGTACTGGAGATTGAACCCTGCAGTAACTTAAATTCCTAGCCCTAAAAAGTTTTGTATTTTGAGACAAGATCTGTATTGCTAAATTGCCCCACACTAAGCTTAAAGTTTCAACCCTTTGCCTCACCCTTCTAGAGTATTGTTGTTTTCTGATTTTCTTGAACTTAGAGGTCTCAGGGCAATTGAAAATTGTTTTGGAAGCTTAATTTCTTTAGTAGCAGGAAACCTCTTAAGCCATTTGTGAGTGTTTAGACTTAAAAGTACATAGCATCCTAACTTCTGAAATAGCTATCAGTTTGTACATTTTTCTGCAGTTCATATCTGAGCCCTGCTAGCATAAAGAATAACTTCCCTTTTTTTGTTGTTTTCTAGTCTCTGCTGGATGAACCAAATCCAAACAGTCCAGCCAATAGCCAAGCAGCACAGCTTTATCAGGAAAACAAACGAGAATATGAGAAAAGAGTTTCGGCCATTGTTGAACAAAGCTGGAATGATTCATAATAGACAACTTGTCTGTTGATCTTTTTCATCATTATTGTGTATAATTTACCTCCCAGTAGAAAGGCTAACAAATTTTAAGTGCCACCGGTTTTAAGGATTCTGCAGAAAAAAAAATCCTTCGTTTAGAACCTACAAAAGCTTGTGTATCTTGATTAATGTACTTTTTATTGCATGGTGTGAACTAAGTTATTGCTGCATAAATTTGTAATATATCCTGTTTGTATTTTTTTCCAAGTGTATAATGTTGGTGTGGAGTTTTCATGACAGAATATACACATTTTGTAAATCTGTACTTTTTTCAAATATTGAATGCCTTATTTTTGAATTCTTTAGATTTTTAAATTGGAGAAAAGCACTTAAAGTTTTTTATATATGAATATTACATGTAAAGCTGTTAAAATACATAACTTCAGTGCAAGAGACTTTGTCACTTATTTCCTTATGTGTAGAAGGGGTTAATAAGTCTCTAGCTCTCCATCAATTGATAGTTTCTTTTCCAGTTTCAAAAGAACATGTTTCTATTTTATCAAGAAAGTCTTCAAAATTTGATTCTAAATACTTTATAATCTCCAGCTTTATTTGGAATGTTTCTATAGTAGTTTCAGTTGAGTAATTACAGACATAGCTGATCTGACTTTGTCTAGATCTGTACTTAGGCCACTGTTTCAGTTTCTTCGTGTGTTATTGTTGAATTGTACCTTTCGCAAGTTCACATTGGCTCCTCTACCATTAGCAGAAAACTGATGCAACTTACTCTGCTGCTTGGTAGCACTTTGAAAGACTTTTTAATAACAGTAAAATCATAAACATTTTTCAAAAACTCATGCCCCAGTATTAGCAGTGAATTGGTTGCATTGGTTTTAGTGAGGCAGATATTTGGAAGGATTCTTAGTATAATTTAAATATTTGAAAGATTCTTAGTGTAATTTAAATATTTGAAAACTACCTATAAATGCAGTTGCATATCTGTTTATTCTGGGAAAATGTTTTAACACCAGGGCCTGCTGAGTTGCTTTCACTTGTGGAGATTTTTTTTTTTAATCTCCTTAAGTTGTATAAAAGTTGTATTGCATCTTAGTTTACTGGATAAATCTGAAACACAGTATTGTAGAAAGCTAATACAAAGCTATCCTATGCCTTCAAATAGTATAGAAAATGGAAAATATACAAGTAAATTCTGTTGAATCACTTGTGTAGTCTCTCTAGTAGTTAAAACAGCTGTTTCAGTAACCCAAGAGTCTCTCGTCATATCCAGTCCAGCCTCCTGGAAATAAGCTTGCAGCTTCTGGTCTGTTAGAAGATCAGGTTTCAGGGTGGCAGTATTTATAGCTGAGATTCATGAAGCAGAGTTTAGCACTCGAATGGATAAGTGCTGATGTTTCCCTTAAAAGCTGTTCCTTGGCAAAACTGGAGCTGAGTGTATGGTCTTTGAGGATATAGGTGCACATGGGCATTTGCTCCCTGGAATCATGGCCCAAAAACAAAAGGGATTTATTCAGAGGTACTCTATGGTCATGTTATGTATGTCATGCTTCTCTAGTTGAGCTCTAAACAAATGAGACATTTATTCCAGTGACCCCCTGCTTCAAATAAGCAGTTACTCTGAGGACCTCCCCTCTTGTTTAATGCTGTTAGGATATAGTTTCAACACCCGTGTTTATGCATGGCCTTATATTTTCTTGACCAGTTTACTTAGTCTGTATACATACCTAAGGTATATTAACCGAGATGCAAAATTACATGGCTGTGCTGGGCCCAGTGGGGCAGAACTGTAATCTCAGCTTTTGAAAGGTTGAGGCAGGAAGGTCAGAAGTTTGAACCCAGCCTCTGTAACTTAGTGGCTTAATGTGAGACCTGACTCAAAAGTAAAAATGGACTTAGGTGTGTAAGTCAGTGTGAGGGCCTTAGTTTCAGTGCCTTGTGCCAAAACAAAGTTAAATGCATTTGTGACAGAATTCCTAGTGACAGTACTACCAAAACAATTGTGCAGTGTGCTGTTCTAAGCACGTATGTGCGGTATTTCAGACTCACAGTTGGTAAGCGTAGGTAGTTATTACAGGTGAGGAAATTAGGTACAGAGACATGAAGTGGCTTGCCAGCTAGTAAGTGATAGACCAGGGTTTGAACCTAGGATGATGAATTAAGGGGACTGAGTGTACTTTCAGATAGTCTACTGAAAAGTATTCATCCCAACTTGTGGAGATATTTCAGCTGATGTAATTATACACATTACGTCTAAACAATGACAAGGTTTTCTTGGCCATTGTTCTCCATCCTCTCACTGGATTTTCCCCTCATTGCAAACAAAGTTGGAGTATGGGAGTATTTCTTGGTTGCTTTTACAAAGACCAGTGACTTAACAAATCACATTTTTCCCATTACTGGAAATATCCTAGTATCTGTAGATAACCCCAAGCCCAAGACTAAATGGTTCTATTAATGGGAGTAACTTTTGAAACAGATTTAAATTCTTATTTAGTTGGGAGGTAGTTGGAAAGAACGTTATTAGGATTATTTACTTGTAGTCTGCTTTGTGCTTAGTAAAAAAGGTACTTGACCTGTTTAGTTTATTCACTTAGTGGTTTAGTGTGTGTGTGGTGGTGCTAGGGATGGAACCCTGGACCTCATGAATACTACTCAAGAGCTCTTAGCAATGAGCTACATCTCCCTCATTTTTTTTCTTTTTTTCTTCTTCTATTAATTAATTTATTTTTGAGATGGTCTCACTGAAGTCCAGGCTATCCTTGAACTCAACAGCAGTCCTGCCTTATCCTCTCACGTGCTGGGATTACAGGTGTATGCTACCATGCCCATCATATATGGTATTAGGGAATCAAAGCCAGGGCCTTGTGCTTGCTAGGGAAGCACTCTTAACTGCTGTGCTACTCCTCCTGCCCTTCCCTCTTTTTTTGTTGTTGTTGTTTTGTTTTGTTTTGTTTTTTTGAGACTCAGTCTCACTATATAGCCCAGGCTGGTCTTGAACTCACTGTGGAGCCCAGGTTGGCCTTGGACTCAGCAATCTGTCTCAGCCTCCCAAGTGCTGAGTGCTGGAATTACAGGTGTGCACTACCCAGTTTATGTGGGGCTACAGAATGGAACTTTGATACTTAGCACTTAAGTAGTGCTTGCTAGGCAATCACTTTAACCTCTGAGCAGTTCCTCCAGTCCCTACCTTATTCTTAAGAAATAACCTTGGCACTCAGCAGAACTCAGTTACATCTCGGTAGGTGTGGTATTGAAGATAATACCCAGGGCCTTCAGCCTATTTTGGGTTCTTGGTTTTGAGAAGATCTCACTGAGTCAGTAAGTTGCCCAGGTTGGCCTCGAATTTATCCTCATGCTTCAACCTTCTAGAGTGCTGGGATTATATAGGCTTGCACCACTTGGCCCAGCTTAAATTGGTTTTATGTTAGTATTTTGGGTTTTTTGTTTTGTTTTTGGTGCTAGGAATCATAATCTTACACATACTAGGCAAGCACGATACCACAAAGATACAGACTCATCCCTAAAATGTTTTGTTTCACAGTGCTAGGGGTTAAATCCCAGGGCTTCATGAATGCTAGGCAAGCACTGTACCACTGCGAACTCCCCCCAGATGTTTTCACATCTTAATTTTCAATCTTAAATTTCTGAGAGGGATCAAATTTGGGGGACTGGATGGTATTCACTATAATTTCTGTTATATCCAGCAATTCAAGATCCTAGTGGAACTCTAAACTATATGGGAATAATTTTGTAAAAAGAAAGTCAATAGTTAGGAAACTACTCAGATAAAGGAAATTGTTCATAGTACAGAATCCTGTGCCTGGATGGTAGCTCTGTTAAGTTCGTGCTAGTTAGGAGTAAAGTGAGTTGTTGCTTGATAGGGGAAAAGACACTTCTAATATATGGCAGCAAGGATATCACAGATGTGTAAACTATTATTGAAAGGATTGGCTTTTTTCCTCTATCCTTTGATTAAGTAAGAGATAAATTTCATTTTCAGTATACTCTCCCACCATTGCTATAGATTTTAAAAATATTTTTTTTCAGGAAAGTTTTGAAGTTAATCATGGGATGGGCTAAGGATATTTTTAGTTGGACCAAAAAGATAAAATTGTGGCCTTAACAAACCTAAACGGGTGTGGGTTATGGTCCACACACAGTTCAAAAGATCAGCTCCTTGATACTAGAAATCGCAAATTCTGAAAGGACTTATCTTGCAGGGTATTTTCCCCGTGACATATGGAAGGTTCAGAGTTGGATGAGAAACTTGCACATGGAAGGAACTCCACAAATCACTGGTGTATTAAGTCTTTGCCATTTTATGCTTTTTATCATTGACTCCTGGATTAATGTTGAAGAAGATCCTGATACAAAGTATGCTCTGCAGAGAGAAAGCAAATAACCTTCTGGCTGATTAGAGAAGAGTATTATGTAGCGTTCGTCCTGGTTGTAAGTGGGCTAGGGGTACATGTAGATCAGTCCCCACTTAGCATGCACAAGACCCTGAGGTCCCTCCTCAGAAACACAAAATGCCGAGGAGCTTCTGTAGTCTTTTAGGGAAGTTGGCTGGTCTTTTGAGTCTTACCTGGAAGATCGATCTGTAAGGCACCAGTGGAATCAGAGTCTCTCTGAACTGTGAACTCTTTAGGTCACTGTTCCTGGAATTCAGGAGGATTTCTCTACTGGCTTGAAAGCTGCCAAGAGGAAAACAGTGTTTGAGGCACACTTCTTAAGAGCAAAGAATTGGTTATGGCCACTTCCTCTCTGAAGCCCAGAAGATAAAATTACTCCTTTACAAATAAGATCTTTTTGCCAAGAATACCACAGCCCCCAGCTCAAGTGGAACAGCACTCCTGAAGAAGAACATGTCAAAAGCCAAGAGGCAGCTCTTTGGCTTCTGTATAAAATCATTTTAGAAAACTGAGTTGGATATTTTATTGTTTGGGATTGGTGCTAGTAGAAAGAAAAGGAACAAGAAGCTGTTTACCTATCTTTTTATTCCAAATCTGAAGGATACCTCACAGTTCCTATAGAAAAGATGCTCATGTGTGGCCTGCTGATAGAAAAAAATGCTTTTGCACAGCCTGCTGATCATACTGGGCAGACACTAGTAATGACTCCAGAGACCTCAGCCCATGTCAGTAGCTTTAGCAAAAGCTGACTGTCTCCGTTACTTATTCATTGCTGGGCAGAATACCCAAATCCACAGCTTTATGGAGGAAAGATTTACCTCATTTTCAGAAGTTCACAGTCCATTCACAGGCAGGTGGCTGGAAATGGTGGGCCAGACCCAGAGAGAGAGAGAGAGAGAGAGAACTCCTAATGGCATGGCAGAACAGGAGCAAGGGGGCTTAAGGAGTAGCACAGCAGTTAAAGCACTTGCCTAGCAAGCATAAGGCCCTGGGTATGATTTCCCAGCACCAAATAAGATAAGCGTGGTGGCACATACCTGTAATCTCAGCACTTGGGAGGCTGAGACAGGATTGTTGTAAACTCAGGGCCAGCTTGGGCTACATAGTGAGTTCAGGACGAGCCCAAACTAGAGGGAAAACATGCCTCAAAAAAAAAAACCAAAAAAACAAAAACCAAAAAAAAACCAGCCATGTCTGAGAGGAAAGGTAGAACCAGAGCACAACCCTCCACATCAAGCCCCAAGCAATCAACACTTTCAGCCAGGTCCTACCTCCCAAAACTGCACAGCATCTGTAGGCACATGAGGCTTTTGGGGGATACTCCAGACCCAAACCACAACATTTCACCTTTGCTCCCCCTCAAAAAAATCCCTCATTTACCTCCTTATGCAAAATTTATTTAGTCCTTCTCTAAGAGTGGCCAACAGTTCCAGCACTGCTAAAAATGTTCAAGTCCAAAGTCTCCTCAGACACTCAAGGGAAACTCAGCTGTAAGCGCCTGTGAAAACTAAACAGTTAAGCACTTCCAACATACAATGGCACAGGGTAAATATTCTCATTCCAAAAGGGAGAAATAGAAGGATAAAAGGCAATTGAACAAAAACAAGAGCAGGGCAAGGGTTAAACCCTGTAGCTCTGTGTCCAGGACTCAAGGTAAATGGTGACAGCTGCTCAAAGTGAGCTCCAAAGGTTTGAGTGGCCCCTAACCTATAGCATTGCTTCTGGCTGTAAATCCATCTTCTCTCCTTTGGGCTGGCCTTGCCCACAGCCTGCAGCCTTCCTCAGGAAACATCCATGCTCCAGGCTTCAAATTTGCAGGGTCTCCATTGCACCTTAGGCTTCTTTACAGCTTCACACACTGCCCTCCCAAGGCACATTGCCTGGTATTCATGGCCTTTTAAATCTGGATGAAACCTACATGAACCCACAACTCTTAATCTGCAAACCTGTAAAGCCAGGATAGTGTGGACATCACCAAGGTCTGACACTGGCTTGAGCCTTTGAGTTCTTAGATGATTGAACTGCAATAAAATTTGTTCTCTTTGGCCCTGGGGTACAGTTCTCACAGCAACATCTTCTATCTCTCCACGCCTGAGTTGGTAAAACTTGGGATCTTGTTGATTTTTGAGATGCCCTCAAGACATCTTTTCTATCTATAGTACTGATCGTAAGTACTTGGCTTCTTTTTAATGCTAATCTCTTTAACTTTCTTGCACTTATCTGCATTGCAGGCCCTTTCAGTTTGACAAAACAGTAGACTTCTAATATAATTTCTTTTTGCCAGTTTTTTCTGCCTTTTGCCATAGAGTTGGCTAAAAGCCACAAATGTAGCCAGAAAACAGCCTCAACATTGAGCTGCCTTGCGATTTCCTCCACCAGATTAAGTAGTCCACTACTCAGTCCACTTAAGCTCAGTTTCAGGCAAAGTCTTTAGGTAAGGACAAAATGTGGACACTTTTTTGCCAACGTGTGGCATGCATGGTTTTTAGACCACTTGCCAATACAGTTCTTCCCATCTGAAACTTCTTGAGCCTGGCCTCTCCAATCCACAATTCTATCAGCATTCTGGTTTTCTGACCTCTGACAAGAATCTCCCATCAAGCAAAACAAAAAAAGAATCTCCTATCAAGCTCAGCTCAGAGCACTCCAAGGCTTCCCCAGCCAACATCCTTATATCTTTCCAAACTCCTTCCACAAACTAGTTCAAAAGGCTTTGAAACCATATGTTCTGGTAACAGCATAGCAATCACCCCATTCCTGGTACCAATTTCTGAATTAGTTACTTTTTTGTTACTGGGACAAAATAAATGACATCCAGAACTTTGGGGAGGAAAGATTTATTTTAGCTCAAAGTTTAAGAAGGTCACAGTCCATTCATAGGTGGGTGGCTGGAAATAGTGGGCTGGGCCAGAGCTAGTGAAAATCCTTATGGCATGGAAGAACAAAAGTAAGTCAGGGAGGAAGGACAGAATCAGCACACACCCCTCCAAGTCAAGTCCCAGGTACTTGTCCCTTAGACCCAGGCCCCACCTCCCAACAATACAGCAATATTCATAGGTATATGAGGCTTTTGGAGAACACTTCAGACACAAACTATAATGCTGAAATACCACCTCCAAGGAAAGAGTTGCAGTGGCAGTGGTTATAGGGCTGTTCCCAAATAGGCACATAAAGCTGTAGTTTCAGATGGAGACTCACTGGACCATCCAAAGGAAGATTGCCTTTGGAGTGAGGACACTCTAGAGACAGATGGGGTATATGTAAGCCAGCAAAATGAGCAAGGGCAACAGCACTAAGGCCTGATACTAAAGAGTTTGATGGACAAATCTGTGGTAGAATTTTCCCCTCCCTGGATTTTGTTAGCATATATTGGCCATCTTTTTTTCTAGACAGGGTCTTGCTCTGTAGCCCAGGCTTGTTCTGAACTCATTATGGAGCCCAGGCTGGTCATGAACTCACTGTGGAACCCAGACTAGCCTTGGATTCAGAGCAATCCTCCTGTCTCAGCCTTCTGAATTGCTGGGATTACAGGCATGCACCACCACACCTGGCTTATGTGGTGCTCGGAAATTAAACTCAGGTACTTAGTGCTTGTCTTAGTGCTTGCTCTGCAAGCACTTTAACTGATGAGCCATTACTCCAGCCCCTATATTGGCTTTTTGAGAGGGGTCAGGTCTTGTGCACATATCAGTTTGGAAATAGGCCACAATCAGCACCAGGGGTCAAATAATAAGAACAACAACAGAAATGCCAAAGAAAGATTGGGAAGCACTTTCCAGACTGCCTGTCTTCATGTACAGGCCTGAGCAGGAGGCCTAGAAGTCAGCACAGGACTTCTGGAATCTTCCATGGTTTGGATCTGGAGAGCCCTCCAAAGGCCTCATGTATTTGGTTGTGGTGGGATAACTGTGGAACTGTGTGTTGTTGGGAGGAAGGGCCTGGCTGGAAGGGGCAGAAGCCTGGGCTTGTTCTGGAGAGATTGTGTCAATTAGCTGAGATGGAGGGAGGGCTGCTGGGGGCATAGCTTTCAGGTATGTGTCCTTGCAGGCCAGGAAGTAAGGGTGGGGCACACAGTAATATGGGGGGCTCAACTGGCAGCTTGAATTTTGTAAAGAAACAGGAAATATTGTTACAGCTTCTTCCTGGGAAGGCTATAGCCTTGCCTGAGTTTCCAGATATTCACGTGGCTTCTGCCTCCCTTGGCTTTTGTCTGCAATGCTGTGAGCAACTCTCCAGCTTCTGCCAAGTACTTCTACAGTTGCCACTGTCCAGGTAAAGACTGAGTGAGACCTTCTGAAATTCTGAGCCAAATAAGTCTTTCCTCCCTTAAACTTAAGTGTCAGGTATTTCATCACAGGGTCCAAACTGAGTCCTCTGGGGACTCAGCTAAATCACTGTTCATTTTGTTGTCATCATTATAGAAGTAGAATATAGTCATAAAACAATTTGGTAACAAACAAAAAGGTAGGAGAACACATAAGTCATACTTTTATGACCTGAGATGTTGAAACCAATTGGTTTAAGAGGAAGTGGTGACTGCAGTTGGCTGGGGCCAAAAATTCGCAGGCAGAGTAATTAGGAATTTAGCTGATTTTACAGAGCAAAAATAGGACAGGCCTACCACCTAGCCAGCACTGGAGCACAAGCCACACTAACAGTGACAACAGCGTATACTCATAGGATTTCTAGGAAACCCAGTGTTGGGGTGGGGGGCAGTCTGTTGTGGCTATGTGAGCTTTGATCAAGGTTTGCCACCTGGTGGCTCTTTTCCCTGCTGCTTTTGCTTCTTACCCCTTTCTAGAGCCTGGCATGTGGCAGTACTACACTGCTCAATGCCTGCTGCTGTGTTAAGCAGCCACATTTACTTAGTATGTAATGGGTGCCAAGTTGCATGTTAGGCCTTGCTCAGCAACTTAAATCAAAAAAGTGTACCCTTCTGCAGAGCTGGGATTGGAGCTTGGTTGAATAGGTGATTGCATGCACTTGTTTTTCTTTTATGTAAATCTAAGTTACCTTCCCAGCCTGGCCTGAGGGAAAAGGGGCAGGAATGAAGCAGTGTGAACTCACTAAGTGCCAGGTACTCTCACAGATTGTCTTCCCCTGGAATACTCTGATAAAGATTGCAGAGTCCCCATTTTGCACATACCTCAAAGGCACAGAGGCTCAATAGGAAGGCAGCACGCACCAGCTCCCATACTGTGGCCAGATCAGCATTATGAGGGAATGGTCAACGGGAAAGGAAATGCAGCCTTAAGAGGATGAGCTTTTTTGTGCTCTTTATGTGGTACTGGGGATAAGACTCAGGGCCTTTCACATGCTGGGCAAGTATCCTATCAGTAACTGTTCTACCATACTCCACAGACCTTTTGTTTTTTTAAATTTTGAGACAAGGTCTTGCTAAATTGCCTAGACTGGGCTCAAATTTATAATTCTCCTACCTCAGCTAACCAGAATACTGGAATTTGGGTTTCCGGGCCTGGCTCTTAGGATGAGATTTTGATGCCAGCTTTCATAGTCAAGCAGAAGGTTTCGTCACTAAGCCCTCCCACTTAGCTCAAGGTTGACCTCTTTACTGCTAATTGCCCTTTCCAAGGGAAGGACCAAGAACAGTCTTAGGCCCAGAATAGTAACATTCCCTTAGGCAAGTAAGATTGGAAGGCCAAATTCAAGGATTTTTTTCTTCTTCTTCTTCGGTTGATTCACCTGTACGCTAGAAAAGAGATGGGCTGGGATCAGCTAGACTGTATTCAAAAGAGGCATCCCTGTCTGACAATCCTGTCAAGAAAAAAAGCTCTGGGTTGCATGCCCATGTCTAGGTAAAAATAGCTCAAATCTCACAGGAGTTTAATAATCTCATTTTTGTTTTTTATTCTTGGAATTCTAAGGGAATCTCTATTCAGGTGAGGCCTTTTTGATCTATCTTAGTCTACCAGTTAGGCCTAAGTGGGCACATGATCAAGGCTTCAGGCCAACTTTACCACTGACTGAGCAGCAGACACTGATCAACTGCTGCCATTGTGGAAACTTTCCAAACCACTGGAGGACAGCACGGCCATCACCTTCTCCATGAGTCATAACTTTTACAAGAGTAGAGTGAGCTCTGAGAGAAAAACACTGTTGCCTACTTTGCTTCTCCTCACACAGGGCAGAGATGCTTCCTTAGTGTGCTCTCACTATTTACTGAATGAAGCAATTTCTATATAACTAAACCTGTTTAAATTCTAAACCCCTTGCCTGTGGAAATCTATACTTACTTGTACTCCTGTAGAACAGAAAGGTGCTGCCAAACTAGTCAAGGACGGGAACCATGACAAGGTGTTATGAGGCACACAGGCCTCAGACGCCAGAAGTTCAGTCTTTTTTAGGCACAAGAGCCCAACAGAGAATTTTTAGAGCTGAAGTGGGCAATAGAAGTTACCTTTGGGGTGACAGCAATCTTATATTTCAGATGGGACCACAGCATGTGTTTTACCGAAGTATCAGAGTACAGGGAATGATTCCTCCCAGCACCCTCAGGCAGGTAAGCTGCCAAATGTTCAGATTCAAATGTTCAAATGTTCAGAGGAAATCCTCTCCTCTGACCCAAAGATAGATCAGGTGGGTCACGGACTCTCAGGGGTATTTCAGAAGCAATTTTCTGTATGTTAGACAACGTAATAGTGTCACTTAGCTTCTCACAGGCCTGTGACATGATTTTAAAAGATTCTCTTCTAGCCAGGCCCAGTGACACAAACCTGTAATCCCAGCATTCTGGACAGCTGAGGCAAGAGGATTGCCAAGTGTAAGCCCAGTCTAGGAATATTAGTGACTCAGCAAGACCCTATCTTAAAATCAAAAGTAGGATAGAGATGTAGCTTAGTGTGAAGACTCTGAACAGGGTCTACAGTACCACACACACACACAAAAAGACCGAAAAAATACCCTCTCCTAGTATTATGTGAAGGTTTATTGCTATTGCTAATTGCCCTGTCATTAAAAAGGAGAAGGCCAAAGACCAGTCTCTGGCCCCTAACAGTGACGTTCTCTAGGGCAAATGAGGGCACAGTCAAGGATATCTGTGGATGACCTGCTGACGATGTGAGAAAGAAGAGAGCTCACATAATCTCACCTGCTCTCACCCCAAGTTTTGGAAGGGCTGTGTATGTGAAGGTGAGAATCTTGTCACTGGTATGTGATGTGAGCTTCTGTTTTAGGGCTTATGATGAGCCATTTTGCCTACACACAAGAAGTGCTGCAACAAAAAGATTGAGATATTTTTGCTAATTTTTTCAGAAATGCTGAAGAATGAAATCCTAAAATACTGGCTAATTTTTTAGGTAGGATAACCACAGAGTTGTAAAAGAAAGATGAAACAACAGACCATTTAAGCTGAGGAAACAATTAGAAAGGGCCCATTAGAAAATTTAATCAGGGGCTGGAGGAATGGCTCAGTGGTTACAGTCCTTGCCCAGCAAGTGGTAAGTCAAGCACTAGGTACTCGAGTTCTGACTCCCCAATACTACATAAGTTGGGCATGGTGGTGCACACCTGTAATCCTAGTACTCGGGAGGCTGAGACAGGACTGCCGTGAGCCCAAGGCCAGCCTGGGCTCCATCCTGAGTTCAGGACCAGCCTGGGCTACAGAGTGAGATCCTGTCTCAAAAAAAAGAGAGAGAGAGAGAAAAAGAAAATTTAACTAGATAAGTCTTCAAAAATAAACTGAAGGAAAAAGCTAAGATGTAGCTCAGTGATAGAGTGCTTGCCTAACACAACCAAAGCCCAGGGTTCGATACCCACACTGTAAAAACAAATGAGTATACTGAGATTGAAAGAAACCATTCTACAATTTAAATTTTATGCAACACAAGACTGTGATTTTATTGAAACTTATATGTGGAGAATAAAATCCATGAGAGGAGAAACCTATGGAAAATGTACTTTAAAAGTACACTCTCACAGTTTGTAATCTGATTTTTATAAAGCCTCACAAATTTACACAGTATGCCAGGCCTGGTGGCACAGGCCTGTAAATCCAGCTCTGAGAGGCTGGGGCAGAAGAATCACAGGTTGCTTACCCTGGGCAACTTACCAAGACCATCTCAAAATAAAAAATAAAAAATGGACTGGGGACAGATCTCAGTGTGACTGCCCTGGATTTAGTGCCCAGTACTACAAAAACAAATTTGCACAAATACTGGAATAGGAAAAGGTTGTGCTTGAGGAAAAGAGGCTAAAGTTCATTAAGCATGTTACCGCCTCAATATCCTGCCGTAGGTTTCTGTAGCAGGAGTTCTTATACCAACATTTTCCTAGGAAAGCCATAGGAGAGAAGTAGCTTGTCCCAGGTTAAAGAGATCTTGACTTCACTAGGTCCATCTTAGTGGTCACCAGAGACTGTAACTAAAGCTGCACAGCGACGTGGCCTGTACAAGGTGTGCTGCCTGGTCCTTGATCTCAAGCGTGAGCAAGAGTAATATCCCACTTCTCTGCCCCATGCTCCCACTACCAGCTCTATGCTTTACTTTTCTTTCTGGTTGCTCAATTATATGCATCTCCCAATGGACTGAAGCCAAAGCAGCGCCCATTGTCTTGGCCACTATTGCTGGTAGGACGCATGCTGTGTGCCACTGGTCAGTGAATCTTGCTGCCACCCCACAAATGAAGGCCCTATCCTGCTATTTATGCCTGGAGGTTCACTTAGTGGTTAGGACTACGTGAAAAAGAACAGAAAGAGGGTACAGAACAGTTAACTAAAGGACTATTAATATCAAAATCTCAGAGCAAAAGGATTACTCTACAGAGGGCTGTGTGCAAGGCAGTTCTTCCAGTCTGGAAGATCCCCACTCAAATGCACGCCAAAGGAGAGGCTGGGCCTTGCTCAGCAGCCCAGAGATGTACAGAATCTATCAATCATCTTACCAGACAAAGGCCACAGCCAAAGACCTTCCTGTTACTGAATTTTTGTCTGTGGTGCTGGGAATTGGACTCAGGGCTTTGAACATGCTAGGTAACTGTTCTACCACTGAGCTCGTTATTACCGCAGCCTTCAATGAATTTTAAAATATGGCAAGATTCAAGGGTTTTTTTTTTTTTTTGTAGGTTATCTCTATGAGCTAGTTCATGACTATCTCAGGCCTATGACATGAGCTTCCTTTCCTAAAAAAAGGTAAGTATGTATGACAGTGGGAGTACATGTATGTGTATGGTATAAGTTTCAGGTAGAATTACGGAAGTAAAGGATCTGGTTTGCTTCTGTGAGGAAAGAATAGCCAAAAAACAGAAGCACACTTCAAGGTACATGTTGAAAATTCAAAACTATAAAATTCATTATCTGCCTTTATTACACCAAAATAAAAAACAAGAGCATGTTAAACAATGTTTGGCTTATACACTGTTGATACAGTCATCTTAGAGTGCATGATTTATAAATACATAAATATCCATGCATACTTTTACAGTGATAACTACTGGAAGGATGAAGACTTTTAAAAAGCCACTGATTCCTTTTCATTTCAAATGCCTCGTTATGGTAGTAATACCAGGGGTCTTAAGAGTTGCTGTGGTCAGTGTCACACTCATCCCAGCCTCCTTTCTAAACCTGCAGCCGATGATGAAAACGTAATATTAGCTTTGATGCTGGGGAAAAAAAAAAAGAAAAAGTTATGCAGTGATGAAGCCCAGTAAGTCAGTTTCCTCTTCATAAGATACAGCAGTGATATTTTATGTACTACCCAAATGGTAGGTAAGTCTATTCAGAAATTATTAATATTTTACTACATACAGAAAACTCACCATACATCAGTCACACCATCCATTTGGAAGCTAGAACCTAATTGTCATTTGTGTGAGCTTCAAATGTTCACAATTTAAAAGCGATAATGGAAATACTGAAAATTCAGCTTTTCCTGGCATATGCTGAAGGGTTCTAAAATGAGAATTACACATACTTATTGTTCTAAATTTAAAAAGGCAGCCCAATCCAGGTAGTAACTCACAGCATTGCTCATGAGTCAAGTTATCTAGGAGATGTGAAGGTTATATATTTCTGGAGTTCACTATATTAGAAACTATAAAGGCTTGCCTTCAAATAGAGGCAGAAGCAGCAGATACATTCTTTCTGAGTACTCTCTAGCACCTTTGGTAAATTTAAACTTGGATTTAGACAACTTTTTAAGAAGGGTGTGAAGAAATCACTTTGGCTGCCACCTTGTACTTGAATGGATTTCCCTAACATTTAGCAGTGGAAATGAATCAAACTGAGAGTCTTTTTAGTAATTAGGGATTTCAAGGTGTGACCTATTTTCTAGCAAAGGTAGGCAGACATTTCAAGAAATGAGAAAAACGTGTGGAGCATGGTGGCACAGGCGTATAATTCCAACACTCTCTGAGGCAGCGGCAGAAGGATCACAAGTTCAAGCCCACCCTGGGCAACTTCACAACTTGAGACCCTGTTTCAAAACAAAAAATAAAAGGTAGGGGGAGCTTAGGGGTATTGCCCAGTGGAAAGGACCAAGGTTCAATCCCAAGCACCACAGGAAAAAAAAAATAAAAAGAGAGAGAGAGAGAGAACAAGGTCCTCAGCAAAATCAAAATATAAGAAGCCTCCTTGTGGGAGAGTGTAGTATCACTTAAACTATTTCAGTTCAAAGGGGAAGAATTCCTAGTCATCTCTCCAAATTTTCAAAAGGACACACCCAGACTACAGTAACACAACTGATCCCAAGGCCCTGGCTGCTGGCAGTAGTCTTTCCCATAAGGATCATCAATATTGTGCAGCACATCAGCCTGGCCCATGGGGTCTGACACAGCTTTTCTGACTTGTATTTCTAATACATTAAAGGAAAGACAAGCAACTCCACAGAGCATGTATTTACCTTAGGAGGTAAATCACTGATTTTAGTCTGAAAGGCTATTTAAAAAAAAAAAAAAAAATATATATATATATATATATATATATATATATATATATATACCATTAATGACCACCTTACAATATGGCTGCTTTTACCAAAGCATTATCACCTCAGAGCTTGCAAGACTGGGCATAGTACATAAAAGAGAAGCCCTCAAAATGTGGGCACACTTGTTTTTTACTTTTCTTTCACACTACATCTATTGTCACTTTTCACACTTGGAATAAAAATGTTCTCAAGAAAAACAGAGCAGACAAACAAGCTGACCAGTTCTTTCTTTGAGAAAACGATGACATGACAGCTTCCTAGTTCATCACTCATTCATTTCTCTTTGACTAAGACATTAACTTGAAAATATTAATTCTAATGATCATGGCAACACCACCTTTCTCGAGTCAGCTGCTGTGCTTGTTAATTATCTTCATTAATGGGAAGGCTGGGCAGCCGCACAGTTGTGAGCAAGCATCTCAGGATGGTGGTTAGAAACCAAGATTGTTTGCTCGAAATATTTATGTCTGAATCCTCCTCTTTTTTTTTTTCTTTTTCTTTATCTTTTTGTGTGCTGGAGATTGCACAGAGCTACATCTCCAACCCATTCTTTTGGTTTCAATTTTGAGACAGGGTCTCCCTAAATTGTTGAATTGCTCAGGCTGGGCTGAACTTGCAGTCTTTCTGCCTCAGCCTCCTCCCAGAATGCTGGGATTACAGGCCTGCGCCACTAGCCTGCCCTCCACTCTCCTTCAAAGAAAAAAAAAAAAAACAAAAACAAAAACAAATCACCACTGCTTGACAAATCCCAGCTGTATAGCAGGGCATGGTGGCACAAGCCTGTAATCCCAGCACTCCTGGAGGCTGAGGCAGGAGGATCGCCAAGTTCAAGCCCATCCTGGGCAACCTAGTGACTTAGCAAGACCTTATCTCTAAAAAAAAAAAAAAAAAAAAAAAAAAAAAAAAAAAAAAAAAAAAAGCTGGGGACGTAGGTTACTTAGGCAAAGGCTCTGGACAGACCACAGAGATATACCTGTCTCAAAGGTGCAGAATAGCCAGAAAGTATTTTTAAGATCTTACTTTAGAGAGCTTATGTCTGTAAGTCAACATCACTGTCTGGTTTTAAGATACCAACATTGCCAGGCAATTCGTTTCACTTGCTAGCTAGCTTTAAAACTCAACTAACCTCTAATTTTAGAGCTAAGGATCAATTCTGGGCAGCACAACAGCAGACATTTTCAGGTATATGACTTGACATCAGGAATTTTTTCCTGGGCTGGCACTCTTGCCTAATGTTTGCCAGCTTCCTCTATCACATGCAAAACTGCTGCAAAGACCCCATGGCCTTCATCCTAATGGGTCCTCAAAGTGGCCATCAACAGAGGGGACAGCACACATATCTAGGTCGGACACGGCACACAGGCAGGTGATTTGTTCTCAGGGTGGGCTTATGCAGGTGAGTCTCTGTTTTGCTGGCAGTGCTGGGGATGCCAGTCAGGCACTCTACCACTCAGAAGAGCCTTCACTGGAAACATGTGATTCGTCCTCAAAGTAGCTCATTTTAGTCAAGAACAGCAGAACTTCATTTTCAATGTCATCAACAGTCTAACACTAAACTCAGTTACTAAGAAAACATTACTTTTGCCTGAAGGAAGTTGCAATGCAATCTAAGTCACAGAATTATGACCCCCCTGCACACTTCTTCCAGGTGCTAAACACTAGTGACTAGCGTGATGGCAGCACTGCTTTCGGGGTGAGAAATCTCTGCCAGAGGACACTTCTCTGGAGACTCACCCTGGGCAGTGACAGTATTAAGAAAAACATTCCAGAGCAGGGGTTTCAAACCTTTTCAAGGCTCAAGAACACTACAGTGGATCACAGTTTAGACAGACTCTTCCTAATGGACAAATACATCATGATCTGTGGATGTTTGGGACATGCCAAGCCTCTTTAGTCTCCTCCCAGGATCTACAACCCAAATTTTATGAAGTGTTCTGATGTCCAGGTTTAGATTAAAACCTACAAGTATTGGTCTTTTCTACAGAAAGACGAACCCATCTGAACAACCTGAAGCCAAGTGGGATGAAATCAAGTTTGAGAATCAAATACTTGCTGGGCAGCTGAAGAGTTGATTAGTGCCTTGAGTCAACCAAAAGGGGACCTTTTTATGTGTCCTGCCTCCCAAAATTGGCCTCCTGGTGGAAGCCAAGGCTTACCTATGTTCTAAAGGCAGCACTAGATAGGACCACAGCTCTTTACTGCTTTGGCCAATTTTGTATTTTGGGTACCTCCTTGGGGTTATGCCTACTCTAGGTGGTGTAGCTGTGAGGACTAAAACATCTGGTACCACTGAGCTTGCAATCTGCTCTAATGGAGGAAGGGGTAAATACCAAAGGAACTTAGGAAATGAGAGCAATTAATTCTGATGTCACAGGAAGACGATGCAAAAGTATAAACACGTGTCTGAGAGGTGATTCTGAAAAGTAGCAGAGATGTCTAGCCCCATCTTCTGAGGTTCGCTCTGTCACGC
The DNA here is from genome assembly GCA_004027205.1 of Ctenodactylus gundi. Taxonomy (NCBI): domain Eukaryota; kingdom Metazoa; phylum Chordata; class Mammalia; order Rodentia; family Ctenodactylidae; genus Ctenodactylus; species Ctenodactylus gundi. Next base: position 98,467 of record PVKB01002583.1, read on the forward strand.
TCTCTAAAACCCCAGCTCCAGGGCTCAGACACAAGACTCTGGGCAAGAGCTCACAGGGTTCAAGTCCACAGCATCAGGTTAGTCGGAGCCCTGTACACAAAAGCACAGCACTGGTAACTAGACACTACTCCATCACAATATTTATCATAAAATCAGAGAGAGCAGAATGTCTGGTCCAGCCCTCACCTACAGAAGCAGAGATGAGGTACTGCTACCAACAAGAGGTTTTGGGGTTTTTTTGAGACAGGGCCACACTATGTAGCCGAGGCTGGCCGTGGACTCACAACAGTCCCCCTGTCTCAGTCTCCAGAGTGCTGGAACTACATGGCATGTGCCACCATGCCCAGCTTACATGGTGCTGCAGAATTGAACTTGGGCACAACCTGCAAGCACTTTAACTGCTGAGCCATTCCTCCAGGTGCCGCGCCCTTCCCCCCCAAGAGTTTTTAACAATTAGGAAACTTTAACATTTTAGCTAATGTTTTCTTAAAAATCTAGACAAACTGAGGCTGGAGGAATAGCTCAGCAGTTAAAGCGCTTGCCTACTGAGTGCTGAGTCCCACAGTTCAATTCCCCAGCACCACATAAGCACTCGGGAGGCTGAGACAGTAGGATTGCTGTAAGTTCAAGGCCAGTGTGGGCTACTTAGTGAGCTTATAACCAGCCTGAACTACAGAGTGAGACACTGCCTCAAAAAAAAAAAAAAAAAAAAAAAAACCTAGACAAACTGAAGAGGCTGAGTGTATGTGTTACTCTACCACAACTGGTAATTTATCATACTGAGTTGTTATCTAGTTATAAAAAGTTATACACCAATTGTGGAGAAATAAAAATAAAAGAGCTCATATCTGTTGAATAGAACATTTGAAAAGCAATACAATCATATAATCTTACTATAGTGTCATCAGAGCACAGACAACTAACTCTTCACTGCTCTACCAAATGCAGTTTAAGTACTTTTTACCTTTTTCATTAATTCACTTCTGGTAGTAAACTGTGGTAAGTCTTCCACTTCAATTCCATCAGCCATTTCCATCACCTTGTCCAGCAGGTCTTTATTGTAACTGTACAACAGAAAGTAGGAAAGTAAAATTTTGGGAGAATTACTAGACATAGTGGGTTAGTAAGAAACTGCAAGTTACTGGTCTGTAAGGAGAGACTGAATTTTCTTTTCTTAGGAGATAGAATCTCAATATGCTGCACAAGCTGGCCTGGAATTTCTGGGCTCAAGTGGTCCTCCTTTCCTCGGCTTCCCCAGCAGCTGGGAATCACAGCCATGTGCCACTCTACCAGGACCTCCCAAGAACTAATTTGATATGACGGGGAAAACATACACATATTCAGCACGAGGTCAGGAACGGTTCTTGCTGGATACAGATGTAAGCAGGAATGCCGATAGAGCAGATGCTTTATAAGATTTACAAAATCAGAGGAACGATCATCTGGTAGTACATGCTCATGGATATCAGGGCCAAAAACACTTTTGATTACTTTTTAAACATGTAGAATGTGGCTTTGTTAAAATAACATTTGTTCATTTACTCAATTTTTTTTTGGGGGGGGGGTCCACTAAACTACATCCCAAAATTTTATTTTATTTATTACACTTTATTTTGAGAGAGAGGGTCTTGCTAAGTGCCCAGGCTAGGGGTTCAATTTGTGATTTTCTTTCCTCAGCCTCCCAAGAGTGCTGGGATTACAGGAGTCCATCACCGTGGTTGCTCATGTTCTCAGATCTCCAATATTTACTGAATCTTGCAGCCTGTTAATAAGGACTTCCCAGGGCCGAAAGAAGGGATGGGTGTGGCTGCCATGGTTTCCCCACATCTGTTCTAATAAATCCCAATAGCTGAAAAAACAAAACCAAAAAATCCAGAGGCGCTGGGACTCAGGGCATACAGTGGTAGATCGTACACTTAGCATGTACAAGGCCCCAGTTTCAAGCGTTGGAGAACACAAAACCAAAACCCCATGGCTGGGAAGCTCCCTATGATCAGAGACAGGGTACAGAAATCAGGCCCAAACCAAGTCACTCTATTTTCCTAACATAACTTCAAGAAACTCTAAAATAAAAGGGTATAAGAGGATCTGGCAATCTTCTGCCTTCTTCATAATGGGGTAAAGGAGGAGGAGGACCCAAGTTGGAGGCCAGCCTGAGCAACTTGTAAAGACCCTGTCTCAAAAAAAAAAGAAAGAAAGAAAGAAAGAAAAGAATGCGGCTCAGTATGAAGGAAATGGGTTCCATCCCCAGTAATACACATATTAAAGCATGCAGAACATGGATACGGACACATGGCGATGGACACCCACACAGACAGACAGACAGACAGACACACACACACACCTATAGGTGAGTGAGGCAGTCAGGATGCCGGAGGCTTTGCGCCCTTGACAAAAAGGCATGTTATTTTCACAGGAGGGAAAGGCAGAGAGACACAGCCGGCTGCTGCCCAGGCCCAGCAGGCTGGGAGCGCGGTGAAAACGCGAAGGACATGGGTTACATCCTGCCATCGTGGTTTAAAATGCACCAAATCCTGCGAGAAGCTGAATGCCCTACTGTATATCACTTCCTTCCCGTCATTTTTGCGATGGTGAAAGCTATAATGGACTTTAATGGAAGTGGTTGTTTGAGCTAATAATAGAAATACAAATAACGTCAGCAACTTTGGAGCCCACCATGGATTGGGCTGTCCCCTTTTAATTACTGTAGTTATCATAACCACTCATTCACCTAGCGAGGAAACTGAGGCTCGGAGTAGTAAAGCATCTTTCCAAGAGGCTGCCAAGATGGGACCAACCAACGCAGTCGGGAACCGGGTCGGGCTCCGACCGGGCTGGGGGTTCTGTCGGGGCTGAGTTCTGGTAGAGTGGGTAGGCTCTGCAGGTAAGGAACAGGGTCAGCCGGCCGGCAGGGGTCCGCACCTGCAGCCCAGGAAGAGGTGGTTGGCCCAGACCATGGAGAGGGACAGTAGCTGGTCCAGGCGGCCGCCACCGTCGGGCGGGTCGCGGTAGTCGGGCAGGTGGCGCACGATGAATTCCATGCGGGCCTTCCATTGTTTTTCGCTCTCGGAGTAGGACCGGAACTGCTCAGCGAAGTCGGCCGCCTGCCGCACCCCGGAAACTAGCTCTTCCACGGCGGCAGCTGCCTCGCCACCCACCATGACTCCCGCCACCGCCGAGCCGGGGAGCCGCCGTGTTCCCGACGCGCACCGCGCCACCTCCCGCCGGCTAGAGAGGCCCTGGCGGCGCGCGACTGCTCTGGAGGACCAGGCCGGAGCGCCCTCTCCGGGAGCGGCGGCACGCGGGCTCGCTCAGCTCTGTGCTTCCTGCCGCGCATGTCCTACGTCTCCTCACGACTGCAGGCGGTTTGCGAGTCCACTCTTCTGGGAATCGCTGGAGATACTGAGGCCCACGAGTACAGAGTCGGGGCGTCTGCCTCCCAGTCGGCAGCCAGGTGTAAGCTAGAGCTACGCTGTGTCCTTTTTACCCCTGTGTGTTCCCCCCAGGCACCGCCCTACCCTGAGAGACATCAGAGGTTTGGGTTGCAGAGGGATGCGCCTAGTTCTGGGCACACAACATGTGCCAGGGGTCTCGACACCCCACCTAAGTTGCAGCCAGCTTGCTTGCAGTGAGTGAGTCATCTATCCAGTGAATACACGCCGGCCACTTTACTAGGTGCTTTGAGGGCAATGAGAGCAAACTCTGGACCTTCTAGTGAACATCATCTGGTGGTTCGGGCAGACATTAGTGACTTAATTGCTCAAGTAAGTGGAAATTTTGAACGTTGACAAGTGATAAGGAGAAACCTGGAGTGCGCCAGGCATAAACTCCAGTCTTACGGTCAGAGAAGTGATGCCCAGGAAGCTAGAGAATGAACAGGAGTTTTCTAAGTAAAGGGGAGTAGACTGCAGCAACAGAGCCCTACCTGCCAAGGGAACTAAAGAGAGTTGCAGGATAGCTGGAGAGGGGCAGCGAGTGAGGAGAATGGAGGAGACGAAGCTGCAGAAGTCGGCAAAGCCAGTAGGCTAAGGTAGGGATTTTGGTGTAGATCCAAAGAGAAATGGGGAATCACTGAAGGATTTTAACCAGAGCAGTGACACTGATAGATAGTGGGAGGGGCCGAAATGAACATGTCCAAAGGAGCGCTGAGCAGGTGGCCTGAAGATACTTATTTTGCAGGCACAACTCAGCAGTCTGTTAGAGGATCAGGTAAAAGAGGCAGTCAGAGACAAAGAAGCTTTCTAAAAAGTGAATTCTCCATCCTGGAAGCATTTATCTTCCTATCTGGGAAATTCCTTGACCAGTTCTGGGAGATTATTGATCTAATAGGCTTCTCCATCATCCTCCACCAAATTTGGGTTTGGAAAGACAGAGATGAGCCCCAAATCCAGAACCCACAGCTCCAAAGCAGGTCTTACATGGTGAGCAGAGATCTGGTATGAAAGCTGACAGTATACCGTGTGCTGCTCCTGCAGCTTCTTTGAGGGTGTCAGGACCCCAACAGCCAGAAACCCAATCCAAGTGGAAAGTATAAGGCAGTCTAAGGACCTGCACCAGGCTCAGGGATATCCCATTATGTTAACCACAGAAGAACATGCTGCTCACAGTCTGAGGAGATCTGTAGAACCAATGACAATCACAGCTTCTCCCAGCCTTCTAGAATAGGTGACCAGGGCAAGAGTGCCCAAAATGCAGATCATATGTCCTGACAGGTTTATTAAAATGGCAGATTCTCAAGCCCACTGGTGGATGCTGAGTCAAAGCTCTAAGTAATTCTGATTCTAATTTCAGCTGGCCAAACTTTGAAGCACAGCCAATGTGTCAGGCACAGTGGCAGGCACGTTTATACTCAGCTACTAGTTATGCTGAGATAGAAGATTGATTGTGCCCAGGAATTCAAAGCCATCCCAGGCATAGTGGGACCACCCATGTCTTATAATAAGAAGACACTTGGGGATGTAATTTAGTGGCAGAACACTTGCTTAGCATGCATGAGGCCCTGGGTCCAATCTCCAGCATTCCAATAAAAAAAAAAAAAGGAAAAGGAAAACCACTTAACATTGTTGAGGGTTCTCTGAGTCATTCTTGGCCACCTAATTGTATCGAGGAGAGGCTGGCACAGAAATAGGGAACCCCAGGCTCTGTGAACAACAACTACAGTTACACAGCTAACTTGCCTGTAGGTTTGTAAAAGCTCATGGTCATGCAGCAACTAATTTATGGAACGTTATTTTTGAAAATGATAAGCCATGTGCATATTCAGACTTGCATTCAGTTACAAGAATGCAAAAGTGCACAGATAGGTATTTATTTTTACAATGTGAAGTGGCTGACATTGTATTTTCAAATGTGAAATAGTTTTACAACTTTAATATTAACATTTCACAGAACCCTGTGGCAAGTTCATTTACTAGCCAGTTTTGTTTTGTTGTGGTACTGGGGATTGAGTACAGGGTCTTTGCTCTGAGCTATATCCCTAGCCCCTTTTTATTATTTGTTTGAGACAGGGTAGTGCTAAATTGTCCAGGCTGGGTTCAAACTGTGATCTTCCTGCCTCAGTCTCCTAAGTGCTGAGATTACAGGCCTGTGCCACCTGGACTTGACTGGTTTACTAACCAGTTTATTGTTTCTAACTTGCTTTTATGATTTAGACTTTCTTAGAGTACTTACTAGTATAGACAAATAGGCCAATTAGCTTTTCCACCTTACCTTTTCTTTCTTTTAAACCATTTACAATCTTGCCTAAGCAAGAGCTTATAAAAATAAAAAGCCAGGCACAGTGATGGAGAACTATATCCCCTGTATTCTGAAAGGCTCTGGAATGCAGGAAGGTCGCAAATTTACACCTAGCCTGAGAGACTTAGTGACTTATCAAGACCTGTCTCAAAATCAAAAATAAAAATTGGCTGTAGTTGTGGCTCTGTGTGACAATTCTATACTCGCTCCCTAGGATCACTGAAGAACTAACTAAATAAATTCAAAAAGTCTCCTTAGCTTTTTTTTTTTTTTTTTTTTTTTGATAGAGGGTCTTATTCTGAACTCGCTGTCTAGCTCAGGTTGACCTCAAACTCATGGCAATCCTCTTGCTTCAGCCTCCCAACTCCTAGGATTACAGGTATGCACCACTATACCTGGCTAATTTTCCTTTGGTGCTGGGGAATCAAACCCAGGGCTTTACATGTGGTAGGCAAGAGCTTTAACCACTGGCTGTGCCCCCAGCCTGGTACTGTTAGCTTGTAAACTAGCAAAAACAGGCCACAGCTAGCTTTCATCTGTGGATCACAACTTGCCACCCTTCAGCTTTATGATAAGACTTAAAATCAGGCTGTATGAGTCCCTCAGCTGTATTCTTTCATAAGATTGTTTTGACTGTTTTAATCTATTGCTTTTTTTGTTTAAATTTTAGCATCAGTTTGTCAATTTCTAGAAAAAAAAAAAAACCAGCTGCAGGCTCTTTGAGATTATGTTGAGTCTAGAGATCAGTTTGGGAAGAATTAACTTCAATATTCAATCTTCCACCCCATGAATATGATACGGTGTCTCTCTCCATGTATTTAGGCCTTCTTATTGTTGTGGTATGTCTTTACATCCAGTCAAACATTAGACTTACATGCATATTTGCCACTTGATTAATTCTTCATTCATGATCTGTCTCTTATCTTCTGTATGGTTTCATTTTCCTTATACATGAAAATTGCACATTCGAATTTCCTTCAGTAAAGGTCTGTTGGTGCCCATCTTTTTCCACCTTTGTCTGCTCGAAAGTGTCTTTAGTTTGCTTTTGGTGTTATATGGCCATGCAACAAATTACTGCAAACCCTGGTGACTTCAAACAATAAACATTCCTTTATTATCTCACGGTTCCTGTGAACCAGGCGTTCAGGAGCGGTTTATCTGGGTGGCTCTGGCTGAGTGCATGACAGACATCAGCCCATGGCTGTCCACTGGTACAGTCATAGGAAGGAGGGCTGGGATGCCCCTCTCCCGCCCAGGCTGCCCGCTCTCGTGGCTGGCTGTAACCGGACTCAGTGCCTCTCTCCCCAGGGCCACCTGAGCGTCCTCAACGTGGCAAGGGTTTTCCTTCAGAGAAAGTGACTGAAGAAGAACCAGGGCCAGTGCCACAGTATCTTTTTATATTTTGGAGTCACAGGTCACATTGTGTTGCTTTTGATTTATCCTGTTCATTAGAAGTCAGTCACTAAGTCCAGTACACATTCAGGAGGCAGCTCTATCTTTTGAACAAAGTCTTAAAGAATTTGTAAATGTGCTTTTAGCCACCACAGTTTTCACTTTTCTTCATCATCTCCCTTTCTCTGGTTCTTCCTTCTCCTTTTCCTTCTAAGATTTGTCCTCTCGCCAGTTCTTTTGATTAGAAACTAAAAAACCCTAAAACACTCTAAGGAAACAGAGCCTACAGTCAATCTCTCTTGTACCTCCACCCTACTTCACCCCTACTCGGGATTTGAACCCAGAGTCTCCACACTGAGCTACATTCCTAGCACATTTATTTTATTTTACTTTATTTATTTTATTTTATTTTGATACAGGATCTCTCTGAGCTGCGACATTACCCAGGCTGGGTTCAAACTTGCAAACCTCCTGCTTCAGCCTGGGAGTACTGAGATTCCAGGTGTGAACTACTCATCTGACCAATTCTTTTACCATTATTCACTTCCCATGTTTATATTGCATTGGTTAATAGGTCTAATATGTGCTAAGTATTCATCTTTCCAGTAATTCCTCATTAATTGTTGCTGATCTGCATTTTTCCACGTTGGGAAAGTATCCATTACTGAATGCTTTCTTTATTGTTGTTTTATTTCATTTTTGTGTTCCTGAGGATCGTATCCTGAGGCTTGCTACCGCTGACCTGCATCCCTACCCCTTTACTTACTTATTTTTTTTATTTTGAGACAATCTTACTAAGTTGTCCAGGCTAGCCTTGAATTTGCGATTCTCCTGTCTCAGCCTCTTGACTAGCTGGGATTACAGATATGCTTGGCTAGTATTTTGTTTTTAATCAGAAACAAGTGTTGGAAGAATAGCTCAGCAGCTAAAGTGCTTTCCTAGCAAGATCAGGACCCTGAGTTCAATTTCCCAGCACCACAAAAACACACCTGTAATCCCAGCACTTGGGAGGCTGAGGCAGGAGGATTGCTGGGAGTTCAAGGTCAGCCTGGGCTCCACAGTGGGTTCAGGACCAGCCAGGACTAAAGAGCAAGACCCTATCTAAAAGAGAGAAAGAAAGAAAGAAAGAAAGAAAGAAAGAAAGAAAGAAAGAAAGAAAGAAGAGTTTAGGGCCTGGTAAAAGACTTGTAGAAGACTTGCCTAGCATATAAGAAGCCCTGTGTTCAATCCCTGACACAAAAAGAAAAAGGAAAAAAAAAAAAGTAATGGTAAATTTTGTTGAATGTAGTTTCAGTAATTATAATAATAAAATTTTCTATTTAAAACTATTAATATGATATACTACATTCCCAACCTTTTAAGACATTTTTTGTTTTGAAATAGTCTTGTTAAGTTGCGCCTTGTTAGGTTGGCCTCAAATTTTAGATCCTCCTGCCTCAGCCTCCCCAGTAACTGGGACTAGAGAAGTGTGCCTCTATGCAATACTTATTTTTAAAAATTTAACTTTTAAGATTTTTGCATAGACATTTATAGGTTAGATTGGTCTAGGCTCCTGCTGTTGTTGGTTGGTTTTCTTTATTCTTATAATGCTTATTATTTTGGTATTGATGGGTTCAGATTATGCTAAAGGTGACGCCTTAACATTTAAGAAAGTAGAAGCAAGAAGATCACTGTTCCCTGCCCCCTACTCTCCTCCTCCTCCAAGGCAAGTCATAAGACCCTCTTGAATTTTATGAAAAGAATTTGTACATTTTACTTCTCTCTCTCTCTCTCTTTCTCTCTCTCTCTCTCTCTCTCTCTCTTTCTTTCTTTCTTTCTTTCTTTTTTTTTTTTAGGCAGATCCTCCTTCTGTATCCCAGGCTGGTCCTGAGCTCACTATGTCACTGTGGAACCTAGGCCGGCACTGGACATATGGCAGTTCCTCCTGCCTCAGCCTCCAGAGTACTGGGATTAAAGGCGTGAGCCACCACAACCAGCTTATATATTGCTAGATAATCGAACCCAGGGCCTTGAACTTGTTAGGCAAGCGCTTGAACCACTAAGCTAGTCCTCCAGACTCTCTACTTGTTTTCTTAGACTGAAACATTTTTAAAAATCATTGGAGTTATCTGTTCTTTTAATGTTAGTAGAATTGTATAATCCCCCTGTGACACAGGAGGTCTAGTATTTCTTGTTTTGAGTTAAGGGTAGATATTTGATAAGTTTTGTTTCTTTTATGCAGACTGGTCTGTTTTCTATCTAGTTTTCTCATTCCAGTGATATTGCACAAAGTAGCCTCCAAGGACTTGTCACTTGGCTGTGTTTACTATCTATGTGTGTGTGTGTGTGTGTGTGCGCGCACGTGCACACGTGCGTATGTGTGGGGTACTGAGGATCAAGCCCAGGGCCTTTATACTGAGCTACATCTGCAGCCCATTTTTATTTTTTACTTTGAGACAAGGTCTTACTATGTCACTAAGTTGCCCAAGCTACTGTTAAACTTGTGATCGTCCTTCTTCAGCCATCCACATTGTTTGGATTACAGGCCTGTGATTCTCGGTCTGGGTTACTTTTTTATTTTAATTTTAATTAATTAATTTATTTATTTTGGGACAGGGTCTTGCTCTGTAGCTCAGGTTGGTCCTGAACTCCCTCACTATGAAGCCCAGGCTGGCCTTGGACTCACAGCAGTCCTCCTGTCTCAGCTTCCCAAGTGCTGGGATTACAGTACAGAAGTGTGCTGCCATGCCCGGTTTACATGGTGCTAGGGAATTGAATTTAGCACTTGACGTAATACTTGCTTTAACTGCTGAGCCATTCCTCCAGCCCCCTGGTTCTGGGTTACTTTCTCTTGTTTAATTATTTTACTTTTAAATCCTTCCTTCCTTCCTTCCTTTCTTTTTTTAAGTGTATGTTTGAATTACAGAGTAGGGATTATTGGTGGGGGGCACAGAGTGAGGGCTGGAATGTAGTTCAGTGGGAGACATTGCTTTTAATCCCCGGGAGCAAACACACACACACACACACACACACACACACACGCACGCACGCACGCACGCACGCACGCACGCACGCACACCCCTGGAGCAAATTCTAGGAGTTAGATTCTAATCTTTTGTGAAGGGAAAGCAAACTCTCCAGTCTTTATCTACTGGGAATTGATCCCAAGCCCTTTACACTAAACTGTATCCCCACAGACCATTTTATTTTGAGACAGGATCTCACTAAGTCACTACGTTTTTCAGTCAAGCTTGAACTTGGGATCTTCCTGCCTCAACTTCTCAGAATGCTAGGATTGGGCTGGAGGAATGGCTCAGCAGTTAAAGCGCTTGTTCAAGCACTACATCATAATGCTAAGTACCTGAGTTCGATTCCTCAGCACCACATAAACCGGGTGTGGTGGCACACGCCTGTAACCCCAGCACTCAGGAGGCTGAGACAGGAGGATTACAGTGAGCCTAAGGCCAGCCTGGGCTCCATAGTATATTCAGGACCAACCTGGGCTACAGAGAGTCCCTAAAAAAAAAAAAATGCTGGGATTACAGGCTAACATGCCCAGCAGAAGTATAATTAAATATGATTGTCTCTCAGTATCTGCCGGAGTTTAATTCCAAGGCCCTAACTTTACTTATTTAAGGCTGGTCATACTTGCATATAATATAAACATATCTTAAATTGTTTCTAAACTACTTATAGTACCTGATACAAGTGTAATTTTTTTTTTTTTGAGGCAGGGTCTTGCTGGGATTACAGGCATGTGCCACCATGCCTGACTTTATGTGGTCCTGGGGAATCGAACTCGGGCCTTTGCACTTGTTAGGCAAACAATTTAACTGCTATGCCATTGTTCCAGCCATACAAATGTAAATTCTGTAAATAGTGTTACACTTTGCAGTGGCTACCCATTGGCAATAAGAAGGTCAAATACCCTAAATAGTAAAATCTGTTAAAATCCACCCTGCCCAGCTCATACCAAAGAGGTCTGTGACAATGGAAACAGACTGACTCATACCTTTCCAGGAATTCCTTCCCTGCTTCCTCTCTTAGCTGATATTCATTGGTCTTCCTTTCTAGAGCAAAAAGCCCAGGTGAAACTGAAAGGCATGCTCTTTCAGAGTGCAACTTTTTAAATATGTAACTTTTAGACACAAGGCAAGTTTTCCTAGAAGATCAACAGGGCAGTCTTTGGAAGATCCAATCTTCCTCTGAGACCCTTTTCACATCCTCACATCCTGATCAAACACCCCAATTTCTTGGCCTGGCTTGGGACATCTGTGTTGGAGCTCATGCACTGTCCCTGTAATGGTGTACTCTGACCTGAAAAAAAAAAGCCCTCTAAACAAACCCCATCTTTGCTTCCTCAGTAAATTCCTTTCATGAGCTGGTGACACTGGTTCAGTATGTGTCTCCCACAACACACTGTAAGTGTTTCAGGAATAATAATATGAAAAAAGTCTGTACATATTCAACACAGATGCAGTTCTTTTATTCAATCTGTGGTTGGTTGAGCAATAGGTGCAAACTTTTGGATGTGAAGGACCTCCTTGGGTTTCTCCTGCCACCTGACTCTCCAATATCAGGGCTGTTACAAGGAAAAATAATATGCAAAAAAAAAATTTAGTCTACTCGTGAAAATTGCCTCAAATTAACATCACAAGGCAATGGAAGTCACATTCCCCAAAGGCCTTCTACTGCCAGAACTTCTGTGCTGCTCCTCACAGTGCCGGTAGGAAAGACTAAAGTCAGGTTAGCTTCTGTCTTCAGTAAGCTCATCTATTAAAGCATTAGTTATATTCATAGAAGATGGCATTTTCTGAATCAAAAAGGTTGAATGTTTTAGCTGTTGTAAATGTAAGCTTGGCTGTTTTCCTATGAATTAGACAAATCTCTCTGCCAGAGACCTAAAAATTGGTGTACTTGGAACAGACATCTTGTAGCTGCTTCGACTTGGCTGAAAAATGTCCAGCATTCACATCACAGAATGTTAAACTCCTTTGCTGTTTCGCTTACCTTAGGTCATAGTGGAGAACCTCAGGCTGAGCGCCTTAACTTCAGCATGGCATTGATGAACTAAAGTGCTGAAAGGAAGGAGGAAGAGGAGGAAACTGGAGACCAGGCAACAGATGAAAGACATGATACAGTTAGAGCGGCCCTGAGACATCTTCTGAGCTTCCAAGGGCTGTTTTGTAGAAAAAGACTCATTCTTCCCTGTTTTCCAAGGTAAACATAGGCCCAAAGTGTGAGACTCCATAAAGCTATGAAGATGTCTTTTCCCTCCCACCCCCACCCCAGTGCTGGGGATTGAACCCCTGTCCTTGCACATGCTAAGCACAAGCTCTACCACTGAGCTATATGCCCAGCCCTTACATTTCACTTTTGAATGAAGGAACTTTCAACAATCAGGGCTGTCTGGACAATGCAGACTAGTTTCTTGCAGTAAGCTGAGTTCCTGTCATTGGGAGGGTTTAAGTAATCAGTCACTTTACAGCTCTAAAATAAATTCACGATTCAACTAAATACAGATACCTTACAATGAAAAAAATATTAGCTGGGCATGATGATAATAATGACGATAATCCCAGATACTTAGAAGTTGCCAGGTATGGTAGCCCATGACTTAATCCTAGCATGCTGGGAGGCTAAGGCAGGAATATTCCAAGTTCAAGGAAAGCCAGGGCAACTTAGTGATTTAATGAGAACTTGTTTCAAAAAAAAATGTTTTTAAAGGACTAGAAACTAAGCTGAGTTGCAGAGGCCCTGGGTTCAATCCCCAGTACTGAGAAAAACAAAGCAAAAAAAACTCAAAAGAACCACAACTCAGAAGGCTGAGGCTGAGCCAAGGAGATTACAAGTTCAAGACCAGTCTGCATAGTTTAGCAAGATTCTGTCATAAAGTAAAATGCAAGCTGGGCATGGTGACTCATGCATATAATTTCAGCACTCTGGGAAGCTGAAGCAGCTGGTTCAAGTCCTGCCTGGGCAATTTAGTGTCTTAGTAAGATCCTATGTCAAGATAAAAAAAAAAAAAAGTAAAGGAACCAGAGGAATGGCACAGAGGTTAAAGTACTCGACTAGCAAACATAAGACCCAGAGTTTGATTCTTCAGCACCACATAAAGCTGGGCATGGTGGTGCATGCCTGTTACCCCAGCACGCGGGAGACTGCGACAGGAGGATTGCCATGAGTCCAAGGCAAAATAAATAAATATTAAGAACAAAAAGAGACAGGGATGCATTTCAGTGTGAAGGCCCTGGCTTCTGTCCCCAGCCTGATGCAATAAGGACCACCATAAGGATGAAAAATAAGCAGGATCTTAGGTCTAAAATGGTGCTCATTAAAATCATGATGTGTGTTTACTTCTGGCACACATCAGGAACTTAGAAGTTATTTTTGCTGTAAAGCATGACTCTTGGATCGTACTAAAAGCAGGACAAAGCTTGACCTCTGTGTTGTGTTCTTGTTGCTGTAAATTTCGGGCCACATCTCCTCTGAGGTCTGCATTAGGGGTGTGTTGATCAACATCCCTCAAGGAGCTGGCCAGACAAGATTGATTAGCCCTGAGGTTACATGATGTTATCTTGTTCGAGACTGAGGACACCAAGATAAGAGATTTACAGGGACCTTCTGCTACGCCCAGGAATGTCCAGCCATGTCTCTAAACCTGTGATCACCTGGATTCCAGGAAAAGCAGAACCCCACATGACTGGAACCATCATAAACACAGATAATCCTTCCATGGAAAAGGAGCCTCACCTCAGCCCTGAGGAGGCCAGAGCAATGAAATCAGGACTGGGGCCATGTGACTGCACTCCAGCCATCATTCAGGCCTCAAAGCTGGCCTGGCCTCTAGGGGGTCAGTCTGCTTCCTTCCATGTGTCTATTCCCTCCAGCCGCTCAAGATGGACTTCTTTCTTGTACTTTTTCTTTGTTAAGGGCTAAACTGACCTTTGTTAACTCCTCAGACTAGAGGTCCTCTCTCTATATAAATAGATATGTAGATAGATAGGTAGATAGATAGGTAGATAGAGATATAGATAGATATAGATAGATAGAGATATAGATATATTTAGTAATACTGAGGATTGAACCCAGGGCCTTCACATGGAGCTACATCCCCAGCCCATTTTTTAATTTGAGACAAGGTCCCCCTAAATCACAAGGTTGTCTGGGCTGGACTTGAGTTTGCAATCCTCCTGTCTCACTCTCCCAGAATACTGAGGTTACAGGCCCGTGTCACAAAGCCCGGCTTGAGTCTCTCACTTTCTAATTAAAGGTTTTTTTTCTGTAAATTTGTGCTTTGTTTTTAATTTGCATTATTACTAAAAGCAAGAACTTATGCCAGGTGTGACAATACCCCCTCCACAAAAACAAATAAAAATTTAAAAGATTGGGCATGTAGCTCAGTGGTAGAACACTGGCCAAATGTGTTCAAGGCCCTGGATTTAATCCCCCAGTACTGGAAAAAAGGGAGAGAGATATAGAAAAATCAAAACACATTATCACAGTTGTTTGTACTTACAAAGTCTTTAAAGTTAAGCTTAGGGAGCCTTTAAAGTTAAGTAAACTTGCTTGTTAATTCTGAGCACTGGTTTTGTAAAATAGGGTCACGTGGTTAATCGTCTTAATCCTAACTGGCCTTCTGAAACCTGTTGTCTGATTGGCTGCTGTTGACATCTACTCAGAAAAGATGCAGAGAATGCCAAAACAATGAAAATGCTTTATATTCATGTCCTGCAATTTTTAAATATGCAGGTTATAGCTCGTTCTCTTTCACAATATGAATTATATACCTATCGTATATTTATATATCCTAGAGATAGTGTTAACTTTCAGGATTTATCTGTCTCTAAAGTGTGTTTTGCTGGGCCCCGTAATGCAGGCCTATAATTCCAGCACTCTGAGAGGTTGAGGCGGGAAGATTGCAAGTTCAAGTCCAGACTGGACAACTTGGCGACTTAAGGAGATCCTGTCTCAAAATCAAAAATGAAAAGTGGCTGGGGACACAGCTCAGAGTTAAGGCCCTGGGCTCAATCACAAAAAAAAAAAAAATTAAAAGCTCAGGGGGATCAAATCCAGGGCCTGAGCTCAGATTCTCATGCAAGTGCTAGGTTCTAGGCAAGGCCTGTCTTTTGCTGTAAGAACCATCAGCAGGGGCTCTAATAATGATGGACGACATCATTACGACCTATGATACCAAATCACTGCTCAGAGCTTGATTAGGAAATATAGTCAGTTTCTCCCCTATTGTGAGTATTACTTGTTTGTTTACTTATTTCTTTTTGTGATACCGGGGATCAAGCTCCAGATCATGACACTGAGCTATAGCCCTAATCCATTTTTATGTTTGATTTTGAGACAGGGTTTTGCTAAGTTGCTAAATTGACTAGGTTGGGCTCCAACTTGTGGTCTTCCTGCCTCAGCCCCCCAGAGTGCGGAGATTACAAGCCTATGCCATCAACTAAATTTGAATTTCAGATAAACAATAAAGAAGTTTTTTAGTGTAAGTATATTCCAAAACTATTGCTTTTGTCAGTCATGCTGTCATTGGGCACCATCTGAGGAGGCCCCCCCAAAGAGCAGATGAGGGCTATGACTCATCCCACAGAAGTTTTTAACTCATGTTCTATTGAAAAGCATTTCTGGATGTGAGGCATAGGCAGATTTATTGAGTAGAGTCATACAGCAAGAGAAAATAAGGGGTCTGGGCATGGTGGTGCTTGCCTGTTTTACCAACCCTGAGGAAATTGAGGCAGGAGCATTGCCCTGAGTTTAGGCCAGCCAGGACTCCCTACTGAATTCAGGGCCAGCCTGGACTGTAGAGTGAGACTCTGTCTTAACAAACAAACAAACACTAAAAATAAAAAAATAAATAAAAAAGTATATATATATATATATATATATATATATATATATATATATCAACAATGACAGAGAGAGAGAGAGAGAGAGAGAGAGAGAGAGAGAGAGAGAGAGAGAGAGAGAAAATAAGGAAAGATCTTCAGTTTGAGAAACAGAAAGGATACAGCTCTGATGAAGATGACCAGACTAGCTGGTCACTAGGAAGGAAGGATGGGCCTTTAAGAGGCTGAGGTGGGCTAGGGTCTGGTGGATCGTTGCTTCAGTTCTGGTCTTTCAGGGTGGCTATGGGAGACCTTGTCACCTCACCTGGTCTCCATGAGATGGTCAGCACTGCTTGGGACAGTGTCAGCTTTGAGGAGACTCTGCTGGGATGCAAGGCAACAACAGGAGGCTTGGGGCCATTTGTCCTTTGTCCCTGTGGTGGTGTCTGTCTGTGTCACTACTACATTTTCCAATAAAAATTTAAGTCACTGAAGCTGGAGGAATGGCACAGCAGTTAAAGCACTTGCCTTGCAAGCACAAGGCCCTGAGTTCGATTCCCCAGCACCACATAAAGCTGAATGTGGTGGCACACACTGTAATCCCATCACTTGGGAGGCTGAGGCAGGAGGATTGCCATGAGTCCAAGGCCAGCCTGGGCTCCATAGTGAGTTCAGGACCAGCCTGGGCAACAGAGTGAGATCCTGTCTCAAAAAAAAGAAAGAAAGAAAGAAAGAAAAAGAAAAAAGAAAAGAAAAGAAAAGAAAATTTAAGTGATTGGAAGGAAGAAAATAGAGGCAGGCACATATATAAAGATTAGCAAGACGGGAACAAACCTGAGATGTAGCTGATGAGGGGGAAATTCTTTCTAATTTTTTTCTCAATTTAAAATACCAATACTTTCTATTCATTTTTTTAAAGTGCCTTTTGGCCAGGTCTGGTGACACAGGCCTACAACCCCTGTACTCTGGGTAGCTGAGGTAACAAAATAGCAAGTTTGAGCTCAGCCTGGGGAGTTTAGTGAGACCCTGGCCACAAAATAAAAAAGGGGCTGGAGATACAGCTCAGTGTGAAGGCCTGGGAATCCATCCCCACTGCCACAAAAAATATTTCATGAAAACGATGTGTACTTTCTGCCCTGACCCACCCAATCCCTTTCCATTCCTGACTCCTAGAGGTACCCAATCAATTTTTTCAGCTATTTCTCCAGTCTGGACCCCTTATTATGCTTATGCTGCTATTTTGATTCATCAGGGATTTTGGGAAGGGCAGGAGGAAGGGGCGGGGTGATGCTCTGGGGAATGAACCCAGGCCTTTACATTGTGTTACATCCTCAACCTTCTCTATGGGCTCAGGGTCTTACTATGTCAGTAAGTTGCCCAGGCTGGGCTCAGATTTGCAGTCCTCCTGCCTCAGCCTCCCAGAGTGCTGGGATCACAGATGTCTACTTCCACACCTAGCAGATTTGTCAGTTTTAAGCATTACCCATTGATATGGGTTAGATCTAAAATGTCCCCTGAAAGGCTTATTTCCTCAGAGGTGGGGCTTTTGGAAGGCAACTAGACCATGGACACACAGACCTCATCAGTGGTTAATTCTTCATGAGCACACAGCTGGATGTTCTTTAAGGTAGAAGGTAGGGTCTGATTGGAGGAGACACATCACTGGGGTGTGACCTGGAAAGGTGAATTCTTGTGAGTGGCCCCTTCCCTCTCTCTGCTTCTGGCCACCAAGAGATGAGTGGTGAGACTGTACTGTGTCCCTCTGCCATGATGTTTCTGGATTCGACTCAGGTGACCATTGACTGAAACCTCTGAGCAGTGAGCCAAAATCAGTTGTCTTTCTTTCAAGTTGTAGATATTAGTAATTAGTCCCAGTGACAAAAAGGTTATACATGCCTTTTCTTGCAATTATAGGAGATGAGTTTTTTTTTTTTAATTTTGTGGATTAAACTCACAGCTTCATGCATGCTAATCTAATCTCTGCCACTCATCCCACTAAGAAATGAAGAATGTTTCCTTCACTTATAGCTACTTACATCCTCTTTTTGCTTCCACTGTCTTCCCAGCCTTGTTTATTACAATCTTTCACTAAATCAATATTTTGTTTTTATTATTGTGGCTGTGCAAATTTTTGGCACCGTATTTCTTTTTTCTAGTTTTTCTCTTTGCAGAAAACTCAAGGCCTTCACACTGAGCTACATCACTAGCCTTTCTTCTTCTTCTCCTCTCTCTCTCTCTCTCTCTCTCTCTCTCTCTCTCTCTCTCTCTCTCTCTCTGAGCAAGGTGTGGTCTTGCTAAGACACTACGTTACCTGGGCTGGGCTCCAACTTGAGATCCCCCAGTCTCGCCCTCCCAGAAAATCGAGATTATAGGCATGTGCAACCATACCTGGGTGCATATATTTTCTTTTACAGCTTAGGTATGGTGGCTTTTGTTTTTTGGCAGGTAATTGCTTCTTTTTATCTACTCAACTTTTGATAAGATTGTTGCTAATTTTCACAACTCTACTCCAGCCTCTCAACATCATTCCCCTCCCCTGAAACCTAACTTATCTTTTTCAAGAAATCTTCAACTGTTGGCCCAGAGACCTACTGCCAGGCTGTTGTCTTGGATTCCAGGGTCTCCTTGGCCATCATTCTGGGCACTGCACAGCCCTTTAGGGACATGTCTTTGTATGTATGTGTGCATGTACATTTATGTGTATGTATTTTGGAGTTTTGGAGACTGGACCTTGTTCACTTGAGCAAGCGCTGTGGTGCTGAGCTACATCCCCAGGCCCTTGAACATGCCTTCTTCATTCTTGGATTATTGTGTCTGGATGTTGGGCTTCCTGAGAAAGGAATCTTGAGGGACAAATTATGTGAGATTCCTCTTGTCTGAAAGTATCTTTTAATTTTCCCATTTGTCTTTTTTGTTTTGTTTTGTTTTTTAGTACTGGGGCTTGAGTGCTGAGCTACATCTCCAGTACTTTTTTATTTTGAGACAGGGTCTCACTGATTCACTAAATTTCCCAGGTTGGGCTCAAAACTGCAGTCCTCATGCCTCAGCCACCCAGATTGCCAGAATTATAGGCATATGCCATCATAGCCGGTGTTGTTTTTCTTTTTATTAGTTAGGTAGAGTCTTACTATGTAGCTGTGTAGTCCAGGTTGGCCTTCAATTCATGATTCTCCTGCATCAGCTTCCTGAGTATTGGGCTTATAGATATATGCCATCATGCATGACTATTTTCAATTCTTCATAAATGATTTGGGTTTGCTGTATGTAATTTTCACTCAGAATTCTGAAGTTTTCTAGCTAGACATGTTGATACACACTTGTAATTCTAGTACTCTACAAGGCTGAAGCAGGAAGATCACAAATTTGAACTTAGGCTGAGTGACTTGGTGACTTAGTAAGATCCTGTTTCAAATGAAAAAAAAAGAAAAAGAAAAAGAAAAATGTTCCACTTCTGGGGTTTTTGCTGGGAAGTCTGGTTCATTCTAATTTCTTCTTCTTTGAATTAATTTTTCCCCTCTTTCCTTCTGGATTTTTGTTGTTGGTGGTGATGGTACTAAAGTTGAACCCAGGGGCACATGTATTCTAGGCAAGCACTTTACCACTCAGCTAACATCCTAGTTTTTTAAAAATATGGTTTGACATGGGGTCTCACTAAGATACCTAGCTGTCCTCAAGCTTTCATTTTCCCTGCTGCTTCAGAATCCTGGCTAGGTGGAATTGAGATATCTGAATTCTTTTAGGGTCTTTTCTTTATCCTTAATGTGCTGACTTTTCATGATAATGATGAACCTTGAGGTTTAACCATTATTGTGTCTCTTTGAAGATTTTAGGGCATTTTAGAAGTTTTCTTCCTGAATTTGCACATTTCTCCTACCCCGTACCTACCCCACCCACTCCAAGCACACAGGGATCTCTCATGTCTGAGACATTCCACAGATGTCTGAGGATCCTGTCCTACTGATCCTATTAAAGGATTGCCTACTAAAGCCATGGCTGGGCAGTCAGTGTGCCTGGGTGGACCTTGTGTGATAGTGGGCTGCCCTGTACAGGGCAGCTTCTGAGCTGGCTCTTCCTTGGGGGCTCCAAATGTCTGTATCTGTGGCCTCTTCCTAGAGCTTGCTCTATTTCTGTGTGCGTATGCATCTGTGTGTGTGTGTGTGTGTGTCTGTGTGTATGTGTGTGTGTGTACATGTGTGTAGAGGGTGAGGGACTGGGGACAGAGCCCAGGGCTTCCACACTGAGCTATGTCCCCAGCCCACTAATTTGTATTTTTGACTTTGAGACAGGATGTTACTAAATCACTAAGTTCCCAGGCTGTTCTCAAACTTGCAGTCCTCCTGTCTCAGCCTCTCAGAGTGCTGGGATTACATGACTGCATGCCACCAGGCTATCCTCATCCATTTCTATAGAAAAGGGCTCTTCGGTCTCCAGCCCCGTTGGAGGCAAGGGGTATGTCTGACTTCATACTGAGCTACAACTTCAGCCCTTTAAAAATTTACTTTTTGTTTTTACCTAGATGCAGGGCAAGAATAAAGGGGCTCAGAGCAGACCTCTTATATCCATATTCCTGTGTGTTTCTCATCTCTTCAGTTGTGCACCTCATTTCCACCCTCTTTGATGCCCGATGTCCAAGTCTGAAGTCCTCAAGGAGTAAATCCAGGTGCCCTGCAGGAGCAGCAGGTATGGCCAACTCATCTGGCCCTCACAAGGGTCCAGCTCCTCCCATCTACAGCCTCAAGCCCCTCCTACCCGACCCACCCCAGCCGGATCTGCTCCCCAACTCCCTAAGGCACTGGCCTCAGCTTCCTCCATGCTGCGGTGACTCACCAATCCTTCCTGCATCCTACCTCTCAGATAGTGTTGGTGGCCTTCATTTGCCACTGGGCTTCTCCCATTCCCATGTATCTTGTTGCTTAGATTTCTTTTTACTACTTTCTTTTAGTGGGCCTTTGGCAGATTCATTAGGCTCTTCTGCCATATTTAACCAGTTTTTTAATGTTGGTTTCTAGTCAGAAGCTCTTCTATGTAACAATTCCAGGCCTGGCTATAAAATAACTCTTGCTGCTGAGCATGGTGTTGCGCACTTGTAACCCTAGTGCTCTGGGAGGCTGAGGCAGAAGGATCACATATTCAAGACCAACCCAGGCAACTTGGTGAGACCCTGTCTCAAAATAAAAACAGAAAATGGTATGGGGATGTAGTTCAATGCAAAGGTTCTTGGTTCCATTTTCAGTACAAAAAAGAGAAGAAAGCAAGAAACCAAAAGAAAAAAGAGAAGTACATTGACTGAAAACAAATTATTTCTTTCTTTTGGTTCATTTCTTTCTTTCTTTCTTTCTTTCTTTCTTTCTTTCTTTCTTACTTTCTTTCTTTCTTTCTTGTTGGAGATTGAACCCAGAAACTCATGCCTGCTCAGTAAGCACTATACCACTGAGCTATACCTTTAGCCCTCTTTATCTTTTTATTTTGAGATAAGGCCTCACTAAATTGCCCAGGATGACCCCAAACTTGGGATCTTCCCTCCTCAGCCTCCCAAGCAGCTGAGATTACAGGCATGCAATGACAGATGCTTCTTCGTGGGTAATGGAGCAGAGTCCGACTGCACACATTATTTGATGGTGGTAGTAACACACTCATCTTTGGAACCACAGCAGCAAGGTCCAACTGTGGCTTTCTCTCAGAGCATGACCCTTGACCCCGAGCTTGCCAGACGGGCTTTGTGCAGAGCTCCAGGACAGCAGGGAATACTGCTCAGATGCCACAGCCTTTCAGTTCATGCAGCCCCACCTCTCCTGCTGGCCTGTGTTTATCCTCCCTGCTATTGTGTTGTGTCTGCCTGGAGACCTTCTTTCATCTGAGGGCCACTGAAAACCCCATTCACAAAAGAGCTGCACGTGTGTCCCTTGAATTATGAGGGACATTTTAGCAGTGATTCTTTGCCCCTCTCATGGGAGAGCTTAGAGTCTTAGGGAGGATTATTGTCATTTCAGTGTGTCCCACTGTGCCCAGCGGCCACCTGAAGTACAGACACATTAAAAGGAGAAGCCTAGGCCAGGGCTCAGGACAGGGAGAGCTGGAGAAGAGTAGATCAGGTGAATAGGGCCTTGAAGGCCACACGAAGGGCTTTGAGCTTCCTGGCACACAGTGGAGAGCCAATCCAGGAGCTGGAGAAAGATAGGGAATGATGACAGGTGAAAGAAAGAAAGGGAAAAGAAAATTAAGCTGGTAGCCACAGGTCAGGTTCAAGGAAGGAGAGGGCAGATCTAGGGGGGCCTCAAACTGAGCTCATCCTCACTCTTTTTTTGTTTTTGTTATTTTTTGAGACAGGACCTCACTCTGTAGCCTAGGCTGGTCCTGAACTCACTGGTATAGCCCAGGCTGCCCTTGGACTCAGGACAATCTGCCTGCCTCAGCCTCCCCAATGCTGGGATTATAAGCGTGCATTACCATGCCTAACTTTATGCGGTGCTGGGGAATTGAACTCAAGGTCTTGAGTTTGCAAGGCAAATGCTTTAACTACTGTGCCATTTTTCCAGCCCCCTGGTCCTTTTTAATTTTTTATTTTGAGGCAGGTTTTTGTTAATTCGCTAAGTTGCCCAGACTGGGCTTGAAGTCACAATTCTCCTGCTTTAGTCTCCCAGAATGCTGAGATTGACTACAGGCTTGCGCCTCCATACCTGGCTGACCAAGGGGTTCTTCACCCTGGCTAAACAGATCAGTAAGGAAGCTTTCCCAAAATCTTGGCCCTCGGGCTGGAGGAATAGCACAGTGGTTAGCGTGCTTGCCTAGCAAATACAAGGCCCTGAGTTCAATTTCCCAGCACCATGTAAGCCACATGTGGTGGTATACATCCAGCACTCAGGAGGCTGAGTTCGAGGATTTAGGAGAATTGCTGAGAGTTTTATTTGAGATTTTGTTCCAAGTGGTCAGGGGAGGCAACCAGGAATCTTTGTTCTCAGAACATCCTGTCTCAAACACCGGGCTGTTTGAGAGTCAGAGGGAACAGATTCAAGAGAGGCATTCCTGAGCGGGGGGGATCTGGCATGGAGCAGGGGGTCTCAGTGGGCCTCTGCCTGTTGTAGGGCCTGAGTTGGGCCAGAAGAGCTGCCTCAAGTTTAGTGTCCTCTGTGTAAGAGAACATAGAAAACTGAATTAGGGGAGAGATGGGACATTCAGGATGCCACTGGGACCCAGGGCCTGGAGAATGATGAATCTGGGAGCATCTGGCCACCACCTACACTTGCAGTATGCACATAACTGGGAAGAAGTGATTATGGTTCAGCCATAATGGTCTCAAATCTTGGTCACATTCATGGACACATCTGAACACACAGTCTTCTTCTGTGAGAAGCAGAAAGGGTGGGGTTTCAGAGACCAGATCTGCAGTCCAGTTGCCCTGGAAAGAAACCTGTCAGTGTGACTGTGGGCGAGTCACCTGTGCCTGAGAGCAGCATCTCCCTTCCCATGGAAAGCACAGGACCTAAGCACTATCTTGACCCGGCAGCTGGGATGAGCTGGCGGGGTGTCACAGGTAGAGGCTGGGCACTGTGCCCAACATACAGGGTGCACCCTAAGTAGAGTACTAGGAGCAGTTCTGAGAAATGCCACCTCACTGTGGGAGCTGGAGAGCCACGAGAATTGCATTCACTCTTAAGAGATGAGTCCGTAGAGAGGCATGGACCCTTGCATCTGTTTTTATCTGTTCTGTGTGGCTTTCTCTGGGGTGTGTTTGGTGACTCCTTTGCCTTTGATTTCTAGGACTCATAAAGAAATGACAGTCCCTTGCTGCTGCATTTAATTGGAGAGGAGCACAGAGACTCGAGATTATAATTATGACGTCTTAAATGTCAAGCTCTTTAAAAGTCTGCCATTGCCCTCACTGTCACCCAGAACAGCTCTGGGAACCAAAACCCTGTAGCCCCCTCCGCCCGCTTTCTGAGCGTGCCCTTGGTCTCTCAGCCAGGCTTCACCGGGGAAATCTGAGTGACAGCAAATCTGAGTGGCAGGCAGCTGGAAGACACACAGTAAACCGAGGAGCCTGTGATGAGCTCAGGAGAGGTGAGTTGATGATCTGCTATTTATAGCCCACTAAGAGGCTCTGGCCGCCAGCTCCATGTGAGGCTGGGTGGAAATGATGCCTCTGCAGAGCTGAAAGCACAAAATGAAACTGGTGATTCATGAGCAGCCACCACTTGAAATACAAATGCTCCTGCGTCCTCAGCCCCAGCGGCCTTTCACGCCCATTTGGAGGTGTGTCAGGCAAAGTTACCAGGCGGCTGCATCCTGGGCTGCGTGAATGTCTGGCAGGATGAGAAGACAGGCAGGCTTGGCCCAAGCAGGGCATCAGCACTCCTGGGCGCGCTCTGGCAACCTCAGCCACTGTTCTCCAAAGCCGTGGCTTAGAACCCGTAACCAAGGGTGAGAGGCAAGCCCTTAGGCTGGGGGCATGGGGGGGGGGGGCGGGGGACAGCCACACAAAGAAAAGGCAGTTCCTGCTCCTGCCCTCTGTCTCCACAGGCAACAACGTGGCCACAGGGCAACTTCCTGATGACGCTTGTTCTTGCTGAACATGCAAAAATGTGCAAGGAGGAAATCCTTACAGCTTTTAAACTGTATTTGTTTCCCAGTCCCACAGCCCAGCACCTGTCACCTGAAATAGCTGTTGTTTATTTTCTGATCTTGGCTCCCAGACCAAAGTCTTCTTGGAGGCGTAACTCAACTCGCCTAGGTGAGAACGCACTGGAGACCTCCAGGCTTCTTGCGGCCAAGACTGCACTTAGCCAGATATGGTGGTACACTCTGGGAAGCTGAGGCAGGAAGATCACAAATTCAAGCCCATTGTAGTCAGTTTAGCAAACTAGAGAGAACCTGTCTCAAAAGAAAAATAAAAAAGGCCTGGGGATATAGCTCAGGGCAAAGGCCCTGGGTTCAATCCCCAGTGGCACCAAGAAAACAAAACAAAAACAAGACTGTATTTAAGGACGAGAGGGGCACAGACAGAGTGAACTCAGAAGCTGTTCAAGCTCAGATGCTGTCTCTATTTTTACCAGGCATGGAGCTCCAGGCAAATTGCTCTGAAACACAGTTTTCTCACCAGCAAAATGGGAATAACAGAACTTAACTCATTGGGTAGTGGAGAGGAGTAAAAGACTTAACATGTAAGGCAGAGATGCTAACACATGGAAGGGAGTGTAAGGAGTTTGAGAAGAGACCTCCAGCCCTTTCACCGACACATCCTGCATGAGACTGCCCAGTGTAACAGCCTTCATGCCTGGTGTTCCGCTTACCCTGCCCCTGCCTCTGCTTAGGCACCAAGTATCTGACCCTCCAGGGTGGGGCCTTGGCCAGGTCCTGGGGTGGCCTTCACTGTCCAGTGGAAGTCTTCATTGGACAGCCCCAATGCTCACCTGATCTCTGTGGGCAGCAGGTCACCCGCCCCGGGGGCAGGAGGGGCCCATGTCAACTACCCGCTCGGCGTGCAGCACAAAGTGCTGATTCATGGGCACGCACGAGGCCTGGGCTGTTTGTATGCTCGCTCGTCTCCAGCTGTCAGCCAAAACATAATTGTAGTTGTCACTTTGGCAGCGAGATGCTGTGATGTGTCCTAATACAACTGCCTCTGCTCTGCCACCGCGTGAGCTTTGGGGAGGCAGGAGGAGTCTGCAGCTGCTGCTGTGGAAAGAGCCGTTCTGGAAGGAGGTCTGTGTGGTGTGCTCACCCAGGTGCAGTCCCAGGAGTGGTGTGGATTGCAGGGTGAGGCCCCACATGAGTGCGAGCCCCAGCATTGCTGCATCTGCACCTTTGGTAATGCAATCCTACTGGCATCCATTAATGAGAGAGAGGCTGCCCTTGGAACTGGGCATTTCTGGCAGCTCTGAGGAACCGGAAGTGTCTTTGCACAAGTTGGACTCCAGTTTGCAAGGGGTGAATGAATGGGTGGTTACACAGCAGTGTAGGAAGAGGGTGCCAGCGACAGAGGAAGGACCAAATGGACAGGCAGGAAAGCTAGCCGGATCTGGTGGCACAGCCCTGTAATCCCAGCGCTCTTGGAGGCTGAGGCAGGCAGATCACAACAAGTTCAAGCCTTGCCTGGGCAACTTAGTGACAGCGAGAGTCTGTTTCAAAATTAAAATAAAAAATGGCTGAGAGTATAACTCATTATGAAGGCCCTGAGTTCAATTCCCAATATTCCAAAAAAAAAAAAGGAGCGAAAAAAGAAAAAAGAAAAAAAGGAAGAGTAAATAGTGACACAGGCCGGTAATCTCAGTACTTTAGGAGGCTGAGGCAGGATGATCATAACTTCAAGCCCAGTCTGGGCAATTTAGCAGGTTTAGTGAGACCCTGTCTCAAAAAAAAAGCAATAAAAAATGGTCTGCATATGTAGCTCAGTGTGAAGGCTCTGGGTCTGTTCCCCACCACCAATAAAAGAATGAATGTGAATAAAGAAGAAAGAAAGAAGATTGACAAGCCAGCCTGTGCATGTCCACCCTGCATTCTGGAGGTCACAGGGAATGTCTAAAGGCCATAAGGGAGAGAGTGACATGATAAGATGATAGGGTGGGGTCTGAGCCTTGAACATCCCTAAGGATTAGGTCTAAGGGCAAAGCTCCGCCTCCCCGTGGCAGGTAGTAAGAAACAGTTTAGAGTTCAGCAAAGTGTTTATACTACTCTAGGGTGCCAGCCCTGTGATTCAGGTGGTGACCAAAGCGTTGTGCTTGCTGGGTAAAGCATGGCAAAAGCCTGGCCTAGCCAGGCCAGCGAAGGGTGTGGTAGCAAGGGGAAGAAGCCCTGGCCCCATGCGTTCCCTCTTTTCTGTCCTCCTCGGCAAGGAGCCGGTGAATGAGCACCTGTGTGCAGATGCGCCATATATGGGGGCTGTGTACTCTCAGGTCCAAGGTGGAGGTGGCTTCTTGGGCTGAGAGATGGCCTCGCTGTGTGCAGGTGCGTGGCCTTCCTTCCCACCTGATCTCTTTCAAGAAAACAGCAGAGAAAAACACCCAGGCTTGCTTGACAGAGGAATTCCTAGAAGGAAGTCCCACCCAGACATTCAGGAATCAGTGACATGCTGGGAGCCATGACCAGGGAATAATCTACCCACAAGTGTAGAAGCCAGAGCACGTCTAACCCATCACGTAAGTCAGGAGGAAGACACGATTCGGTTGACAAAAATTTGTGTACCTCCTCAGCATTGCATTATTGTGCAACAAGTGGTTTGGCAGCGCTTCTCCCCTTTCAGCTGCAAGCCACAGTGAGAGGAAGAGCACTGGCTTGCCAGGGGAGGAAGGGCAGGTGGAGCCGATGCTCCTGCCGTGGCATGACCTTCCAGAGGGTCTTCCCTGAGCCGGGCTGCTGGGAGCACGCATCAAACAATGAGGAATTCTTTCCATCTGTGCTGGTCCTGAGGCAAGGTGTGTGTTGTGGGGGCCTGGAATCCTGTGCCTGTGGGTGGGGTGTGAACCTCTTCACTGAGGGGAGGGAGCATGCTATGATCGTGTCATAGCCATGTTATAGATATTTCTGGCTGCCCATGGCTGGTTTGGAGCAATAGGATAGGCTATAGTTTTGTCTGTTTGGTTTGCCCTTTTAAAATTGGCTAAACTTCAGGGTAACACATAGTCAGGCATGGAATGTGCATATCTATAATTCTTGGACTCTGGGAGGCTAAGGCAGGAGGATCACAGTTTCCAACCCAGCCTGCACAACGTAGCAAGACCAAGTCTCACAGGCTGAAGATGTAGTTCACTGCGAGTGTTTCAACCCCTAGTACTATCCCCTCTGCCAAAGAAAGGTGACGTGTATTAGGCTTGGTCTTAGTTACATATTTGTTGCTGTGAGAAAATACCTGATGCAATTTAAGAGAGGAAAGATTTATTTAGCTGACAGTTTCAGAAGGTCACCCACAGACTTTTCATGGGCAGAGGCTGGAGAGCTGCTCGCCTGCTACTGGTGCCTCGTAGGCAGAAAGCCAAGAGAAGCAGGCACCAAGGGAGTCTGGAGACTCAGGGACAGTAGAGCTTCCCCAACCCCAAGAAGCTGCAACCATGTTTCTTCTTCCTTCCTTTCCTTAGTTCAAGCTGCTAGTTGGGGGTTTGCAACTTAATAACAAACACACCTGAAAGCTCTGCCCTGAGTAGTCCCCAGTCCCAACAAGTTGACACAATCTTTCCAGGTCAAACCCCAAGCACCTTCCAGCCAGACACTGCTTCCCAAAAACACACAGTTCTACAGTTACACCACTACATTTTAATACATGAGGCTTTTGGGGGACATTCCAGATCCAACCCATAGCAGGCTATAAAGAAAATTATAAAACATAACATGTAGTCAGAAAAGTCTAAATAATTATACATACAATTTAACAAATAATTATAACGTTAATGTTACTTTTTATATAGACAACTAATTTTTAAATGATCTATAAGCCTTTGGGGCACTTTCACTGAAATTCTTTTAACACAGTTAAAAGATTTAAATGGTGCAAAAAAAGCCAGACATGGTGACACACATACAGATCATCCCAGCTACCTGGAGGCTGAGGCAGGAGAATCACAAGTTCCAAGCCAGTCTAGGCAACGTAGTAATACCCTGTCTTTAAAAATAAAATTAATGGGGCTGGGAGTGTAGTTTAGTGGTAGAGTGCTTACCTAGCATGTATGAGGCCCTGGATTCATTCCCCAGTCCCACAAAAAAGAAAACAGAAAACTAAGAATTTGTAAAAAGATGTAGAATGACAAGTAAGTGCCTCTTGTTTTCTTCACAGGTATCCACTAACGATTTCTTACATTTCCTTCTACTTTTTTGAAGGGTAGGGAGAATGATCCTGGGCATGAAGCCTAGGACTTCACACTGAGCTACATCTCGTTTATTTTATATTATTATTATTATTAATATTAATATTATTGAGATAGGATCTCTCTAAGTTGCCCAGAGTGGGCTTGCCCTTGTGATCCTCCTGCTTCAGCATCCCAAGGTACCAGGGTTATAGACCTGCCCTAACAGCCCTGGCTGTCTATATATTTTTTTCTCTGCATCAGGGCAGTTTCTGGAATAAAAATGTGATCATATAGGCTTTGTTTATGTTTATTGGTAGTTTTAAAAAAGAATGTAATCATGACTCTCTAATGATGTAAAATTAATACATGTCAAAGATTTAATTTGTATCAATTCATGAGGGAAGCAGAGACATATTCCAGCCAACTTAAAAGTGCCATGCCTGTTGGTGAGCAAAGTTTCTCTGGAAAGATTTCAGAAGTGGGTGCAAATCTGGTCACTGTGCACAAGACAATAGTCAGTAGCTGCCCTCCTCCGGATACAATTTGCATTTCTGTGAACAGGAATGTTTTGGGTTGTATTAAGTTTTTTTTAAAAAATAAAAAACGTGGCTTTTGTTTTCATTATTCTTTTTGTGCCAGGGGTTGAGGCCAGGGCCTCATACATGCGACGACGCATGTGCTCTACCACTCAGCTCCATCCCCAGCCCATATTTTTAGATTTCATTTCTCTATCTTTAGTCTAGTCAAAGGCAATGAGAGGCAAGGACGACCCGGACGGGTGAGTTGCTCAGGACACCCACCACATTTCACAGCCTCCCACAGACCTTCTGCACGCCCCTTCCTGATTCCCGGCTGCAGGCCTCCCAGGCTTTCCCCCTGCGCCGTCTCTGCTGCCTTGCTTGTACCAGCTGACGCAGCCCCCACCCCCACCCCCGCGGACTCAGGTGATGACCTTAGCCGGAAAGCCTAAACCTAAAGAAGCCTCTCATCTCTGGGCAGAGCCAAACCAGGGCGGGGGGGGGGGGGGGGTGCAGGGGGGAAGCGTTATACTTCTCTGGTGATGAGTTCTGGGGTGGTGAGTCAGGCTGATTCAGAGCTGGTGGTCATGATGGGCCTTGTAAAAATTGACCAAGGGTCTTGTGAAAACAGAAACAGATGAGAAATTCAAAGAAAAAACCCTGTGTTTTTTGAGAAGAGTGTTTGTCCAGTGGGCTGCCAATTCCTGAGAACTTCTAACACTGGGAGTCCCCCTTTTTGTGCCAGCCACCTGAGGTGGATGTCTGTTCCAATAACTGCCTACTTAAAAGAACAGGTACAGACAGAGGTGCCTACCCGCTCCAGTGGCGCGGAAGCTTCCCACAGGGCCCAGTTCTTCACCTGGGGTTTGTGCGGTACTGTGGGGGCTGTGTCCACAGGGAAGGCGTGGGGCAAAGTGAGTCTGTACACAGCAGAAAAGAGCAAGCGCATGACGCACTTTGTCCCCTTGCACAACTGCTCCCCTTGAGCAGATTTTCTTGGTAGATTGCTTGCTGAGCATATGTGAGGCCCTAGGTTTCTTTCCTAGCATGCACAGAGAGAGAGAGAGAGAGAGAGAGAGAGAGAGAGAGAGAGAGAGAGAGAATGTGCTGCTTCCTGGTGGCCTCTCAGGGCCCTGTGGGGTCCAGTGAGAGCCAAAGTCAGTCATGAAGTAGGCCACGGCCCTGGCAGGGCAGCGGAGCTTGGCCCTCTGTGCAAAGTGCTTTGCGAGAAGAGGTCTGTGCAAATAGCCAGTCATGAGTAATTGATGAGGAGGCTCTCAGGGCAGGGGATCAGGTTTCACAGACTATGTGTGTATATATATATATATATTTGGGCTCTCCCAGGCAGGGAATGTTCATTCAGCATAAGTCAAGACAGCCTAAGGCAGCAGACTTAAATCAAGGTTCTCCAAGCCTTAAACAAGTGACTGCACACTCTCTTTATTCATTCAGCGAGCGTGTGTTGAGCACCTAGGACATGACCAGCGCTGCACCAGACACTGAGGCCCACAGTCAGCTCCTGCCTCATAGTGCTATGAGGCAGAAGTACAAAAAAAGCTTTGGCAAGGAAGGTGGTAATCACAGGCGGGAAGAGCAAAGGACTACCAGGGAGGGTTCCCCCATGTAGCCAGCGCAAGACCCAGAGGGCTCCTGCAGAGGGGAGTCCAGTGTTTTGGGGCTGTCAGAGAGATGAAGAGGGCAGTGGGGTTGAACAGCGCGGTCTTGGGGGGTGGCCCTCAGAGGGGAGTCGGAACTTGCTTGCAGATTGTGGGGTTTGAAAAAGTGAGTGCTGGAAGCAGATTCATGCTCTCGACAACCTCAGACTAGAGCATCGAGACTCTCGAGGTGACAGCACAAGACATGCAGACAAGGAGGGATGGCTTGAGCCAAGGAAAGGCGTGGAAGGAACCAACTTTAAAAATGTCCTAGAGCAGGGCCTGGCAATAGACTCACATGATCTGGAAGGCTGAGGCAGGAGGATCACAAGTTTGAGCTCGGCCTGCATGATCTGGAAGGCTGAGGCAGGAGGATCACAAGTTTGAGCTCGGCCTGACCAGCTTCGTGACTTAGCCAGACTCTGTCTCAAAATAAAAGAAATAAAACGGGATGTGGCTCAACACAAAGGTCCTGGGTTCAATTCCTAGTGCTGCCAAAAACAAAAGCAAAAAATCTTGGGCAGAATTTATCTTAAGAAACAAGGCAGTAATGCCCCTTAGGGTTTTAGGTGGGATGTTTGTTTGCTCAGGGTGTTACCATCTTCAGAGAAAGAAACCACACCGGAGATGGGCCCAGGGAGCCAGTTTGAGGCCTGGTGGGTACGGAAGTGTCCTGCCCGCAAGGGGAGAGGCTTAGGCTGGGAGGCTGGGAGGCTGTGGACACGGATACACTATGAGTGGTACGGCTAGGAAGGGGCAGGGCTGCAGGAGCATCCTGCCCTTTGGCTTTCAAATTCTCAGCTGTGAAGAGAGAAGGTGGGTGAGCTGACTAGGGGGAAGTGCTGGGAAGCTTGTCATGGCAAAGAGAAGAGCAGTGGATCCCAGACTGACAGCAAGGGCCTTGCTGGGTTTGGCAGGTGCTAATATACTTCCATTGTCTTTCTCCATAGTCAGAAAGGCCCGGAAGATCAACTAGCCCACAGTGCCAGAGCCAGAGTCTGGGGGGTAGGGCGTGGCAGGCAGAAGCCAAGGGAACGTAAGAGAGTGAACTAACCACTCACCGGAAGCATCCTCCCCGCCCCTTCCATAGAATAGAGCTGGAGCTGGCGGGCAGGAGCTTTGAGACACCGCATTTCCTGCACATCTGTTACTTCTAAGGAGTCAGAGGACTAGTTCCTGCAGTGGCTCTGACCAGTAGGGAGATGTGTCATTTCCAGCTGGATAGTTAAGAAGGAGGTGTGCCTTTTCCCCCCTTCCCTTTCTCTTCTCCCAGTTTGACAAGTCTTTTTTACAAACAGAATGTTTGTATCCCCCCCCCCCCCCCATCTGTTGAAATTTAAGTCCCATTGTGAAAGCATCTGGAGGTGGGGCCTTAGGAGATAATTAGGTCTTCCTATTAGAATTAGTGCCCTTAAAAGACAAGACTAGCGAGCTAGCTTTTGCTCTCTCCATGGGAGAATGGGAGAAATTGGCCATCTGCATCCCAGAAGAGGGCCCTCCTAGAACCTGAGTTTTGACCTTAGATCTCTGGTTATTGATAAGCCACATACTCTATGGTATTTTGTTATAGCAAGTTGAGCTAAAGCAGCCTTGGAAAACATGTTTGAGATGGTGAAGCCCTGAGACAGATCCTGAGTCCCGGAACCATCACTTGAAGGCCAGGCACCATGGACCAGAAACATTCATTTGGGTTTTTATGAGCAAGAAATCAACTAGATCATCTAAGCTGATAATATGGTTTGGGGTTTGTTATAGCAGCTAGTGTTACCTAACTAATGTAGGGTTTGAGAAAATGTCCAGATGAGTAAATGAAGCTGAGAAAACAATAGAAGCTTCCAGGGACAGAAGATTTATATTGTTGGGGCTGGTGGCTCATGCTTGTATTGTAGCACTCTGGGAATCTAAGGCAGGAGGATCACAAGTTTGAGCCCAGCCTGGACAATTTAGCAAGATTCTCTCAAGATGAAAAATTATCTAGGGCTATAGCTCAATCCTCTGTACCACCAAAAGAGGAAGGAGG
Source organism: Ctenodactylus gundi (assembly GCA_004027205.1). Lineage (NCBI taxonomy): Eukaryota > Metazoa > Chordata > Mammalia > Rodentia > Ctenodactylidae > Ctenodactylus > Ctenodactylus gundi. The sequence goes on from PVKB01002583.1 coordinate 131,380, forward strand.
ACTTGAAAAATCTAGGAAGAGGAATACTTAGAAATCAAAGCCTTTATTACTACCCAGGAAGCTAAGGTTTCAGATAGAATCTCAGTGTGTGGCAAAAGTAAAGCGGGAAAAACTGGGGAACATTAGGCAGGTCTGGGAATTGTGGCGCTGGGTGAGGAGTTGTCTTGGCTGATTATTAGTCTATATGGGGACTCTGTGAAGTAGAAAGTGAGGTGAGCTTTATCCATGAGCAGGGCAAAGGGAGGGAGTGACAAGGTAGAATGCATAGGTCAGCAGGATTGCCGGTTGCCCAGGATGAATGGGGCAGAGCCTGGCATCGCATCCCTCCTAGGATTTGCTCGAGAGGCCACAGGAGATGCACACCCAACAGCTGGTTCATGAAAGGGTTTAGCTGTACATGGCTGCAGTAGATGCACTCCATTCTGAAAAAGGCCCACCGCACAGAGCTGCCTTCGGCTGGGAAAGCAGTGTGGATTCTCCAAAGTACTTCAGTGTCAGATGCGTTGAGCTTCACAGACATCTGATCTGTGCCAAGCAAAGACGTCTAAGTAAGACCCTTAAGGAGTAGATGGACCAGTGTCTCCTGATCTTTGGCCAATGGTCCTCATCACAAAGTTTCTTTTACAAAAAAAGTTTTGACATGCACTGCTCATTATTTTAAGATTTACTCTTAAGCATGTCATGGCAGAAGGGGTGACTGGAAGGCCCTTCTAGCTAGGGACTTTTAGAGAAAAACTTTGTTTTGTTTTGAGACAGGGTCGTGCTTGCTCTGTAGCCCAGGCTGGCCTTGGACTCATGGCAATCTTCTGGTTTCAGCCTCCTGAGTGCTGGGATTACTGGTGTGTGCCACTACGCCCAGTTTATGTGGTGCTGGGGAATCAAACTCTGGTACTTAGAGCTTTACTTAGCTCTTGCTAGGCAAGTGCTTTAACCACTGAGCCATCCCGCCAGCCCCCCTCTTTTTTTTTTTTTTTTTTTTTCTTGTTTTTTTGAGACAGTCTTGCTCTGTAGTCTGGAACTCACAAAAATCCTTCTGGCTCAGCCTCCTGAGTGCTGAGATCACAGGTGTGTGCTGCCATGCCCAGATATAATGTGTTGGAGAATCAAACCTGGTGCCTTTTCCTTCCTAGGCAAGAGCTCTAAACACTGAGCTACATTCCCAGCCCCTAACTTTTTTTGTTTTGTTTTGTTTTTTTGTTTTTGTGGTACTGGAGATTCAACTGAAGGCCTTTACACTTAGCTACATCCCAAGCCCAATTTTCAGTTTTGAGATAGGGTGTAAGTCATTAAATCACCCAGGCTGGGCTCAGTCTTGCTACCCTCCTGTCTTAGTCTCCCATAGTGCTGGGATTACAGGCCTGTGTCACTGGGCCTGGCTTCCAGCCACCCCACCTCCCCTTTTTGTTTTCATTTTTTATTTTGAGACAGAGTCTCTCTAAGTTGCTAAGCTCCCTATGCTGAACTCAAACTTGGAATCCTCCTACCTTAGCCTTCCAGAATTACAGATTTATACCCCCATGCCCAGCTGAGAAATTTAATTATTTAGTCATTCATTCATTCATTCATTCATTTAGAGGTAGAGTCTCACTCTGTAATCCAGGCTGGTCTTGAACTCACTAAGTAGCCCAGGTTGGCCTCAAACTCATGGCAATCCTCCTGTCTTAACCTCCCAAGTGCTGGGATTACAGCTGTGCATCACTACTCCTTGCTAATTTTTATGTGGTGCTGGAGGATCGAACACGGGCTTGGTGTATGCAACGCTAGTGCTCCAAGCACTGAGCTATTCTCTCAGCTACAGCTGAGAAATTTTTGAGTGAGTATTTCCAATTCAGGAATAGGAACAGGAGCGACAGAAAATTGAAAATAACAGTTGTGAAAATAAGAGTAATGTATTTCTCCTAAAAAGAAAAAAAATTCAAGCCTTGTAGTGCAGACCTATAATTCTTGCACTCCGGGACGTTGAGGCAGGAGGATAGCATGTTGCCCAGCCTGGGCAACTGAGGGACTTAAGGAGACTTTGTCTCAAAGTTTAAAAATTTAAAAAGGATTAGGGATGTAGCTCAGTGTGAAGCCCCTGGGTTCAACCCTCAGTACCAAAAAAGAAAAGAAAAAAAAAAAAATTGGGCAGAGTAGCACATATTTGTGATCCCAACACTTAGGAGGACTGAGAGTTGAAGGCCAGCCTGGCCTACATAGCAAGACAATGTCTACAAAACATAAAAAAAAAAGCAAGTGTGAGACAAGTGTTGGGGTTGCTGCAGCCTGTCATCATCCCCGAAGGACAGGCTCCTTCTGATTTACTGCTCTCCTCTACTGTCATGAAAAATACTTCAAAATTCAGTCATTTGACCTGAAGGTTTGACTCAGTGGTAAAACACTTACCTAGGGGCCCCAGGTTCCACCCGTAGGGTGTTAGGGGAAATCTCAGTGGCTTAAAATAAAGATAAACATTTATTGCCTCATACTTCCTGTGGGTCAGAATTTGGGAGTGACTTGGGTTTTTCTAGCATGAGCTCTCTCATGAGGTTGCCACCAGAATGTCACGTGGAGCTGAGGTCATTGAAGGCTTGACCAGGGCAAGCTGGCTCTGGCTGTTGGTGGGAAGCTCTCTCCTCACCACTGTGACTCTTCTTAGAATTGCTCGAGTGGGGCCTAAAACATGGCCACTGGCTTCTGGTGCCTAGACTGAGTGATCCAAGGGAGGGAAAGGCATAAGTTGCGGTGCCTTTTATTATTCACATACTATCATTTCAGAAGTCATATGCAATGTCCTATCAGTTTCCCAGGCCAGCCTGTCTGAGTGTGGGAGAGAACTAAACAAGGACATAGGCAGAAGAAGTTGAGAGTCACTGAAGTTTGTTTCAGAAACTGGTACCTACATCTGCCATCCTCAAAGTCAGGCTTTGTCCTCATGGTCCAAGGTAGCTGCCGTCGTACCAGCCACCACATCACAGATGATGCCCTCTAGCTAGAGTGAAGAAGGAGGAAGAAAGTAAGTAAGTCATGCCCTTTCCTTGTCAGGATGCTTCCCAGAAGTTGGCTACACCCTTCTACTCCTGTCTCATTGATCAGAACGTAGTTGCACATATGTGAAGGAGGCTGGCAAGCTGAGTTATTTTGGGCAGTTATGTGCTCCAGCTAGACCAGATACTGGGAGACAGTTGGTATTCTCTGCCATACCAGAGTTGGTCTCTGTGTATTACACAAATTGGTACACTCAGGGAGTGAGCATAGAGAACCCTCACTGCTTTGAGTTACTGACTGGGCTAAGGACTTAGGGCCTGCGTTGTCTGGGAAGGGGTTTGTGTGTGTGTGGGTGGGTGGTGTGCTCGCACGTGTACATGCACATGATATGGGGAGAAGGGAAGAATGTAGATTAGTATTTCACACTGTAATTAATAAATTTCAGTGTAGAGAGAAAATAGTCCTTAGAGGCGCTCCAAAGACAAATGAGCATGAAAAACGGACCCAGTCATGGAAGCCCAGCTAAGGATGGCCCTAAAAATGAAGGAGATCCAGAAAAATGAAAGATCATCACAGTGGCATTGTGAGGGCAGCTTCTCTCTACATGTAGAACTGCAGGTTTAAATAAATTCCAGGCAGCCTGATTTATGGATCCAAATGCAGGCGCGCAGATGGGCGACTCTACCAGCTGTGTTTTTAAAAGATCATATGATTCCTGATCAATGAACCGAAGAGACCAAATGCAGAAGTGTTTAGAGCTGAACAGCAGATTTGCCCAGAAACCTCTTAGAGACCAGAGCCAGGGCTGGCGCAACCAGATGAGTGCTGACTCAAGCCGGGGAGGGGAGGGTCAGCCATGGGGGCCTGGCAGACCACAAGATGAGCCATCCTGGGCCAAAGGATTCTAAGTCCCCTGGAAGGAAAGCTTCCCTGGCAGAAGGAAGAAGAGGCTCTGCTTTGGCCAAGTGACCAGTGACAGGGAGGCCTGTGATCCTAGAGGAATGCGAAGTCCAGAGCCAGAGCCTAGGGCTGGGGCCCTCAAGAGAAGAGCAGGTCCTGCCAAGGCTCTTGTGGCATGAGCTGTCTTCCTCCTTCTGAACACAGCCTGCCTGGATGGTAGAACCTTATTTGGCATGGAATCAGATGGACCAAAGACTCAGGGATACTTGCTGTGTGGAGGGAGACTGGGGATGTCCCATCTGCCTGGCTTGTCCCATACTCCCCATATTAAGGTGATGGCCCAAGATGGATGAGGTACTGGGTCCTGTGTCCCCATGTGACCACCTCCAGATAGGGTCGTCAGCACACCCTGACCAGTGGACAGTCACGCAGGCTCAGCCCTCAGGCCTTATTGCACAGGGAGTTGTTAATCATCACTGCCTTGCTGCCACACAAGAGACAATTTCACTTGGTTTTGTTTTGAAACAGGATCTTGATAAGTCACTAAGTTGCCCAGGCTGGGCGCAAACTTGTCATCCTCCTGCCTCAGCCACCCAGAGTGCTGGGATTACAGGTATATACCACTAAACCCAGCTGAAAGTGTGGTTTGCATCTCTGTGTACCAGTGTTAATTGAGCACATGTTCAAAGGGGAAGACACTATACTCTGTGGACACAGAGCTGAGGAAGACTCATATGACATCATTTCAGGCATAATAAAGTGAAATAGCAGAGGCTGCAAGGTGCAGCGAGGGGTGAAACCCACGGCCCGGAAACGATGCAAAGGAAGTGTGCTACTAGAACAGGAAAGGGGAAGCACCTGGGTGAAGGACCAAGCGTCTTCCACCAACAGCAAGGCCCAAAGGCAGGACATCCCGGGAGCAGGAGAACAGGGCCCCAGGTCTCAGCCTGGAGCTAGTTGGGCAGCAGCCAGGGGATTTTCATGTCTGATGTGCTCATTGTGCTCCAAAGTGGTTTTTGTTTGTGTGTTTGTTTATTTTGAGACATGGTCTCACTCTGTAACCCAGGCTAGCCTTGAATTCATCACAATCCTCCTGCTTCAGCCTCCTCAGTGCTGGGATTACAGGGGTGTTCCACCATGCCCAGTTTATGCTCTGAAGTTTCTGGGATTCCTTGCTGTGCACTGTGGCCTTAATCTACTACTTTTACTGAGCAACTTGGCGGAGCCAGAGGAAAGTAGGAGACATACCCCCGCAGCAACCTTCACTGGGTTCCTATCATCTGAAGGTCTTTTGGCACTTGACCTTGATGGAAGAGATACTACATGTTAGGAAGGGAGTGAGATTTCGCTGGTCATGGAAATCTGCCTAATGTCTATTTCTTTTTCCATGTAGCTCCCCAAGTGATTCTGAATGGACCCTTAAGGCCTGACTGTCCCCAGCCACCTCAGATGGGGCAGAAGGCAGCGTTGGACGTGCACTAGACACTCTGGATTCCCGCTCTGCCTGTCAGACCCAGTCCTCTGAAGTCTTGGACACTTCAGACACTATGGGACCCCCTTCCCAATTATCACCAAAGCACCCTCTCACCTGTCCTTCGTCACGGAAAGAGAGCCAGCAGTCACTTTGCTGTGGTCCACGAGATGCAAATAAATTGCCAGGTGAACTAAAACCAGACAGCTGCTCAGAAGCTGCTCTACGAAGGCTGAGAAATCATGAGCTCCAAGAGGCTCAGCTCTCTGGATCAGAGTGGGTAAGAGACCGAAGTAGAGCCACACTGGAATGGCACCTGATCTCCCGGTACAGGTGAACCAGGACCTCAGCAGGCCTACAGCTTCCAGTGCCCAGAGAGATAAGGGGAGGCTGGCCTTGCCCTTAGTGTCTAGGCCCTGGCCAAGTCAGCTTATGCATCTAGGAAGCCTTTTCTCCTGAGTGTTACTCTTCTAGTCAAGATGTGCAAATATCCTCCTGGCAGCCCTGGATCCTCTCACCTGTGCCAGCACCAATCCCAGTACCCAACTCAGGTCACATCCTTCTAGCTCGGAAGTCCTTTAATTACAAACTCCTCAGCCTGGCATTCAAGACTTCACCCACTACAGTGCCAACGCACCTCTTCTGAGTCTGCCTATGCTCCTCCTCCTGCCAGGTATGTGCCCTTTTTTTCTTTATAAGGATTGAACCAAGGACCTTACATATTTTAGCCAAACTGCTGAGCTATGCTCTGGTGCTTTTTATTTTATTTTGACTCCGGGTCTCGCTAATTGACCAGGATGCCCTCAAACTTGTGATCCTTCTGCCCAGCCTCCTGACTCACTGGGATTACACCCGTGTGCCACACTCCTTGCTCATCTTTTTAATACTCTACCTGCCAAGATTGCTCATCTTCATTTTGGGCTCCAAATCTTACTTTTACTAAGTCCAGATGCCACTTTGTCACTGCTGTAGACAGCTAGGCCACCTCATGAGGCCCAGCTTCAACATGGCCTCGCCTATCAAGTCTTCCTTGTCATCTTCTGCCCTCTGAACCTGTGGCCTCAGGGATGGAGCTTTTTATTAGATTTGCATCTTTAATTATAGGAGTGATACATGCTTGTAAAAACATTCCCACATTACAGAACCATACGCAGTAAAGGGAGTGTGTGTCATCCTCTCTGCTTTCCCTAGAACTCACTCCAGCTCAGTCTGACATGCACATCGATGTTCATTTTACCCGGCATGGGAGGGGCTCTCAGAACCTTCCCTAAGTACCTGAGGTGGCAGCACAGAGATGAGCGGGAGCAGAGTCAGTAGGAGCTTCTAGAGAACAGTGACCTGGGTTGACTTTGAAAGATCATCCCCAAGGTCAGTCTGTGGGACCCCTTGATCTCTTTTACAAGTCACTTCAAAGAACAGAGCCCCAGGGAGGTATTCCTAGTTCATATGGGAATATTCATTTTGTTCATCCAAGCCAGAAACTCAAGTTCAAAAGGCAACCAGGTCTCTGTAGAATCCCCTTGGCCTAACACAGCCAGCCACTACATGCCCCGGCTGAGCTGAACCGAAATCTGGCAGCCTTTACAGTGTGGTCACTCAGTGAGATGACGGGAGGCAGGGCTGAAAGCCAGGACTTTCCCTCTCCAGCTTGGGTTCCAGCCTGGCTCCTGCAGGCCCTTGCTCTGGTTAGTCTGCCTGGTGCCCCTCTACCACCAAACCACAGGACATTTGTGGGCTTGCTGGCAAAGTGGTGGTGCTCCTTAGTGTGACCAAAGGTAAGGGTGGTTCCAGGGATAAATGGGCCCTGGCCTCCTTAGAATAGGATCTGGTGAAGAAGTATTGTTATGCTGACATTTTCCCCTCATGTTTCAAGTATGCTAGAGGGGCAAATGTCTTCCCCACTTTCCTGAGGGACCACATCTACCCTCCCCACCCCAATTCAAATAGATATTTAAGTGGGGAAATGGGCTGGCTGTAGGACACCAACCCCATCTATTGGGAACGTCCAACTCCAGCTTAGGGATTTTAGGGCAGGCTCTCCAAAGGTGTTAGCATCGGATGAATACTTGAGCCTGAAGTGGCTAGGTATAGACAGAGTAGCATTCCTTGCAGAGGATGAAGGTATACAGACTTTGGAGAAGTGGACATTTGTTGTGGCTGAGCCTGTGTGTGACAGGGAAGTATGAAAGGAGACTGGAGAGGTCAGCTTCCCAGTCAAGCAGAACCTTCTTTGCTTGGCCAGGCTAAAAGGAGAGAGCTTTGCCCCAGTGGTCAAGGGAAGTTAAGGAAGAAATTTAAGCAGAAGGATGACCTTTTAGACAGATGATTCTGGTTGCCACATAAACCATGAACTGTATTTAGAGGAAGTTAGTGCCTTTGGATGAGCAATAATGGTGGCCCAGACTAGAGCAGATGTACTGGAATATAGAAAAGAAATAGAATCAAACACAACATGGAGAGAGCCACGGGAAAGGAAGCAGGTCTTGGTTGGATTGTTAAGGTTGTGGATCCTGGATCTACAATTGCATAAAATGACTGCTAACTGGATTGATTCAAAGTGTGGGGTGCTAAGGGGCCCACACCTCCTCATAGGGGAAAAATGGAAGGCGTGGTTGTTTTGTTTTGTGGGATTGTGGAATTGGAGAGGGAGCATAGGGCCTTCTCTCTGAGCTATATTCCCAACCTCTTTTTATTGATTATTTGAGACCAGGTCCTGGTAGTGGCTAAGTTGCCCAGACTGGGCTCAAACTTGTGATTCATATGCTTCAGTCTCCCAAAGTACTAGGATTAAAAACTTGCACCACTGGGCCAGCTGAAGACTGGTTCTAAGCCCCAACCTGGCCATCAAGTCTGCCAACCACAGTGAACACCTGACTGGGTTCTCAGATCTTTGTTTTGTCATGCTGTGCTTGGGATGCTGCTAGATACCTTTTGATCCTGGAGTAGATGCCTCAGTACACAACTGGCCACTTCCAGCCAATCCAGTGTTCTTCAGCCCTCCAAGCCCAGTGTCCCCCATTCATCAGCAATGCTCAGAATCCTTATTTTCTGAATATGAAATAGAGATAGTTCATGACCCTCCCCAGTTCGCCCGATATGCACACTTCCAGCCTTCCCCACCCGGAACCTAGACTCGGTGCTTGGCAGTAAAACTTCTCCACTTAGCATTTTGGTTTTTGGTTTTTAGTCTGAATAGAGGCTCCTGTCAGCCTCAGGGGACTGAAGGCACTTGGACGAATCTGGCCAAATCCTCTATGTTCTTTACATAGTTTTGATATTCTACACTCCCTGGTTTGACTTTTGGGTTCTCTTGGGCTCCTGCAGATGCAGTGGGTGGCCAGTAGGGGCTGAGGTGCTGTCTGAGGCCATGGAGCTTGGGAGTGTTGGGCTATGGGTGTGGTGTAAGAATATCTCAGTTCTGGTCTCCAGTTTTCCAGGTGACCTTTGATATGGCCTTTCTTCTCCAGGCCTCTAGACCCCAGGCTTTGGTGCATACTGGTCACTTTGCCTGGAATATCGTTTTCCTTCTTTCCATTAGGTCCTCCTCTTCCTTAAGGTTTGTTTGTTTGTTTGCTACCATTTGCCCCACCCGCATTGGGCTGAGCCTTCCATGAGGGAGGAGTTCCATATGATGCTAGTCCCTGCTAATGAATGAACAGCTGGACAAACAGACAAATCGTGCTTGGTGAAACCAAAGGCTCAGTTGGATAGGTTCCTTCCCAGCACTGGTATACTTTTCCAGGCCCCTATTTCTATTTCTTCATGTGAAATAAGCAAATGTTGCTTATTGCTATGATTATGTGTCTAAAATGTCCCAAGTCGGCATGATAAAGTTTATGGTGCTTTCAAAAGATCTTGGCATGTGGCTCATGGGTCTTGCTTTCTAATACCAGTCACTTTATGTGAAACTCCACATGAAAATTCAGGCTGTGGCAGAAACCTCAGGCTCCAATGTCAGAGCTGGAGTTAGACCAGAGGCCCCCAACTAAAATGGACCTTTTGTGTTGGTGTATGCACGAACAGAGCAGCTGCCATGACAGAGTGGCTGTGACCGTTGAAGGAATTTGTCAATTTAGGGAATTAGGAACCATACCTCCATTAGGATTAGGATTTTTGAACCACCCCTAGACTGGGGATCAAGAACTGGTCTGGATTAGAGTGTGAGTCATTTTTGGGCTGGCCAATGAGAGAAAAGCAGATGTGGGAGGGCCAACTGGAACTCCAAGGGTGTAAAAGGAAGGAAGAGGGAAGATCGTTACAGCTTCTTCCTCTGGGAAAGCTCTTGCCTTTGCATTTGTCTATGGATGCCGACTTGCTACACATCGCAGATCGTCAGCACAGATTCGCTCCAGTCTCGATTTGTGCCTGTCTGCCCATTGCTGCTCTTCAGTTACTGATCTTCAGGCTTCGGTCTTCACCCGAGATCTACAGCAGACTCTCACCTCACCTGCTGTTCTGCAGTCCCAAATGGGAGATCTGCTTCACGGCTGAGCAGCAGTCTTGGACCACCTCTAGCCTTGGATTTGTAAGCCTTCCTCATAGACCTTTTTGTAATAAAATCTGTGAATTCTGTCTTTTGAAAGAACCCAAACTAATACGGTGGCTTTCTGATTTCACTACTCAGGGCAAAGAGGTCACTTCAGAATGTGAGTCTATGTGCTGTATCATCCATAGAGAAATGGTAGCAAGCTGAACAATGCCACCTGAACTTAACAGTGTTTTGCAGCATATGATTACAATGATAAGCCCTATTAAAAGGGCATGCCCTTCACTCAAATCCATTTGCTCAGCTCTCTGAGGAGATGGATGTAGAGCACGCACATCTTCTCTTGCGAAAGTGAGGTAGCTTTCTAAAGGTGGATCCAGGCCGGAGTTTTGAGTTACAAGAGTCATTCCAAAGATTTCTTTTGGAAAAGCAGTCACCCCTAGTAGCATATTTCAGTGGTACAGAATGTGTTACAAAACCTGCCTCCTTGTGTGACACATCCAACCTGCTTGATGAACTTGATCCCTCACTTCAGGGGAGAATGACAACTGTGTTTATGTCAGCAGACAAAATAGATGCATTTGAAGCTAAACTGGAATGATGGGGCTGATGCGTGGAGATTGAGATGTTTGACATGTCTCATTTTTTGAGAAACTGAGCCAGGGCCTTCCTTTTCCCAGATGGTGCATGATCACTTACCTCAGCTTTCCAAAGAATTTGAACATTATTGTGGTTTGGACCTGCAAAAAAAGAAGTGTCATCTCTGTGGATGCTATGGATTGTCCATGGAACCATGTGCTGTTGAGAGACTGGAGCTGGATCAGGAGGGTGGATTATGGGTGTGTGCTGGATGACAGCTACATGGTAGAAGACAGGCATGTAGGAAATTATTGATTGTAGGCATATGGATTAGATTACTGATGTGTGATGGGGGCTTAAACTTGGAAGGTTTGAAATAGTGAGGCTGGACCCAGAGGGGCGGACCACTGAGATGGGATCTGGAAAGATATATGCTGCTTCCTGCCTTCATTCAGGGGCTTGACTTCACTTAGGTTGGCTTCCTGTTTGCAATGCCTCCACCTCTACCTCTACCACGTGCTTCCACTGTTGCTGGATGCCCATGAACCATGACCAAACTGTGAGCTAAAATACACTTTTCCTCCCCTTATTTGTGTATGTCAAGTATTTGACACAGCAACAAAAAAGTAACTAAGACAAACAATTATTTACCAGCCACAACAGACTCCTGAGCTGAGAAGGGATGAATGCATGACCCATTTGTGAATGCACCAGGTGACTTGATGCCTATGCGAGAAGGAGCAACTGCTTGAGATTACAAACGACAATGGCCTTAAAAGTATGTCTAAGACGATTTATGGCTGAGGGGTGTAGCTAAGTGGTTGAAGAGCTTGCCTAGCAAGCACAAAGCCCTAGGTTCGATTCCCTAGCATCACATATGCTGGGTATGGTGGCATGTGCCTATAATGCCAGCACTCAGGAGGCTGAGGCAAGAGAATTGCCATGTGTTTGAGGCCAGCTTGGGCCAGAACCATCTCAGACTACAGAGAGAGACCTTGTCTCAAAAAAAAAAAAAAGACAACCTCATTTCTCCATATATTCTGGATTAAAGTAAAGGCGGAATATTTTAGATTGCCACAAAATCACTAAAGAGTCTGTTTCCATCTCTGACATGTTTTCTTTTGTGAAGCAGGGTTTTCTACAGAGATTGCAAACGAAATGAGTGTGGAGTAGACTAAGCATAGAAACATACTTTGGGTGTCAGTCACCCATCACCCCCCTCCCCCCAGGACCATCTAGTTTCAGGAGGACAAGATCACATTTCCTACTAATTCTGCATTACTGTGAATTGTGTAATTATTTCATTATTTATTATAATGTAATAATAGTAATTATAGAAACAAAATGAACAATGAAGGCACTATGCTTGAATCATCCCAAAGCCACCCCTAACCCAGTCTGTGGAAAATTGTTTGCCACTAAACCAGTCCCTGGTTCCAAAAAGGGCTGGGAAGTGTGGAATTAGGCACCCCTTTCCAGGCAGTGTGGGTTTCTAGAAGCTCCAGCCCCAGCCCTGAAATTAGAGAAATAAAAGCCCCTTTCATCATCCCTGTGGACAAGTAGGAGAGGAGAGTGAGCATCACAGCTCAGAACCAGGAACTGTGCCCTTCAAGGGACCCACTGAGCTCTGATCATTTGTCCTTCTGTCCACCATCAGTGATGAACTGGCAGGAGTTTTTCTAAGGCAGAGGTAGACTCTGGCTTAGGGCCCCACGAGGTATCTCCCATGACTGGAGGCTGCGCAAGGTTACCTGCTCACCTTTTGCATTTGCTGCCTCAGGTAGACTTCATCTGTTGAGGTCTGAATTTGCTTGTAAAGACGGAATGAGGGGATCTTTTCTGTTATCTAAGTGAGTTTTCATGGCCACCTTCTTCTCTCTCAGGCCCCAAAACTCTCGTCTAATCTCCCCTTTCCCTTTTTTTTTTTTGTTGTTGTTTGCTTTTGTTTTGTTATGATGGGTATCAAACCCAGTGCCTCGCAAATATTAGGCTACAGTTGAGCTACATCTCCCAGCCCTCAATGCTGTCTTGAAAAACTCACCCCTATGTCTACCCTGTTGCACTCCTCCTGTCCCGCAGGGGCCAGGTGGCTGGCTGGAGGGATGACTTGTCTAGGGGTTGGGGTAAGATAGTCTAGTCACATCAAAAACAGTATCCATGTTCCTAAGAGCCAGGACAGTAAGTACTTATTTTAATTTTTTTTTTTGAAGTAGAGTCTCACTGTCTACCCCAGGCTGCTCCTGAACTTATGGCCACCGGAGTGCTGGGATTACAGGTGTGCACCACCATGCCCAGTTTTGTGTGGCACTGGGGAATTGAACTCAGGGCCTTGCACTTGCAAGGCAAGCGCTTTAACTGCTGTGCTGTTCCTCCAGCCCCAAAAGTACTTACTTTAACAAATCCACAAGGAGCATGAAAGATCTAAAACCTGAATGAGTGTCTTAGTTACTGTTTCATCACTGTGACTCAATACCTGACATCCACAACCTTGGGAGGAAAGATTTATTGTAGTTTACAGTTTCAGAAGGTCTCATTCTGTTCTTGGGTGGCGGCTGGAAAATGGTGGAATCACATGGTGGAGCTGTAGCTAGAGCCTGGGGCAGAGAACCTCACAACATGGTAGAACAGAAAGACTGCAAGGAAGGGCAGCACACACTTCTCCAGGTCAAGCATCCGCCCTTCCAGCCAGATCCCATCTCACATCAGTACCTAGTATCCATAGGAACATGAGGCTTTTGGGGGACATTCCAGATCCAAACCATGACAATGAGGGAAAGCAAGAGCCTTTTCAGAGGCATAATACAAAGTCCATTATACAGATGGGTGAACTCCTGCCCATAGTGACCTCTCTCTAACAGGGAAAGCCTGGGAAGATCTAGGACTTGCAGCATTCTAACAAAGAGCAGCATCTTGTCTTCACCCTTTGGCATGGCAAGTCTGTGGTTTCTCCTGCTCAGGTCGTCACACATCCTCATTTCATGTCAGTTCTTGGTCAGCTTGGAATTCCTTAACTGGACAAAGCCATCCTCAAAATTACATAGTTCAATACCATCACTATCTAGTCACTATCAAAATCCCAACAACATATTTTTCAGAAATAGAAAAACCCATCTTAATATTTATATAATATTTCAAGAGACTCTAAACAGCCAAAACAATTTTTGGGAAAAAACAAAGTTTGTGATCTTGATTTCCTGACTATAGATCCACAGCAATCTATGTAACAGTGTTAGCATAAAGACAACCATATAGACCAGTGGAAAGGAATAGATAGCTTAGAAATAAGCCCTCATTTTGGTCAGATGATCTTTGACAAGTATGTCAAGGTCACTTGTGAAGAAAGGACAGTCTTTTCAATAAAGCCTGGCCCATACAAGTGTTGGAAAAACTGGATATACACAAGCAAACAAAATGAAATTGAACCCATACCTTATACCACATACAAAAATTAACACTAACTGGATCAGAAACCTAAACATTAGCAATAATATTATAAAACTCGTAGAAAACAAGGGAAATGCTTCTAGAATTGAGATTTGACAAGATTTCTCAGCTGTGACTCCAAACACTTAGGTAACAAAAACAACAACAAATAGATAAATTTAACTTTATCAAAATTGAAAAACTTTTAGGCAGGAGGGGTAGCACACACCTGTTGCTATTGTTTGAATCTAGAGTGTCCCTCAGAAGCCTCATATATTTGGACCTAGTGAAATAACTGTGGAAATGTGAGTTACTGGGAGCTAGGGCCTGGCTGGAAGGAGCAGATGTTTGGGGTTTGACCTGGAAAGATTGTGTCAACTTGTGTCACAACTGGGAGTTGCTCCCGGCAGAGCTTCCAGGTGTGTGATGTTGACTCCTGGGCCAAGAAGGGAGGGAGGGGCACTTGCCCTTCCGTGTAAGCCTCCAAATTGGCGGCTTGAACCAAGTAAAGAAAGAAGAAACACTGTTCAGTTTCTCCCTGGGAAAGCCTGAGTCTCCAAATAGCAGCTTGGCTCTTCCTTCACCTGGCTTCTGTCTGCAATGCTGCCAGCAGCTCTCCTCTCCCACTTGTTTCCACTGTTGCCAGCTGCCTAAGAATGGACCATGTGAGACCTTCTGAAATGCAGCCAGATAACTCTTTCCTCCCTGCAATCATGGATGTCAGGTATTTTATCCCCGTAGTGAGTAAGTAACTAAGACAAAGGGCTCGCACACACCCGTAATCCCAGCACTGAGAGAGGCTGAAACAGGAGGATCTCAAGCTCTAGTCCTACTGATACAATTTAGCAGGATCCTGGTTTCAAAAACAAAAGGGGTAGTGGTGGTTGAGGATGTAGCTCAGCCGTAGAGTGCCCCTGGGTTCAATTCTCAACACTACATAAATAAATAAATAAATAAATAATTTTTTGTACATCAAATGATACTACCAACAAATAAAAAGGCAACCCACAGACAGAATAAGAAAGATATTTGAAAATCTGGGAAGAATATAGAAAAAAACTCATATAATTCAATAATTAAAAGAAAAGTAGATTTAAAAATAAGCAAAGGTCTTGAGTAGACTTTTCTCCAGAGAAGATATACAGATGGCCAAGAAACACACAAAAAGATGTTGGGTATCATTAATCATTGGCGTACAAATCACACTTACAAGGAGATATTAATTCATACCCAATAGATATTACAGAATGTTTCTATTATATCCAATAGATATTATGAAAAAAGAAGGAGGAAAGAAGTATTGACAAAGAGGGAAATTGGAGTTTTTATGCATTGATAATAGGAATAAAAATTTTCATGAGAAAAGATGGTGATTCTTTAAGAAATTAAACACAGAATTACCATGTCATTGAGAATTCCATTTCTAGATGTATATCTAAAAGAATAGAAAGCAAGATCACAAACATGCACACGAACATGTATGTTCATGTTCATGGTAACATTATTGATAGTCAAACAATCCAAATGTCCATCATCAAATGCTTGGATCAACAAAATGTGGCATATTTATACATGCTACTATTGTCTTCAAAAGGAATGAAATTCTAAGCTGGACAAGGTGGCACATACCTGTAGTCCCAGAATTTAGTAGGTCAAAGCATGTTGATCACAAATTTGAGCCCAGTTGAGCAACTTAGAGAGACCCTGTCTCACAATTGAAAATAAAAAATGGACTGGGGGTATAGCTCAATTTGAAGGCCAAAAGTTCAATTGCTAGTACCAAAAATAAAAAGAGAAAGAACTTCAAAGAAGGAAGGAAATGTGACATATGAGCTGAGTGAATAAGCCTTGAGGATGTCGTGCTAAGTGAAACAAGTCAGTCACCATGAGACAAATGCTGTGTGATTCCACTTAGGTGAGATGCTTGCATGTAATTGACGCAGACAAAGAAGAATGGTAGTTGCATGGACCAGCCGGGAAGGCAGATGGACTAGAGAGAAGGGGAAAAGGAGGATTTACTGTCTAGTAAGAGCAGAACTTCAGTTTGGGATGATGGAGAGGGAGTGGGGATAATTAGTGGTGATGGTGCATTTACGTTATACTATTCTACCACATACCTACACACAAAGTCACATGGGTGAGGAGCTCAAATGTTTTTCTTGTTGTTGTTTGTTTTTTTGTTTTTTGTTTTTTGAAATAAGGTCTCACTTTGTAGCCTAGTATGTTCTCGAACTCACTGTGTAGCCCAGGCTAGGCTTGGACAATAGTCCTGCCTCAGCCTCCCTAGTGCTGAGATTACAGGAGTGCATGTACCATGACACCTGGCTTCATGTGATGCTCAGGAATCGAATTCAGAATCTTGCACTTGATAGGTGAACCCTTTAACCACGGTGCCATTCTTCCAATCCAGAGCTCAAATCTTAACCACCTTTACAAGGGGCAAGAGAAGGAGGCTGCCAGTAGTACTGAGGTTGTCCATGCCCCACCCCGCCAACGGCCATCTCTCTAACCCCTGCCCATCCCTCGGGCCAGCTCTGGTCCTCTCCCCCATCCTCCAGGAAGGGGTCTCCAACCCTCAAGGCTCTCCTGCAGGCATGTTAGGGTGGCCATTTCCTCCTATTCCAACATGGAGAAAAAGATCAGAAAAACAATCCCATTTACAGTATGAAAAAAATTAAATACCAAGAATCAACCTAACTGAGAAAATGAAGTATCTCTATCTCTATACTTAAAACTATAGTGCTCTGGAAAAAAAGGAGAGTATTAGAAAATGGAAAGACATCCCATTCCTAAGTAGGCAGAACCAACATTTCCAAAATGGCCATACTACCTAAATTGATATACAGATTCAGTGCATCCCAAACAAGATACCAACAGCATTTTCCACAGAATGAGAAAAAAACAATCTGAAATTTTATATGGGACCAGAAGAGACCCAGAAGAGCCAAAACAATCCTAAGCAACAAAACAAAATCAGGAGGCACCACAATACCAGATATTAAATTATATTACAAAGCAAGTATTAAAAACACATAGTATTGGTATAAAAACAGACAGGTGGAACAATGAAATAAATAAAAGCATGCAGAGACAACCTCGAGTACCTTTAGCCATCTGAACTTTGACAAAGAGGTCAAAAACATGTGCTAGAGTAAAGATGGCCTCTTAACAAATGGTGCTGGGAAAACTGGCTTACCACACACAGAAGAATGAAACTAGACCCACATCGTTTACCATGTACCAAAGTCAGATCAAAATGAATCAGAGACCTAGATATTAACATGGAAACACTGAACCTACTAGAAGCCCTTGAAGACACTGTTTCTCAGTGAAACACACAAAGTACATGAGATAATACCAAGAATCAACAAATGGGAGTACATCAAATTTAAAATCTTCTGGACATCAAGGGAAATAATCAACAGAGTGAAGGGAGAACTGACAGAATGGGAAAAAACATTTGCCAGCTGCTTTTCAGACTGAGGACTAATATCAGCAGTACACAAAAAACTGAAAAAAATTAGACTCCTCCAAAAAATAAAAGATCTAGTCAAAACATGAGCAACCGAAATGAATAGACAGCTCTCAGAAGAATTCCGAATGGCCAATAAATACGTGAAAAAATGCTCAGCATCTTTAGCTATCAGAGAAATGCAAATCAAAATAACACTGAGGTTCCATCGAATTCCAGTAAGAATGGCTGCCATTAAGAACTCAAAAAACAACAAATGGGGGCTGGAGGAGGAATGGCTCAGCGGTTAAAGCACTTGCCTAGCAAGTGCTATGTCAAGCACTAAGTAACTGAGGAGTTTGATTCCCCAGCACCACATGAGCCGGGCATGTTGGTGCACGCCTGTAATCCCAGCCTTCAGGAGACTGAGGCAGCAGGTGCTGTGAGTCCAAGGTCAGCCTGGGCTCCACAGTGAGTTCAGGACCAGCCTGGGCTGCAAAAGAAAGAAAGAAAAGAAAAAAAGAAAGAAAGAAAGAAAGAAAGAAAGAAAGAAAGAAAGAAAAGAAAGAAGGTATCTTCCCAAAAGAGTGAAAGTCATCATACAAGAGTGACACATGTATAACCATGTTCACAGCAGCACAACTTATAATAGCAAAATCTTGGAAGAAGCCAGAATGCCCAACAATAGATCAATGGATAAGGAAGATGTGGTATATATATGCACAATGGAGTACTATTCTGCCATCAAGAAAATAAATTTGAGTCATTGTAGGAAAATGGATGCACCTTGAGACCATTATGCTCAGTGAAATGAATCAGATACTGAAGGTTAAATATTGTATGATTTCTCTAATATGAGGAAACCAAACCATAAAACAATAAAAGAGAGATGGAAGAAAGTAAGAGGACAGACTTTGTGCAGAGGAAAGGGGGCGTGGAGATGCTGCTGACACCACTGTGGGTGGGCTACAGTCATTTTACAAGCCTATCTTAAGTGTATTGCATGTGTGTGTGTTTGTGCGCACACACACACGTGTGCCGCTTGGGAACAAACCCAAAGCCTGTGCGTTACTAGACAAGTGCTCTATCACTGAGCCAAAATCCCAGCCCTGTGTTGTCTTGATTGATTGCTACTGTCAGCCTGGAAGAAGACATAAGAATAGAGAAATTCAAGAGGCCGCAGGTACTGGGGGTTCTCAGAGCCCCAGAGGGCACTGGTCGGCAGGACAGTCTTCCCATTTTAAAAGGTGAGCGATAGTCAAGAGACCAGGAAGATGGGAGCATGAGGACACTAAGGGCATGGAGAATGAGACCTCTGTGGACAAATAATCAGCCTAGGGCTGGAGGCAGATAGGGCAGGACCTTCTTCCAAGCGTGACTGTGGCCTCCCGGCTGGAGGGTTTTCAGCAGAGGAAACCACTTGACTTGTGTTGTGAGAAGCCATTGGGTTGAGATGCATAGTGGGGGTGTGGGGGATGGAAGATGGGTAGGAGCAGACCACGAAGAGTCCAGAAGAGAGGTGGCAGTAGCTTGGCTTGGATGGTGGCAGTAGAGATGGGGTCTAGAAGCAGCTTTTGAGGATCTATCTGTGAGAGAGAGAGAAGCACCAGAGCTGCTGTTGGACTGGCCATGGATCCCAGAGACTTGATATGAGGGGGATTTGGGTGGCTGGGTAGCTAATCATACCATTCCATGAGGTGTGACCAGTAGAAGAAGGTGAAAGGACAGGATGGTACCTGGTTCCTGGAAGCCAAGTGGTCTTCCCCACATTTTCCAGTTATACATTCTCAGGCTTTATAGTCAGAAAATTCTTTGAGTCTAAGCCTGTCCTTACAGCTGTACTGTGAGCTCAGGCCATTCCACACTGCCCCTTGAGACTGAGGGATGGCTGGGAGCCAAGGGCCTGGGTGGCAGGCATGCCTCTTGCATGACCACTATCAAGTGAGCCAACCTCTGGTGCCCGTCAGACTCAGACCCAGGGAGTTCGTGCCAGGGTGTGTGGGCTGGAGAGCCCAGTCCCTCCTCCTGCCCTAAGCACTTCAGGTCCACACATGCCCTTCATCCTGCCTCTGGAGCCTACTCCCAGATCAGAAGCACCCAGCACCCTAGAGAGGCTCTTCCTCTTGATTCTCAGAGGTAGAAGGTAGAGAGCAAACCTCTGATCTGGATGCCAGACACGAACCCTAAGAAATTGTTCTCCAGGGGGCAAAGCTTCAGATCCCTAACATGGGATCTGGGTCCAGACCCCCTGTGCTTTTGGAGTGGCTGGTCAGCATGTGGGGAGCTTCCGAGGTTGGGCTGCCCTAGAGCTCATCTTACCAGACTGTAGGTAGGGGCTGGGGTTGATCACTGCCCTGAGACTGCCTGGGAAGTGCTCCTCCACCTGACTGACTCAGAAACCCCAAGGACCCCAGATCTATCCATGGTTGACTTGCCCTGAATTTGGATCCTATCATCAGCTTCCTAATTCTTGGTCCCCATCTTGCCCTTCTGGAAATTATCATTTGGTCCTGTATTGGCCCTTGTCCTGGGAGCCTGTTCCATAGCACCCCAGGAAGGCATCTCAGCCTTGGCTTCTCATGAGCTCCCTGTCTCCAAAGCCAGGATCTGGTGACCAGCCTGCTCAGGTTCCCTTCTCCATTTACTTCAAAAAACAGACTCTCTGTCCCCCAACTGCGCTCAGCTTTCCTGGGCCTGGCTCACAGCCATGTGCGGCACAGTCACATGCCTGCTGGGGAGCAAAAGGAAGAGCCCGCAGTGGTGATTGGTGACCTGGGCTCCAGCTGCTGTGACAGACAAAGGTCAGACAGATGTCGTAGCAGAGATGGCACTAGGGAATCACGAAATCTGAAAGTGCAGAGATGGTTCATGCCCGCACTCTTTATCAGGGGTACAGGTTGCTCAGCTCTGAGAGGAGGCCATAGAGGAATCGCACTGTGACAGGAACTCTTGCCACACAGGACCCAGTCCTGGCATCTGCTACTTGAATGGCAAGATGCCATCTTTCTAAGGGCACAGTCTCCAGGACTCTCAGCCCCAGGCCTGGCTCTGTCGATACTGTCAATCAGAAATACCTGGTCCCAGCTGTCAGTCTCACACCCCTGTGAGCATCGTCTCCTCCTGGTTAGGCTCCTGAGTCTGCTCTGGAGGGCTGGATGGGGTAGAGGGGCCTCGCACAAAGCATCCAGTGTATGGGCAGGGCAAAGCACAGGGTAAGGCTTGATGGTACCCAGCAAGGGTGCTGAAAGGAGGGTGGCAATCAGGCCAGGCCATCTGGGGAGGATTGCACTACAGTGTGCTCCCCAGCAGCCTCCGGCGTGTTAGACAAGGAAGTTCAAATTGGCTTCAAGGGATGGCCCAATCACATCTACATTCTCAGCCGTTGACAGACTCCTGAGGTTGGTGGTGAAGGAGTAGCAGGACGGGACAGGGGTTGGGGGACCAGCAAGGCACTTCCATCCTTCTGTGCCATATCCTGAGCATTGAAAGGGGACAGAAGTGCACCTCCCCACTTCCAGTCCTACACCAAGCTCCTCCTGGCCATGGGATTGTGTCCCAAGGCTCTCCAGGCGGGTAGAGGCATCTCCTCCCAGCCCCATGTCCAGACAATGACTCCAACCAGGGTGGGTCTTTTGGTCCCAGGAACCACTCAGAACTTCCTAGATATCTTGCCGTGTGTATGTCTTTCTGTCCTTGGTACTACCCCCTCAGAAGAAACCCAAGTTCTCTGAGGACTGAGGGTCAGGTGGCCAGGGTAGGACGGGGAAGGGAACTCTGTGGGAGAAGTGAAAAAAAAAAGCATCCTGCCCTGTTGTCCTCAGTTGTGCTCTCTGCCCACACTGTACATCCACTGTGTGATTCTTTGACTTGGTACCAAACCAGGGGTCTCTGCAAAGAAAGAGTCTGAAACCTCCCCAGGGGCTCTGGAGATTTGGGCAGATGTGATCAGGATTTTAATTTAATTTAGTGCTATTATTTTTTTTTAGACAGGGTATTGCTGTGTAGTCTAGGTTGGTCCTAAACTCATTATGTAGCCCAGACTGACCTAGAACTCAAGGCAATCCCCCTGCCTCAGCTTCCCCTGTGCTGTGGTAAAGATTTTTAGAAGAAACATCCAGAAAACAGCTGTGGCCTTCAAGGAGCTCCCAGGGGCCTATTAGCTGCTCTAAAACTGAGCAATGGGTTGCCTCCTTTGGGGACCCACTTTCACCCCAAGAAACCTGATCTCTGCTGGGCCCTGCAGAGTTCATACTGGCAAAGGACTGGAAGAAAGGCCTACACACTGTTAGAAGATCCCCAGGGACTTGAACACCTCAGTCTCACCATTACATCGGCTGCTTGCCAAAGCTTCCTAGGTGAGCTTCTGCCTGTCTCTGCTTCTATAAAAATGGCTAAGAAACAGGGAGGAGACTTTGGGCACATGGGAAAGGAACCTGGGGGTGAGATGACAGGAGAGCAGAGGGAGAAAAGGAAGTGAAAATGATTAAGGTGTAGGCCGGGGCATAGCTCAGGGGTTAGAGTACTTGCCTGTAAGCACAAGGCCTTAGGTTCAATTCCCCTGCACCATATAAAATTAGCCAGGCAAAGTGGTCCATGCCTCTAATCCCAGCATTTGGGAGGCTGAGGCAGGAGGATTATTCTGTATTCAACTCCAGCCTGGACTACCTGGTGATTTCAGGATCAGCTCTGGACCCCAGAGAGAGAACTTACCTCAAAAAAAAAAAAAAAAAAAAGATTAAGATATGGTGCACACATGCACCAATTCCCCAAGCTGAGTGTCACCATCATGTATCACACATACTAAATAAAAATAATAATTATGGGGAAGCCAGGCTAGTGCAGGCCTATGCTGGGAGGCTGAGGCATGAGGATCATAAGTTTAAGTCCAACCTGGGCAACTTGGTGACTTAGCAAGTCCCTCAAAATAAAAAATCAAGATAGGCTGAGGATGTAATATCCTGCCAAGGCTGTGGGTTCCACCTCCAGTGCTGAAAAGGGGCGACACACCAAAATGGGCATTTCACTTCAAGAGGTCTGCTTCGCTTCCCTGCATCTCCCGTCTGCCAGGACCTCCTTCTGAAAGGTCACCCTCGTCTTCGCAGGTGTGTGGCTGAGAACACGGTGCGCTTCTCATCTTTCAGGGAGGGAAGCGTTCATCTGATGCAGCAGCTTTCCAGAGCTGACCCTGCCCGATACACGGAGACCTCTGGGCAGCACCCCTACCTGTTGTCCCGGGCTGTTCCCAGATAGTACCGATCCATTGGATGACAGCCTGGGCAAAGATGTCAACAAAAATGTTCCTTTGCTAATTGGGAGGCTGAGCTCCTACTGGCCCGATGTGCTGACACCCTTCACCTGACTCTGGTTTGCTGAGTACTTTCTGGGTGCCAGGCACGGTGACAGGCTGGGAAACTGGGAGTGGGCAGAGAGGAAGGTCAGCCATGCTACTGTACCTCTGGTCACCAGTGGCCAGGGTATGCCCACAAACATGGTCTTGAACCTCTATCCAGCAAAATGCCCAAGGAGGAGCGTTATTCCCTCCCAGGAGCCAGGTGAGGACAAGGAGGGGACAACCAGGTCTCTAGGGCTTAAAGAGATGGCAGTGCCATCATGCATCTGGGTAGGTAGGCTGGTCACACAGTGGAGCCCTCCCACATTTAAGGGAAAATAGAATGCTGGGTTTCCTATTAGGCTCAAAAGCAAGGAGCCAGCAATAAATCAAGAACTGAAAAGCAATGTTAGTCCTGCAGACTGAATTTCCAAACGCAGGAAATAATTGTGCATTAAAGTCCATCGGAGGGGAGAAAAATCTATTAAGACTTCAGGAGAAATGCTTTGCTATAAATTAGGCTTCTCTGCCAACCAGGATAATTTGATAATTTCCCTTTGACATTCTCAAGATTGCTCTTTGGAGGGAACTGTGACGCCTTGAAGTTGGGAGCAATTTGTTTCCAAGGAGAGATGAAGAGTTGACCAGAGACAAAGGTGAGAGATTAGGGATGGGGGTCTCCTAACTCAAGGGGAAGGGTCCCCTCTGGCAGCTCAGCGCCACTGAGCTGTAGGAGGGGGCAGAGTTCAATGCTGGACAGTGAGGAAGAAATGCCTTAGGGGACAACATGACTGTGACAGAGAATGTGGGGGACTTGAGAAAGAGCTTGGAGTATTCCAGGATCTTTGTAGCCTCCATCTTCCCGGAAAAAAAAAAAAAAAAAAAAAAAAAACAAAACTATTTAAAGCTTCTTTTAACCTTAGGAAACCAGATCTGGTCTCAGGTAACAAGGTGCTTGAGATCACTTCTGAGTTTGAGGGTGGGGACTGCCAGCCCTTCCTGCCTTTGGTGTCCCTGTCCAGAGACCCTCCCTGACATGTGACCTATCTCCTACACTCTGGAGTCTGATCCCAGCCCTTGTCAACTCTGATCTTCCTGCACCAGGTCCAACAGAGCCGGATGCCAGAGTGTCTTGGGTTGGTCAAAGCAACTCTGGCTGGTCAGGACATTTGGAGAAGAGAGAAAGGAGGGTGCCAGGAAGGACAAGGCTCAGCTAGCCAGTGGGCAATGGTCTCCAAGATGAGTGTGGGGGAAGGAGACAGGGCAAAGTAAGGGGCCTGAACCAGGATCTGGGCAGGGCAGGACTCCAGAATTCCCGATTGACACCTTGGTTTGGGTATCTGCAAAATGAGGGTAATGACAGTATCTGTCTTACAGACTGAGCTAAATGGGACAGACTGAGAGAAGCACCTGGTACTGGGCCCTACGCACAGAGGCAGCACTGGGTAGTATCTTCAGGACACAAGTCCCTTGTCCTTCTCCTTTCAGGAAACCCAACCACTGCAGCCCCTACTCTGGTCCTTTTCACTGCCTCCTCTTCTACACAGCTTGCTTATCCTCGGGGACTGGCCTCCTCCAGAAAGAACCACCAAGGGTGACATCTACCTGGGGGCTGGGCTGTCCACAGTCCATCCTGCTTTGTCACCATGGTCACTCAGTGGTACCAACAACTCTTACAAGATTGGTTGTTATCAAGATTGTGGACATTTGAATTCTCTCTTTTTGCAGAAGTGCCAGGAGGTGAAGTGAGTTTGCTTACAGTCACACATTTGGTGAGTTTTTTATTGTTGCTGTTGTTTGTTTGATTGGTTGGTTGGTTGGTTTTTGTTTTGTTTTGTTTTTCAGTACTGGGGATTGAACCTATGGCCTTCATTCTGAGCTATATCCCTAACCCCTTTTTAACATTATTTGAGACAAAGTCTTGCTAAGTTTTAAGTTGCCCAAATTGAGCTCAAACTTGCAATTCTGCCTCAACCTCCCACAGTGTTGGTATTCTAAGGCTGAGACACAGGGCCTGGCCAGGGTCACACATTTGGGAGGAGGGGTTGAAGCCAGCCAGGCCTGAGGACCGATCAGCACCTTGGCTGATCGCCCCAGAGCTCTGTCTCATTTTAAGATTTCTCCTCCCTCCCTGCATCTTCCTGTGAATCAGAGCGACCCAGATCCCTCCCTGCCTTGTTGCCAAGCCCAAGCAGCAAACTGAGGCAGGAACGAGTGGGAGGGGCCCGTCTGTCCACTATTCTCTAAGTCTTCTGAGAAAGATCACAGGACTCAGCAAAAAGGCCAGAGGGGAAGGAAGCGGGAGTGTCTGGGAAATTTTCCATCTAAGCAGCTGTCACTGGGCACCCACTGACTTGTGGGATGGAAAGGTCATTTCACCCTACCCTCCTTCTGAACCACTTCTTCCCCAGGTGCTCCCCACGCCAGGTGACAGGGAGCTACCTGCTCATAGGGCACCAGGGTGCAGGTTGCTGCCCTTTGCTTCTTAACCCCCTCTGGGGTTCAGGGTGCCTTTCTGTGGCACTGTCCTGGCCTTAACTGGCACGTGGGTAGGGACCAGATAGTGGCAGTGGGACGACATGGGCCTACTATTTCTCTCACTCCCAAGGCCCCAGGTCTCTGGGGAAATCTGTGAGCAAGTCAGGGGCTTTTTGGATGGCAGCGTTCCCGGGGGACCCAACCCTGCACCAGGCTGTTTCCTCAGAGCAGTGATTAAGGGAAAACTCTGGCCTGGGGAACTTGGACACCACTTGAAACCAGGCTGGGAATTCAGCAGGTGCTTAATCAATACGACCGGCCTCCCTTGGCAGCGACAAGCACGCGTGCTGGGCTCGCCCCCACACCGGGGAATGGCTGGGCATCTGGTTATGCCTAGCAAGGCTCCACTGGGAAATCACTGGCACCTCTCAGAGGGCTGGGACATGGAAACTAAGGGGCAGGAGAGGTCTAGGTGCTTGGAAGCTGCAGCTCCCGCAGGTCAATGACTGTGTGACCGCGGGCAAAGCGTTTGGCCTCTCTGAGCCTCACTTTCCTTGTCCTTAAGTGGAAGTGACAGCACCTACTTCAGAAGCTCGCTGAAAGGCAACCGACGCGGTATCTGTGACAGGCTCAGGGCAGCCTTGCCAGCCCCCATTACTCTGCGAAACAGGCGGGGAAACCCGTGGGAAATTCGGGGGCCCCGGGGAAGCTGGGGGTGGTGTGGGCCGCCCTTCCCGGAGCTGGGGGCGAAGCCTCCCTGCCCCGCCCCGCCGTGGCCCCGCCCCCGCCGGCTCCCCGGGGGCCTGCGGAGCTTCCTGGCGGCCGGAGGGAGCTGAGTCACTCGGGCCTGGCCGGCCGTTGACCTTATCTCAGGATGTCGCTGCTCCTGAAAGTCTCGGGCCTGTGCGCCGGCAACCCCAAACGCGAGCCAACCCCCTCCCGCCGTCCTGGAAGCGCGCCCGGGGGCCCACGGGCTTGGGTACGCGGGGAGGAGGGAGCCCCGCCCCGGCGCTCCGGCCGTCTGGAGGGGCTCCAGGGCCCACCCCCAGGAAACGTCTTCCCGCGGCTGTCGGCACCGCGCCTATCTGGCCACCGCGGGCCTCGGGGCGGGCACCGCCTCTGCAGATGCCTCTGGAAGCACTGGCCCCCGGTGGAGGGCCACCCCACTCGCGAAGGGGGGCGCGACAGGCGCCCGCCCCGCCCCCGCCGGGACTCGGGACGGTGGCGGCTGGGGGAGGGGAGCCGAGCTGACGGGTTCTGTAAACAGAGCCGGTTTGGGCCCCGGCCAAGGACGGGGTGTCCTGGCCCAGGCTGGGTGTGAGGCCCATCCGCGGCTCTCCAGGACACCCCGCCCTGCCGGGCTGCCCCGGGGGTGCCCGGCCCGCGGCCAGCTCTGGCCAAGATGTGTCTGCGTTTTGGGACGCGGCCAGTTCCCTCCTGGGGAATGCGTCGGGGTTGGGGGTGGGTTGGGGTTGTTGTGAGTGTTGGGGAGCAAAGGGGGTAGGGGCGTGGAGGGCGTCTTTAGGAACCCTTATTAGTAGGTCACGCTCCAGGTGCCCGCCTCGGGGTGGGTGCTGTCTCCGGTCTCTGCCTGAGGAAGAGACGCCCCACCCCCATCTCACCTCCGTCCTACTGTTCTTGGACCATTTTTTCCAACTGCCCGGGGTGGCCTCCTTGGTGGTAGGGAAGCTGAGAAGGCGACTCAGGATCCCAGAGCCCCGCAGGGGTCAGCCCTGCCCCCTTGCCAGCGTGGTGTGACCTGAGGCACTCAGTGACAAGGATCGAGGGGACAGGGAGGGTACAGGACCCACGTCCAAGTTGAGAGAGAGGCACCTGCAGAGAAGGGTAGAGAGAGGGGTCCCTGTTGGGTATCTAATCCAGTTACTGGCACCTCAGCAGGTGGGGGGGGGGGGGCTGGAAAATGGTTAAGTCCCAGCGGTCATGGCAGGGAGTGCCAGACTGAGGACTTTGTGGTAGGCCGAGCAGTTCCCAGGATGCGTTCGCTCCTGAGCATAAGGGATGCATTGGGCCAGACTGCCCAGGAAGCACCTTCCCGGCCACGGGCTCTCTCCGATTCTTTATTTCTTTATTTGCAAAGCGTTTGGCAGGTAGGTAGACATTAGCGGGCCTGAGGAAGAAAGGGGAAGTTAAACATGTCATGCACTGTTAAGGACAAAGACGTCAATGTATAATACACTTATAATCAGGTATTAGATCTCAGTCCTGAAGACACAAGGCCTCTATTTCTAGAACAAGGCACACAGCATTCCTAGTTGACATAGCCTACGGCCCAATGATACCAGAGAGGAAACTTCTTTAAAACCCTCCTGCCTTGGGCTGGGACCTGGTTGAAATTAAGAACTTATCTTTCCTAAATTTCTTTGCTGAGTTTCTTCCATGATGAAGGCCCCTGAGGGAACAATGACCATCTGAAAAGGACAGGAAGGCATTTTGCAATTCCAAAGTAACTTCTGAGTAAATGTGGATAAGCATCATAATTGCTCTAGTTCCCTCAAACCCCAGGAGTGACTCTTTGAGTGCATAAAAATGTCCTCAAACTCACACTCAAGTGCCTTTGTGGCACTGCTTGCCTTCTAGCAAGGCTTAACTCTGTATTTACTTTGCAATAAATTCTACCTGCACTTCTGCCATTATGTGTGTTGATTGAATTATTTTATCACAGGCAGAAAGGGCTGAGTATCAGAATCTGACTGCACCGGGACAGTATTGGAGATCAACCCAGGGCCTTTGCACTGCACCATTGGCCTTTTAAATTTATTGTTATTATTATTATTATTACTACTATTACTATTATTCCTATTCCTATCTGAGACATATTCTCACTCAGTTGCTGAATTGCCCATCCTAGGTTATACCACCGTACCTGCTCAGACTTTATTTCGGCTCCCAGGTATGGTGGCAAATGCCTGTAAAATCCCAGCACTTTGGAATACTGATGCAGGAGGACTGCAAATTGCCCAGCCTTGCTAATTTAGGTGGATCCTGTCTTAAGGGGTTGGATGTTGCTCAGGTCAAAGGTTCTATCCCCAATACCACAAAAAGTACGGGGATCAATGCTATAATAAGCATCTTTGTTCTACAAGAGGAGGACAGTTTGGGTGTAGAGGCCCGCTCCCACCTTTACCCCAGGTTCATGGGGCTTGTACTGTCCTGAAAACACTGGGGCCCAAGGATTCATAAGTATTTTTTACTTGCTGGCTCTGGTCCAAATGAAATGAATGAGCATGTATAGGTGTCAAGGAAAACATGGCTTCCCTAGAAAGCCAGATTCAATTACCTCCTCTTCAAAGGGGCACAGCCTGCACAAGCCAGAGCAGGGTGATGGCTGCAGGAAAATGTTAAATGAATGAACTTAGCAGACTTCAAAAGGTTTTCAGCCTTAGACCTCAGGCAGTCTCTTACTCTCCAGATAAGATACTCATTTCAGTTCTGGAAAATCTAGGGTTCCTGGTCATGGTTGGGAATCCCATGGCCGGGCAGGGGACACTCTAACTGGAGGTTGTAGCTTGTGGCATGGTTGCAGCTGGAGGCTGAGTACACTGGATCCCTCTCATGGGACAGAGCCCAAGGGGACCCACATGCAGCTGTACATCTCCCTCCACAAGCACAGCTTTCTCATCATCAAGGTGGTAAGGCAGCAATCACCAAGTTGAGCTGCATGTGGATCTCTTTGACAACATGTGACCAACACCCTTGGGACTCACACCTGCACTGTGAGACAGAGCACAACTAGGAGAGCCACAGCAAAAGAAAATGAAGACAAGGGCACTTCTTACACTGGTTTCAGACTTCCCCTGTGGCATCCTCTCATGGCTCCCAGAATTCCTTGGAGCACCAAGCAAGAGGCTGCCAATTATCCGCTTGAGCAGATGAGCCTAAGAATCAGGGTGTGTATATAGCTGGAACCACGGTTGGGTCCACCTTGTCTGCTCTGGCTGGGGGAGTGTTGCGCAGGTGCCTTTATCCATCCCACACTTCCACGTTGCACGTGGGGACAGGACACTGCAATATGGTGCTGCTATCTTAAATGCAGTGCGAAAGGCTGAGCAGAGAATGGTGGATGGGAACTGGCGTCTCCAGGATGAGGCAGGGGGTGGCCAGCCTGTCTAGGTGGCTAAATTTTAATGGTAGGAGCAAACTGGCCTGGCCAGTGTTAGGAACGAGGCTAGAGAGGCCTCCAGCATCAGCTCTGTTAGCTTCTGTGTGGCTGGATGTCAGCTGGGGACAGTGATGCCTCCTGGGCTGACCGCTTCCATGGCCAGGCGCAGCGCCCAAGTCTTTGCCATCTATCGTCTCTTCTTTCTCAAAAGCGCTCTTGAGTGTGCCACTTCCCTCCAGCCCAACATGGCTTCAGCTGAGGTACAAGAGACCTGGTTTTCAGACCCACTTAATTCGGGGAGGGAGAGGAGGAGTGGGGTGGTGGTGTACTTTCTTGAGAAAGGATCTCACTATGGAATCCAGACTGACCCTGAAATCACTGTGTAACCCAGGCTGGCCTCAAACTCCAGATCTTCCTGCCTCAGTCTCCTAGTGCTGGGGCTACAAGCATGTGCCACTATGGTGGGCCTATTTTTTAAATAACAGCTTCATTGATATATAATCCACATGCCATATGATTCACCTATTTTAAATGTGCAGTGTAAATTCTTTTTGTGTGTGTTCATGAAGTTGTGTAACCATCACAACAATCATTTTAGAACATTCCATTGCCTCCTCCACAAAATGCCATGTCCATTAACGATTGTTCTGTTTGGCCCTTCAAGCCCCACCTCTAGCCCTGCGTAATCTGCTTTCTGTCATTTGTTTTGTTTCTGAACTGGGAATCAAACTGAGGACCCTCATACTCAACTGTGTCCTCAGACCAGTTTTTACTTTCGATTATGAGACAAGGTCTCACTAAGTCCCTAAGTTGCCTAGGCTGGGCTTGAACTTGCAGTCCTCCTGCCTCAGGCTTCCAGAGTGCTGAGATTATAGATTTGGATTCTAAAGTCTTTTTGGGTTAGCCTATTCTGGATATTTCATCTAGGAATCCTGGCTGGGAGAGTAACTCAGTGGCAGAGCACTTGCCTACCATGTGTAAGGCTCTGGCCTGTATCCCTGGCACTGGGAAGAAAGGAAGAAAGAAAAAGAAAGAAAGAAAGAAAGAAAGAAAGAAAGAAAGAAAGAAAGAAAGAAAGAAAGGAAGGAAGGAAGGAAAAAAGAAAGAGAAAGAAAGAAAGAAGGGGGCTAGAGGAATAGTACAGCATTTAGAGTGCCTGAGTCCAATTCCTCAGTACCACATAAACCAGGTGTGGTGGCATATAATCTCGGCACTCAGGAATCTGAGGCAGAAGGAGAGCCTCAGTCCAAGGCCAGTCTGGGCTCCATAGTGAGTTCAGGACCAGTCTGGACTACAGAATGAGACCTTGTCTCAACTAGCCAATCAACCAAACAAAGGAATTGTACAACACACAGTCTTCTGTGGCTGGCATAACTTTCATTTTCCTGTGTTAGAGATTAAACACGGCCTCATGCTAGGCGAGTGCTCCACCACTGAGGCATGTTCCCAGCCCTTTTAATTCTATTTTATCATTTCTTAAAATTTGAGACAGGGTCTTGCTAAATTGTTTAGGCTGGCTTTGAGTTTGTGATTCTCCTGCTGCAGTCTCCTGAGTACTTAGGGTTACAGATATGTTCTACCGTGCCCAGCCTGACTTTTTTCATTTGTCTTATATTTTAAAGATTCATTTATGATGTAGAACATATAAAAATTTCATTCCTGGGTCCAGCCTGGACAGTGTAGCAACTTAGTGAGACCCTGTTTCAGAGTAAAAATTAAAAAGGGTTGGGGATGTAGCTCCATGCAAAGGGCCTGGGTTCACTCCCCAGTATGGCCAGAAAAAAATCATTCTTTTTTATGGTTGAGTAATATTTAAATATACCATCATATGGATATACCACTTTTTTTTACCCATTCATCCGCTCATGGGACATTTGGGTTGATATTATCAATAAGGCTGTTATGAACACTCAGATACAAGTTTTCGTGTGGACATGTTCTCATTACTCTTCAGTGTGTCTCTAGGAGTGGTGCTGCTGTGATATAGAATGACTCTATGTTTAACCCTGAGAGGTTAGCTTTGTTAATTATTCCAAAACAGATTTACCATTTTACATTCCAACCAGCAATGTAGGAGGGCTCCCGTTCCTCCACATCTTTTTCCACACTTGTTTTTTATCTGTTCTTTTAATATAATATCATAGTGCTAATAAGTACTGTCTTGCAGTTTGGTTGGCTCGCTAGGCTGTCTGTCTGTTTATGGGCTCCCTGATGGGCTTTTGTGTCTTCTTTGGAGAAAAGTTTATTCAGATCTTTTGCCTGCTTGTTGGCTAAAGTATTTGTCATTTTATTATTGAGTTGTGAGTTCTTTACCTATTTTCAACACGTCTCTTCTCTCATATATATATATATATATATATAATTTTTTTGAGACAGGGTCTTGCTCTGCAGCTCAGGCTGGTCCTGAGCTTGCCATGGAGCCCAGGCTGGCCTTGGACTCACAGCAATCCTCCTGCCTCAGCCTCCCAAGTGCTGGGATCACAGGCGTGCACCACTATGCCTGGCTTATGTGGTGCTGGGGAATTGAACTCAGGTACTTAGTGCTTGACTTACTGCTTGCTAGACAAGTGCTTTAATCACTGAGCCATTCCTCCAGCCCCTCACATATATAATTTGTAAACATGTTTTGTTGTTTTATACTTACTTGATAATGACCCCTGCAGCACAAAAATCTTTGGTTTTTTGTTTTCATTAATTTATTTGTTTACTGTGTGGTGCTGCAGGGAGCCCAGG
Source organism: Ctenodactylus gundi (assembly GCA_004027205.1). Lineage (NCBI taxonomy): Eukaryota > Metazoa > Chordata > Mammalia > Rodentia > Ctenodactylidae > Ctenodactylus > Ctenodactylus gundi. The sequence continues at coordinate 163,314 of PVKB01002583.1, forward strand.
GCTTTTGCAGTAAGCTACACTCCCTCCAGCCCATTGTTTGGTTTTGATGTTGACAACAGGGTCTCACTAAGTTGCCAGCTTGCCTAGGCAGGCATCCAACTTGCCATCTTCTGCCTCAGTCTCCTGGAGTGCTGGGATTACAGGCCTGCACCACCGCCCCACAACATTTTTATGTGATTATATTCAATTTGTCGATTTTTTTTTGAGAGAGGGCACGTGTGCTTTTGTTTTATAGTTAACAAATCAATACTTAACCCAAGTACACAGGTTTACACCTAATTTGCTAGTGCATTTTACTTTTGTAAATTGGTCTTCTATCCTGTAATTTTGCTGACCTTGTTCATTAGTTCTGGAAGTTTCAGATTCCTTAGTATGTTCTATGTATGAAGTCATGCTGTCTATGAATCGAGATAATTTTATTTTATTTATTCTTTCTTTTTTCTTTTCTTTTTCTTTTTTCTTGCCTAGTTGCACTGATGAGAACTACTCCACTACAGTGTTAATGGAAATGGCAAAGATAAACATGCTAGGATTGTTAAAAGTTGCTCTTTATCATGTTAAGGAAGTTCCTTTCTATTCCCATTTTGTTAAGTGTTTTTATCATGAGGAGATATTGATTGTGTCAAATACCAGAAATACAATCTTTTTTTTGTTTTGTTTTGTTTTGAGACAGGATGTTGTTCTGTGGTCCAGCCTGGTCCTGAACTTACTATGTAGGCCCAGGCTAGCCTCAAACTTGGCAGTCTTCACACCCAAGCCTCCTGATTGCTGAAATTACAGGTATGTGCCACCACACCCAGCTAATTATTAAGTGGCTGGGTAATTGAACCCAGGGTATTGTGCAAGTGCTTTAACCACTGAGATATACCCCAGCCTGGATTTTTATCAAACTATCAAGATGAATGTGTAGGTTTTGTTTTTGTTTTTCTGATGTGGTATATAACATTTATTGATATTTAGCTGTTAAACCAACCTTGTATTCCTGGAAGACATTTCACTTGATTATGGTATATGAACCTTTTTGTATGTTACTAGATGTGATTGTCTAACATTTCGTTGAGTATTTGGATGTCTGATTCATAAGTGATCTTAGTCTGTAGGGTTTTTTGTTTTGTTTTTTTGGGATAGGGTCTCGCTCTGTAGTCTAGGCTGATCCTGAACTCCCTATGGAGCCCAGGCTAACCTCAGAACTCATGGCAATCCTCCTGCTTCATCTTCCTGACTGCTGGGATTACAGGCATGCACTACAACACCCAGTTTATGTGGTGCTGGGAAAATTGAACCCAGGGCCTTGAGCTGGCTAAGCAAGAGCTTTAACCACTGAGCTATTCCTACAGCCTTAATCTGTAGTTTTCTTGTGACATCTTGTCTAGTTTTGACACCAGGGAAATACTGGCCTTATAGAATAAGTCGTTAAATATTTACTCCTGATTAACTTTTTTATAACTTAATTTTTCATATTGTAAAAATAAGAAAATGTAGTAGTGTAACTAAGATCAGAATTACTCAGAGTAACACTATATAAAGGTAATCACTATTAATATTTGTGTATCTTTTCATTTTTTCTATTTTATATACATGTGAAAATACTAAATTGGTATTGTATAGAGTTTAGTATGCTATTTTGCTCTTATTTCCTAATGTTAAAATCACATTTGTGATCTATCATGAGCTATCATTTATTCATAAACAAATTTAAAAAGTGAAATTCTGATATATTCTGCAACATGGTAGAGCCTCAAAAACATCGTGCTAAGTGGAAAAGGCAGGAACAAAAGGTCCTATGTTGCATGATTCCACCTATATAAAACATCCTTAAGGGGCAAATCCCTGGAGGCAGAATACAGATTGGTGGTTGCCAGGGGTGAGGGAGTGCGCAGGGTGGGATAAGGAGGCGGGATGGAGAGCAATTGCTTGATGGTCCCAGGGTTTCATTCTATAGTGATGACTACCTGGGGCAGTGGATGGAGAACACTGTGAATACTACTGAATTGTTCATTCTGAAGTTTCTATGTAAAGGTTTGTACTCCCCTGGTATCAAAACCAGGCAAGGATATTATAAGGAAAAGTACTATAGACGATGTGGTACAAAAATTCTCAGCAAAATGCTAGAAAACCAAGTAACTTTTATGTCACATGAAAATACCTTTATAAAAAAATTACATTTGTGAGAATTAACCTATATAACTTATAGCTCTGTAAGAGTGTGACTTTACAATGTTTAATTAGATTTTTAAATGACACTATATACATATTTGCTTATGAAGAAGTACAATAATAGCTAAAGTTTATAAATCTCAGAATCCCTTCATGATTTTTCAGGTCATAAAATATTTTATTAGAGGTACACTTTATTTTATTGTATATCTAATATAAAAATTTTTATTGTATTATGCTTTAATGGCTATCTTTATGATTGTTTCTTAGAAGTGAGTTGTTATTTCCTGAGAATCATTTTGTTATGGTCAATTCCTAGAAATGAGTGATTAGGTCAAAAGGGAGGGGTTAATACTTGTAAGATTCTTCAAGTGCACTACCACTTTCCCCCAACAACTTCAACAACACTGCAAATTATTATATTTCTCCCCCCAAAAAATCTTTGAGGGAAAATTAAAAACGGACAAGTTTAAGAACATTGTGTAGAAGACCCTGTGTGTAGCTCAGAAGTAGAGTGTTTGCCTAACATGCACAAGGCCCTGGGTTCAATCCCCAACACTGGAGGGAAAAAAAGGAGGAGAAATAATAGGAGAATATCTTCGTGATTTTTAGAATAGAAGATTACTAAACTGCTAACATACAGATCAATAATAATATTAACTATTATTATTATAACTATAATAATAGACAAGACCTAAGAGTAAAGCTCAGTGGTAGAGTATTTGCTTAGCATGCACAGAAAAATTGAGTTCAATCCTCAGAATTACAAAGCAAAAAATTAAGTAAAAATAAATCATGACTTAAATTATACAAAAATAAAAATTTTCTGTCCACCTAAATGTCATTACAAGAGTGATATAGAGTAAGGGGAAATACTACAAAACTCATAGTTGGTAAATGGCTTATATCCAGAATGTATAAAGCTTTCCTATCAATTCATAAAAAATCATATAAAAATTTGTGAGTATAGTTAAGATAGAATTTAGAGGAAAATTTGTATCATTACATGTATATATAAAATAAGAATGGTTGAAAATTAATGAGCTAAGGATGTATTTCAGTAAGTTGTAGTCAAAGAAAGTACCAAAATGAAGTAATAAACATAAGAGAAGAAATTAATTAAATAAAAGCTAAACATAGACTAAAAAGAATGTTTTTATTACTTAAATAAGAGAAATTTTGTTTTTTTGGTTTTGATACTTTGAATCAAACTTAGAACTTTGGGTGTGTTACGTTCACACTCTGCCAGTGAGCTACACCCCTGCCCTAAATAGACTATTTAATTGACCTAAAAAGAAAGTTCTGGAGAGAGAAAGAAAGAAAAAAGAGTGAATACCTGTTAGAAATGAATAACAGGACATTAAAAAATCTCCCATACTCATCTAAAAGATACTTAGAGGATATCATGAACAATATAATGACAATAAATATAAAAAGTTTGAGATGAAATGGAAAAATCCCTAGAATTGATTTACCAGTGAATAAATGGAAAACCTGAATATTATTAAAACTCCCAAAGAGGTGGAAACAGTAATTTAAAATCTTCCCATAGAGAAAGCTCCTAACCTAGATGCATTGCCTGAGAGTTATGTTGAACATTCAAGGACAAAAGTAATCCTTTTTTTAAACAAGGACTTACTATGTAGCCAACGGCAATCCTCCTGCCTTAGTCTTCTGAGTGCAGGGATGATAGTATAGACAAGCACCACCACACTCAGCTAATTTTTATTTAAAATTTTTTCCAGCTAATTTTTATATGGTGCTGGGGAATCAAACCCATAGCCTTCACACATGCTAGGCAAGCACTCTAACCACTGAGCCATGTCCCTAGACCTGGAAAAAAGTAATTCCATGTATATACAAACTCTTCTAGAAGTTTCTATCCTTAAGAACTCTCCTCTACTCACTTTATGGAATGAACATGACCCTGACCCCTAAATCTGACAAAGTCAATAAAATACTCAAAAAAACAGTTGCTGTAATTTATCACAACAAATTTAAGGAAAAAATTCATATGGTTTTCATAATGAATACAGAAAAGGCATTTGATAAAAATTCAGCATTTGGCTAGCAAGCACGAGGCCCTGAGTTCAATTCCCCAGCACCACATAAGCCAGGTGTGGTGGCACACACCTGTAATCCCAGCACTTGGGAGACTGGGGTAGGAGAATGCGGTCAGTTTGAGGTCAGCTTGGGCTACCTACATAGTGAGTTTAGGGCAAGCCTGGACTGTAGAGTGAGACTTTGTCTAAAAAAAAAAAGGAAAAGAGGAAGAAAATTCAATATTGACTAGATTAAATGAGTGAATAACTTTTTAAAAATGTTGCCAAACCAGTAATGGAAAGAAAATTCTTAATCTTATAAACACTGCCTTTTAGCAATAACTACAGCAACCATCATACTTAGCGGTGAAACACTGAAAAATTTCCCTTTGAAAACTGGAACAAAACAAAGGTATCTTGCTACCACTTTAATAGGCCACTATGCTGAAGATTCTGGCCTGTACTGTGAAGAAAGAAAAGAAACAAAGGTCAGAAAAAGGAAAAAACTTTCCCCATTTACAGATTTATGATCAGGTAGAGATTATTTATTTACATATTTATTTATTAGTTTTGTGGCACTGGGGATCAAGCCATCATACTGAGTTACACTCCAACCCATTTTTATTTTTGATTTTGAGACAGGGTTTTGCTAAGTCATTAAGTTGCCCAGGCTGGACTTGAACTTGCAGTCCTCCTGCCTTAGCCTCCCAGGAGTGATAGGATTATAGGTGTGTGCCATCGGACCTGGCTGTAGCACATACACATAGCTTAACGATCCATATTGACTTAACGTCTGTATGGTATGAACAAGAATCAAGGTTCATATGCTGCATATGCTGTCCAGTTGTTTCAGCACCATTTATTGGAAAGACGGTCCAATCCTCCATTGAATTCTCTTGGCAGGTTTTGATGAAAATCAATTGAATATATATACATGTGGGTCTATTTTTATCTACACCAATGCCATATTATTTGCACTAGTTTTTTTTAATTTACCTGAGTTCATTTCACACACAATTTGAGGTAAAGACCTGAACTTATTCTGTCCCAATTAGTTAACAAGTTGTCCCTGACTCTCCCCGCATACCCCATGAAAAAGAATAGTGCCTCTTAACACTGATTTTAAGGGCCAAGTTTATTACATATAGATTTATTATACCATACATGTCTATTTGTGAGCAATTTTCTTTTTTTGAGTTGAGTGTGGTTTATTATCAGTTTTGTAAAGAGAGTCTGAGTTGTTTCTACTTGGGGGCTAGAGGTATCGCTCAGTGGTAGAGCATGAATTTAGGGTGCCTAGGCCAACACACACACACACACACACACACACACACACACACACACACACACTCACACCAAAACTAAACACAACCAACCAAAAACCTACCTGGGAGTAAAGATGGAGCAAGAGCCCTACCTGCCCACCTGCTCTGGGAAGATTTCCCCCCTCCTCATCCTCAGACTGCACCCCCTACCATAAAACTATCAGCAGGAGCAAAGAACTTTCTCTCTCAAATCCCAAGGAGCCCAGCCTTTGTCCCTCAGGACTGCTCTTCTCAGACCTTTGTCTCTTCATATCAGTCCCCACGAAAGGCCCAGAAATCTCAGGAATCTCTCACCCCTGGACTCTAAGCCCCCATGTGACTCTCTTTTCTGGCCTTATCTGCCCTTTATCCCACTTCAGAAATTCTCTCACAGATCTCTTTGAAACTCACAGAGTTGGGCCCAGTGGTGTAGGTCTATAACCCCAGCATGGTGAGTGGCCTAGGCAGGGGGACACAAGTTTAGGACCAACCTGGAGTACTTAACAACGTGGTGAGACCCTGTTTCAAAATCAAAAAAGAAAATGGGCTGAGGATGTAGCTCAGTCCAGAGGTGCTGGCCTCTATCCCCAGTACCAAAACCAAAACAGTAAAAAACAAGGTATGGTAGCTAATGTTGCAAACCTCCCAGAGTCTCAATCTCACTTCTGAAGTCTCCTTTACCATCTTGCTCTACTGGACACATCCCCTCCTGTAAGAACTCTGCCTCTCTGACTTGCTGGATGGTACATGCTTATAATTCCTGTTCTACTTGGGAGACTGAGGCAGGTGGTTCATAAATTCGAGGCTAGCCTGAGTGACTTAAAAAGACCCTATCTCAAAACAGAAAATAAGAAGGGTTGGGAATCTCAGTGGCAGAGTGATCGGTGATTGTCTAGCACACACGAGGTACCAGGCTCCTTCTCCACTACTGCAAAATTTAAAAGAATTTTTTTTTTTTTTTAGTTTCCACAAGATCTCAGCCTCTCTCTCCTGCAGCTAGACTTCGAGCTAGTCTTTATCTGTCAACAAACACAGTCCCTTCCTCATCCCAATTTCATGCACCCTGCTGTCAGATAAACACTGCCTTTCTCACCAGCTCACTTCCTCTAGTTCTTCCTGGAACCTTTTGATCCAAGCTCTTGCTCATTATTCTCACCTGCCTAGCACCCCCTCTTCCCTCCTGACCCAGCTTGTCATCCATGACCCACCACTGTACTCCACCTTTCTAGAAAATAGTCACCCGGTGAAGCCTCACTCGGGTTAAATTTAGCCCTTCACCCTTCCATAGGGGACCTCAGGCTGACCAGGACTGAGGATTGGCCTACCATGCCTGGCAGTCTCTGTTTGGTTCCAGGGATCCATCCCCAAGGCTTCAAGTATACTGGGCACATGCTGTACCACTGAACTACACCTCCCGTTTCCAGTGTCTTTCATTTTTGTTACTTTAAATTTATATTGATTGGTTGGTTGGTAGTTTTGGGGATTGAACCCAGGGACTCATGTGTGCTGGGAAAGTGCTCTACCACTAAGCTACAACCCTAGCCTTTTTATCTTGAGACAGGATCTCACTAAGTTGCCCAGGCTGGCCTAGAACTTGTAATCCTCCTGCCTCAGCCTCACCAGTCGCTAGGATTACAGACATTCATCGGTGTGCCTGGCACTAGTCTGACAACCACAACCCTCTCCAAGTGAGACCAAAAGATGCCCAGCCATCACTTTCCATCCCCAAATCTATTCACACCCTCTCTCCTAGACGACTGCTTCACACCTCCTCCCCCACCCCAGTCTCAGCTGACAACCTCTTCCGATTTTGCTAAGAAAATAGAAGCCCTCTCAACAGAAGTTGCACCAGCTCCCTGCCTCCCCGCCCACCTGCATCTGTGCCGGTCTTCGCTGCCTTCCCTCCCACCAACTCAGCCGAACCGCTCTCGCTCCTGTGTCAGGGCAGCTTGGGTTTTGTGCACCAGATGCTGTCCCCACCTGCATGCTCAAGGGCTTCACACCGACACCCATCCCCCTCCTCACCCGTACCACCCAAACTTCCCTCTCTCCAGGATTATTCTGTCTGCACACAAAGGGCTGTGGGTTCTCTCTTAAGGAAAAGCCTCCTTGTGACCTTAAGCTCTCCTTGTACCCTCAGTGCTCTATCTCCATGCCCCTGTGGCGTAACTCCTAGGCTAGCTGGCCCTTTTTTGTGGCCTTCAAGCCCTCTCATCCCTTCTTTTATCCCCCCAGTCAGTCTTCAGCCCCCACCCCTGCCCCTAAACTGCATCTGTCAGGGCCCCTCCATGTCTTCGAGTTTCCTGGGGCCTCACCTTTCTTGGGCTCCGCAGTGGGTAAGATGCCATCTCTCCCTCCCTGGAGGCCGCAGACCTCGCGGGTGCCCCCCCCCCCGCCCCCTTGCCACTTCTCTGTCTCCTTGCTGACACTTGCCCATCTCTAAGGCTCGGTCCTTGGGCACTTCTGTCTCTGTGGACTCTCCCTCGCTTAGTCATCTCCTGCAGGGGCTTGGCTTTATACTCCACTCGGTCACTGAAGATTTCCAACTTTATTTCCTGGCCTGACCTTTTTCTGGATTCCGTCTCCTGTTGTTTGCAGGCAGGATCCCGAGGCTGAATCACAGCCACCCCTTTCTAATCTGCCTCAGCTTGCTAATTCTTCCTAGGCCACACTGGCCCACTTTTCTGTAGTGATTCAAGTTCTCTTGTGTTTCTGTCTTTGTTTTACAGTGCTAGGGGTTGAACCCAGAGCCTCATGCATTCTAGGCAAGCACTCTAGTGCTGAGCTACAACCCCAGTCTGACATTAGAGTTGTGATTCTCAATCTAGAGAACAAAAATGAAGACCTTTCCACCGACCGCCTCTGGGGTACAGGCCGTGGCTCACGGCATATGGTGGCTGGTTGAGCCACTCCCCATTCTGGGCTGGCTGAGCTGGCCCCATGTGCAGTACTCCTGGCCAAGGTCAAGGGGCCACTGATGCTGAAAACTCACCCTTGCAGGTACCCAGGAGCCTGGCCCTGTGATACCTGGACACTCTGCCTGCTCTTTGTCCCCTTCCTGTTTTCCTCCCATGGCTGAGGGCACAATGCTGAGAACCCTGCCTTTCCATCTGCTCCCACGCCAAGCTGGGATGATGTCTTCTCTTGACTTTCAGCCTTCTGAGACCCCACAAGAAAGAGGTCAAGTAAGGAGCTTTATAAGCCCCTCCTGGGTCCTCTCCCTGAGCCATCCCTGATCTGGGAACCCCACTTGACCTGCAAGGTGGCTTATCTGACCCTAGCCTAGAAGCCATGAGTGGGAGGCCAGGAGTGCTGTTTGCCACAGCAGGAAGTGTCTGACCTCTAAGAAGCCTGCCCAGCGGGCTTCTGAGCAATGGATGGCAACTCAGGGCTGTCTTCCCCTCCCTACACCAACTCAAAGCTACAATTTTACAAACCAAGAATGAAAGCCTGGAATACTCAGCACCCTGCGGTCTTCCAAAGCAGGCTGATCCCAAAGCAGGATCGCAGTCCCTTGGAAGCCAGGCACATTGGCAGGAGGAACCCGGCGTGCGGGCAGTTTGGAGCAGTGCTAATCTGCTTTTTCCTCTTCTTGAGAGTGTCTGGTGGAGTCTAAATTAAATTATTAATCTCGTCCTATGTGCCTGTGTCACTTTTCCAGACAACCAGTTTATTCATGACTTGTACACTATCAATTTCAACATGCAATTTGCAATGAAATTTGACCGATCAGCAATACCATAATTAGTTGCAAATGTCTGTGCTTGTATTTGTTTGGTGTAGGGGCTTGGTTATTAAAGTGACAGAGGCCAATAAACACCATGACCTGCCCCCGGGCGTAGGGTTAGCAGTTGTGTCATGACCAGGGGCTGGCTTGATGGGAGACAGAGCAGACTTGAGTTGAAATACAAGGAGTTTTCTTCTTAACTCATTTGTGTTCACCAGGAGTAATCTAGGTCAGGCCAATAACGACATGGACAATTCATAAAGCAGAGGAGAATGGAGTTGCCCTGTGGAGCCTCTTTCTTAAGTCTCTGCAAATCTGTTCACATGTCTCTGATAACAGGGAACTTCCCACCTGGTGAAGCAGTTTTGCTTGTGAGAATGTTCCCTGTGGCCCTTGCTTCCACCTGCCAGCTGAAGTCTGCCCTACCTTGCCCAGGCTTTGGTTTCAACTCAGAAACTAACCTTGCAGGGCTGAGGATATAGCTCAGTGTAGAGTGCTTACCTGGCAAGCTCAAGGTCCTGGGTTCAATCCTTCGTACCAAAAAGAAAAGAAAAAAAAAGACCACCATCACCACCACCACCGCCACCACCAAAAAAAAAAAAAAAAAAGAAAGAAAGAAAAGAAAAGAAAAAGAGAAAAGAAAAGAAAAGAAAAGAAAAAGAAACTAACATTGTAGAAGATTAGGCCAATCTCTAATCCTCAATTTATCCACCTGAAAGAAGAATACTATTCAGTCGTCCTGTTTCCAGGCTCATAACAATCAAATTTCCTAACTGCAAATAATATTACATGACTTTTTCTTTTCTTTTCTTTTTAAGTTACTAGGGATGGGATCCAGGGCCTCACCCCCTGGTAGGCAAGTGCTCTACCACTGAGCTACATTCCCAGCTCTTTTTTATTTTAGAACAGTTTAAGTTGCCTAGGGTGGCCTTGAATTTGTGATCCTCCTACCCTACCCTTCTGAGTAGCTGTGCTTACGGGCTATCCAGCAATATCTTTCTTTCTCTTTCTCTTTCTCTTTTTCTTCTCCTTCTTCACCTCCTCTTCCTCCTCCTCCTTCCCTCTCCTTCTTTCCAGTACTGGAGAGTAAACTCAGGGCATTGCACATGCTAGGCAAATGTTCTACCACTGAACTACAACCCTAGCCTTAATATTAACTGTTAATTAAGCAGGCAGACTACACTGAATTAAGCAGAAAAATAGTGAGAAGATTGACTAGCCCAGAGAATCCCTAGAGACAACCAAGAAGTTCCCCCTGGGTTTACATAGCCAAGAGGAAGGACCCAGATCACACTGCAGAGTTAGGACTTAGTTAGGGCCTTGTGGGCATTCCCATTGCTGCCACTGGGCTGTGGGAATCTCTGCTCAGGCCCTCAGAGGCCACCAGCTCTGCCACCCTGAAAATGCCAGTCTGCTATGCCCACAGCTCCCGCCATGAAGAGTGCTCTGTGATCCTTGCTTTTCTGGACTAATATGGAGCCTGGGTGTCTGACTGGCAGATCCTGGGAGGTGTGGCTTTGCCCAGATACTGGGAAGGTGGGGAAGGTCTGCACATGCGGCTTCAGCCCTGTGGTAGGGGAGTGGATCTACTTCAGAATGAAGGGTATGTCCTGTCATAGGAAAAGGATACAGGTTCTGGGCAGCCATAAGAGAAACAAAAATTTAGGTAAAACATAAATGTTTCAGGGTGCAGTGGCACAAGCCTAAAATGCCAGCTCCCTGGGAGGTGAGACGGGAGGATTTCAAGTTCAAGGCCAACCCGGCCAATGTAGGGAGATCCTAAACTCTCAGTCTCAAAATAAAATCCTAAGTCTCAAAATAAAATTGTTTAGAAAGGGGGTTGGCTGGGGGTGTAGCTCAATGGTAGGACACTTGCCTAACATGTGGGGTCCTGAATTCAATCTCCAGGACCAAAATAAGAGATAGAAATGTTAACAAATCTTGAAAGGTAGTGAGGTCTACCACTTGCCAAAGATTATTCATATGCAGTCTATAAAAATTCCTGCAGACATAGACAGGAAGCCGAAGTCACTGCTCTCCAGAAGAACAGTATATTCTGGGAGCAAGGAAACATGGCCAGATGATCTCTGTTCCAGGTGGGGTCATGACCCTGGGACTCAGGGAGCCCAGATTGCTAGGTGGTAACTACCTATGAGACATTAAGTCCCAAAGGGGTAAAGTTTGGAGACTTCTGAAACAACCCAACATTTTCTCAGAATGGGTGATGCCCCATAAGGTCAGTATATCCTAGGGTGACATATAAGTCCATGGATGTCCTGTCAGACCCAGCCAGAGAAATCCAACTGATACGTGCCTGTTTTCTGTTGGTAACCAATGTAGCTTCCATGATTGGCATCCATTTTCCTTCTGGTAAGAGCACCTCCATTTTTTCACCTGGGGAACTATTTACCTTATTTTTTTCTTTCTTTCCTTTTTTCTTTCTTTTCTTGCAATGTTGGGATTGAATCCAGGGCTTTGTGCATGGCAGGCAAGCATTCTACAACTGACCTATGGCCTTAACCTTCTCTTACTGTTTTTGGCTTTGATACCTTAGGTGGAGTTAATTCTCTTCTGTAAGAGTCCCACGTGAACCAAACTTGGCCAGTCAGACACGCCATGAGGAGTTGCAGAGTGCGTGGTTTAGGAATGCACATGGGATCTCTACCATGCCACCAGGTCCAATCAGAGCTGATACCATATTCATGTGACCAGAAAAGGATATTGTCTTTCTCCAAGATGTGAGGGTATCAGCTGGGAGTTGCAGGCTACCAGAGTCTGAAAACAAGATTAACCCCCCAAAATACAGAAATGAAGAATGACCTGGTCCTGGTAACAAGGTTGACCCCTTGGATTTGAAAACTCTGAATCTTTCCATTATGTAAACCAACCAGCCATCTTAGTTACACACTTGGTGCTGTGACAAAATACCCAACATCTACAACCTAAGGGAGGAAAGATTTATTTAGCTCACAGTTTCAGAAGGTCTCACACACATTATCCATGGATGGGGCAGCTGGCAATGGTGAAGGCCCATGGTAGAGGCTGGCGAGCTACTGACCCCATTTGCAGACACAGGCCAAGTGGAACAGGAACAAAGTGAGGCCTGCAGACTGGCTCGGGTAGAGCTTTCCCAGGATGAAACATAACAGTGTTTTTCCTTCCTTCCTTTGCTTAGCTCAGAGCTGCAAGTTGGGGCCCCTCACACTCAGGGTGGATACCCCTCCCTCATTTCCTGGTCTACAAGTCAACCACACACACCTGAAAGCTCTGCCCTGGGTGCCCCAACTTGACACAATCTTTCCAGAAACCCCAGCCACTTTCCACCATGCTTTGCTTCCCAGTAACATGCAGTTCCAATACAAGAGGCTTTGGGGGGACACTCAACATCCAAACCATAGCACCAACCAAGTAAATAGGTCCTTCTTTACTTAAGCCAGTTTGGATATTATATAACTTATAGCTAGGAGTTCTTATTCTTTCCCATATACTCTGCCAGAATTCCAGCCTAGATCCAACTCCTTGAGCCTGTCCACCATGAAATCAACAGAGAATCTTCTCTCTGGAATAGTAGTTCTTCAGAGCTCCATGATGAGTTCCTCATAACTGTCCCATTTTACAGATGAAAATACAGAAGGCAACTGACCAACAGATAGGGTTACTCCGCAATGATATAGAGGCCAGGTCTCCAAATGAGAGGATGTTGGTACTATTCTCTAACTTCATTAAGTCTCAGGAATAAGTATGGAAGCTAAATTGGAGATGTCGGGCTGGGAAACAACCAGATCATGTGGCTAAGTAATTGCTAATAGGATATTCAGGCAGGCTTATTCATTTTTCCAGAAAGAGTTGGAAAAAACAAAACCTAACTGAGGTCTGCTTTAAAATCCTTCCTGGCATCAGGGTATACTTAAACTGAGGGATGCTGACCATTCCTGGCCCAAGTCTTCTTGAAGATAGTCTCCAGAGAAAACAGCTGCTCACCATGATCCAGTAGCCAAGGGGCTAATGACACTGGTAGACCTTCATTGCCCCCTCCAGCAAGCTGAAGCTGGTCATGGTGCTTGTCCTTAATGCACAGCCTGCAAACTAATGGAAGGTACCACTGAAACCTTAAGGGGAGACCCTCTCATTCTCCAAGAAAGACACAGAAAGTTTTTTCAGGGATGCCCCAAACCAGAGAGATCATACTTGAGAGCAGCCCCACTGTGGGGAGGCCCCGCTTCTGGTATTGACAGTGCAAGAAAACCAGGGTCTCATGAGTTAGAAGCCACTCAGAAGGGACCAGGTGGGAACCTTCCCACCAAGCTCTGGGAACAGCTGGCTATTCCTTCCCCAAGTCCTGAACGAAGTCACCTACACACTAGCATGACCTTGGTACAGATGGGGGAAAGTAGAGGTCTATGGTGCCCTGTTGTACTTATAACCCCAGGTTTCTTGGCCCTACATGTCCATAGCCAGAAAAATTGGCTTCCCATGATGGTCCAGCTTCAAATACTCTGTCCACACCCCATGTTCTGATCTGGGTTCTGGTATTATTGTCTCCACTGATGTCCAAACAAGTCTCTGTTGCCTCCAGAGCTGAAGGCCAGTAGCACCCCAACTGGCTTGAACTCAGAAGTGGTGGTATAAGAATGAGGATAGGACCCATAAGGGACTATGGGGGACAGTGTCTCTGACCCCCTCTTGGGAGTTAGCCTGGCAATGATTTGCAGCCTGAGAAATGGATTGAGAGGTTGCCTTTATCTACCAATATAAGGAATTCTAGAAACATCACCTATAGTTTTAGACTGTGTTTTTTAAAAAAATTAACCCTGCTGGGCATAGCAACACATATAATATCAGTTACTCAGGAGGCTGAGACAGGAAGATCTAGTCTGAAGCTTCCCTGGGTAACTTAGTGAGACCCTGTGTGAAAATAAAAATTTAAGAAGTGCTGAGTATTTAGCTCAGTGGGAGAATTCTCCTAGGTTCAATTCAAGTACCAAAAAGTAAATAACAAACAATTCCTCTGACCCAACTCACTCCCTGCAGGAATTCAAGGGAGAACTCAGGAACAGATCTGCTCGTCCCTTGGTGACATCTGCTGGTCCTTAACCACTTGGGTTGCGTAAAGTCCTCTAACCTGATGTCAGCAACTAGATCTGTAGGGATGCAGGAAAGAAAAGAGGCAATCAGGCAGGGAAACTGTCCTCAGGAGGAGGCAGTTGGAGGTATCAGAGGGCACCTTGCAGAGGCTGGCATTTCTTGCCTTGCTCACCAGACCAGAGGGGCCACTATCACCACCAAGAAGGCTGAGCTGAGGTCAGACCCCCACAAGACTTATAAGAATCATGCTACTCAGATAAACCTCTTCCTGAACTCTGGAAGAAAAGGAGAGTGCATCTCACTGCAGGGCTGGGGTGGAACGAGGTGAGCTGGGGCCCACTTTAACCTTGGCACTGGCCCCAGGATCACTAGCACTCTCCTGAGTGTCAGCTCCTGGCTGGCTTAGCTCTGTATCACTCAGGGCATGGCTGGGCCCTGAACAAGTTTCCAGCGCTATTCACATAATGGAGGCACAGCTTACAGGGAACGGAGCCCCCCAGCCCAATCTCTGGATGAAATAGAACGAGGGATTCATTGGATCTTCGATGTCAGGAGACCATAAGAGTGCCTGGCACAGCTGCAGGTGCTGCTAGACTCTTGTTCAAGGTCTGTATGGGACAGAGTTTCCAGTGTTGGGAGCAAGATCTGGGTCTGCTATAAAACCAAAAAAATACCCATGGTGTTGGCTGCAGAAACCTCAGGTGAGTCCCAGAGTGGGCAAGACTTGCCCTAGGTCACAAAGCAGTCCCTGGCATGTTGCTGAGTTATTGAAGAGGTGACTGTCAGCTGAGAGGACTCGGCAGGGAAGCCAGAGAGAGGCAGATAATTTCCAAAGGCTCTACCTTAACTCCACTATACAGATGGGCAAACTGAGCCATAAGGGACATAGCTGCCTCCCAGCTCCCAGGCAGAATCCTGGCTTTGTGCTGTGGACTCATGCCTACTTCTCTAATCTCTGTCTCCTTCCCCAGTTCTGAGCTTGTTCACAAAAGCATCAATGCCCGCATCCTCACCCCTTTTCCGTGTCTACACAGAGATCAGTGTACATTCCAAGAGGGTCATCTAGGACATCTTGGTGGCCTGGCAGCCCTACCCTCTATGGTACCTCAGCTTGCTCTGGAGGGTGGTAGCCGCCAGAGACAATATGCAAATGCCTAGGCATGTCTGTGTTCCTTTATTTTGCACACTGAAATTTGAATTTCATATAATTTTTACATGTCATGAAGTACTATTCTTCTTTAAGTTTGTTTTCTACCATTAAAAATATAAAAATTATTCTTAGCTCACAGGCTGTAGAGAAACTGGCAGGAGGCCAGGTCTGGCCCTCAGGCCATAGCTTGCCAGTTTCCTATTCTAAAATGTGCTGTCCTGGGGCTTGGACTCCCAAGAGTCACTGAGGCAGGAAATCATGTCATGGGTGGTAATAAAGTGGCCAAGTGTTGTGGTTTGCCCAGGACTGGGGTTTCCTGGGATTTGGGGTACTAAAACCAGGGCAGTCCTAGGCAAACCAGGATGGTGGGTCACCCTCCAAGGTAATCATTAACCCAGACAAGTACCTGGGACTCTAAAGAGGCCACCTGAAGTCCGTCCCACATGCTGCCCTATCCATGCCTTTTGTGGTGGGGCCCTGTCCCACAGCGGATGGCCTTCCGCAGGGAGGTGGCCCGTCCTCCAAGCAAGAAAACCTCTGTGGTCTGGGCGCTCTCAAAAGGCAGGAAGTTGAATCATCAACTCCGGTAACATCTCAGCAGCCTGTGGGTCTGCCAGGGGAGCTCAGGGCTTTGGGCCCAGGGGGCTGGCTCCATGCTTTGTTTGCTACTTTCCCTGAACAAGAAAGCTCCAGAGGAAGGCTTCTGAAGAAGTGACAGCTTTTGAGTCAGGTGGGGAGGAGGACCCGAGGGCAGGTGAGCTTGGGCTCTCCCTGGCTCTGGCCTGTACTCACTATGTGGCTTTTAGTGACTGCTCACCCACTCCGTTTCATGCCTTTGGCTTCTTCTACAGAGATTCCGATTCTCAAAATCTGCTTGTGTTAAGAATATGAATGATGACCAAAGTAAGAATACCTTGGTTCCAAAGAATTCCCAGCATCAGCAGGGACAGAAAAGGCTCAGGCCTGTATCCCTGCCTTCTGCTTGCCTGGGGGCAGGACCTGATCAACCACCCACCCCAGTGCAGACTCAGGAGGCATAGGAAGCCGAGGAGTCTCCTCGGGGTAAGGGGTATGGAGTAAAAGGCCAGAAGAGGAGACTCAGGTTAAAGAGGAATAACAGAAAAAAGACAACAGTCATTCCACCTGTTGTTTGTTAAGCACTCACAACTGCCCAACCTCAGGGTGACCTCATTTAAGCCTCACAGTGACTCTTTAAGGTGAGCATTGTCATTATCTATATACTGTAAGTGAGGCAAATGAGGCCCAGAGAGGTGAAATTCCTTGCCCAAGGGCACACAGCTACCAAGTGGTGGGGCTGCATTAACCGTGTGTGAAACCGAAACCGAAGCTTTGATGCCCACTGGTAGGGGAAGGCGGGATGAGCTTCCTGGAGAAGCCAACAGTAAGATCCAGGTAAGAGAGTGTTCCTCCTTCTGGGTGCTGCACAAGGACATCCAGAGACCATGAAGAGGTCCAGGATTTGTTGAGCTTGGAGATCAGGCCCCAGACAAAGCTGGACACATGGCGGATCATGCTGCAGGGAGCAAGGAAGCTTCCCCTCTCTGAGCAAAGGCAGAGCAGCTCATTTCCCACAGGTGTGCCCCGGGTGTCGCTGTATGGCCCTCCCCACTCTGGCACCAGTGTTACACTCAGGGCTCAAGTCACGTGTCGTACTGTGCATTGCTCCCTCGGAGGGAGGCGTTTGACCAGTCTTGGCAGAGGACCAAGCCCTTGACGGGCCAGTAAGGCCACCAGCAGGGTGCATATCCTGAGGAAGGGCACAAGCCCCAGTTATTATCCTCAGAAACACAGCTGTTTTACAGAAAGAAGCTAACCCAGCTGCCCTACACAGGAACAAACATGGTCTGAGGCTGGGCCTCATGATGCGGTTTCCCCTCTGAGCAGCAGGTTCAAAGCCAAGTTACCCAAATCCCTAGGCATTCTTTACCCTCTTTAGGACACCATGAAATTCTCCATAAAACTCTTAATCTGAGAAGCATCTTGAGGTGGGTGTGGTGGTATAGGCCTATAATCCCAGCACTTAAGGAGACTGAGGCAGGAGGATCATAAGTTAAAGCCCAGGCCGAGTGACTAAGTGAATGCCTGTCTACAAAATGTAGGAAGGTGGGGCTAGGGATGAAGCTCTGTGAGAAATGCCTGGGTCCAGTTCCCCAGTGCCAAGAAAGGAAAAGGGACTGTGTCGTGTTTGCTGGTCAGTCACATGCACACTGGCTGGAACTGGTAATGGTGGGGCTTCAGGAGGCTCCATTGGCCTCAGAACCTATTAGGGGCTAGGCCAGTATAGTGCCTTGGGATGGAGGAGGCCTGGGAGTTGGGATCAGGGGCTGGGACTCCCCTCCTGACCCCCATGTGTGACTGCACTGGACGGCTACACCCCAGGAGCCAAACCATCCTGGCAGACATTTGGATTCTACTGTCTGGCTATTTGGGGCAGCCCTGAGCTAGACTTGATTATTGCAAACCTGAAATAGTTCTTTATTAGGCATGCCTGGCTCACCTTCCTAAATGTGTCTTTTGGGCCCCTAAGGGGTCTGTGGTGAGCACATCTCCACGTGCTACTCACCAGGCCCTCTGGCTGGGAAGGAGAAGAGCCAGGGCCACCGCCCAGAGTACACACTCTATGGGCACAGGTGGGGCTGATGGGCACTATCATACCTGGGGTAAAGAAGGGCCCCACCCTCTTCCCTGCCCCCCCCCCCAACCCCTGGGGCCCCAGCTCCTCCTCCTGGAGAAAGGGTAGAACAGGACTGGCTGGTTGGGGACCCTGTGGGACTGCCCTGCCTGTGCTCAGGAGTGACAGCTCTGGGCCTCTCCTGGCTCTCTGCGTGTGCCAGCCTGGCTGTGAGGCCCAGAACCCCCACTATGTCCCCAGTGCAAAGGTCGCCAACAGCCTAGCCATGGGAGCATGTGGAGGAGCAATGCTCTGGCTACACAGCCAGGGAAAGAGGAAGAGCCAGAACTTTGTGTCCATCCTGAGGCTTGAGAACCTCTCCTGCCAGGCCAGGCCCACATGTCTGCCTCAGTTTCCCCACACTCATAGCCTGCCACTACTGGACAAATGCCACGGACTAGCTCCTCCTGTGCTTTTGGGAGGCAAGTATCCTGCAAGGCTTGAGTGAGATGTCAGAAGCTGCCAGGCTCCCATAGGCAAGTTCCCCGCACAGCTTCTCAGGCTTCTCAGGGTCTCCCTTGGGGGGCCCCTGCCCTTACCTGGAGTAGATGCTGTCAGCATTGCTGGTGGTGAAATCCTGGCTCTGGTAGCAGGTGGCTGAGGGAGATGACTGGCCAAAGGTCCGTCACAGGTCCACAAAAGTGGCCTTGGCGGCAGCCCTGACCACAGAAAAGCCAAGTTGGCAGCATGAGGCTCCAAGTGGCAGGAGGGAGCCAGTTTGATAGTCAGGGTTGTTCATTTCTGGTAGCTCTGTCTCTAAGGTGCCATGTGCCATATGGTGAGATATCCAAGCCCAGGTGAGAGGTCTGGTAGGGATGGCACAGAAGGAATTTGGAGCTAGCTGAGGGGCTCAACTCAAGGCCTTTGAGTGTAGGCTTGGCTGGGGGAGCGTAGGGGGATGCTGAAGGAGACAGGTAAAGAGAGGCCCACCTGGCCACTGTGGGGTGGACTACTGAGCCCTTAGCAGAGGTGGGCACCTGCACTTCATGTCAGTGTTAGGGAGGGATTCTTGAAGAGGCAGCCCTACCAAGTGAGAAAGGAAATCTGTTAAGACCAGTGATTGTGGGAACAGGATCCTGGAGGAGAGGAAGCAGGTGTAAGGGCGGATGTAAGGACTACATGTCAGGCAGATACAAGGACTGTGAGTCACCTGGGGAAGTATGTAGAAACATAATGAGTGACGAAGTGGCAAATGGTGGGATGCCCTGCCTCAAGCTCTTGCTCTTCTGAGACTTAGTCTAATGTTATGGTTCTACTGTGTGTGCAGCATACACATACACACAATGATATGCTTAAGTCCTAGCCCCAGTACCTGTGGTGGTGACCTTTTTGAAAACAAAGTCTTTGCAGATTTAACCGAATTAACTTGAGGTCATTAGAGTGAGCCCTGATCTAATACAACTGGTATCCTTCCATGAAAAGAAAAATTTGTGCTAGGCACAGTAGTACATGCCTATAATCCCAGCCTCTTGGGAGGCTGAAGCAAGAGAATTATGAGTTTGGAGTGATACTGGGCAATTTAGTGAGAGCTTGTTTCAAAATAAAAAAAAACAAAAAGGACTTTGGGTGAGGCTCAGTAGTAGAGCAGTTGCCTAGCATAGGCAAGCATTTGGGTTCAATGCCCAATACTACAAGGAAAAAGAAGAGGAAAATCTGGACACCCACAGACACACAAGGTGACAGCCACTTGAAGGCACAGAGACACAGAAACATGGTGAGAAGATGACCGTATGAAGATGAAGGCAGACATCACAATGACGCTGCCATAAGCCAAAGAACACCTGGGGCCCAGCAGTAGGAAAAAGCCAGGAAGGCTCTGCCTCTGAAGGCTTGGCTGGGCAGAACCTTGTCAGCCCCTTGATTTTAGACTTCCAGATCTGGAGAGTAAATTTCTGTTGTTTTAAGCCATCTCATTGGCGGCACTTCAATGACATGCCCAGCTGGTCCTGCTGCCTGGAGTGCTCCCCCCAACTCCAGCCTCTCAGGCCAGTCCTCTCACTGCTTATAACTTACCCTGTGAACCTACCTCTGTGCCCCCTAACTCTGTGCCCTGCCTTAGTCAAAGATTTGTAAGGCCAGCCTGTCTCCCTGACCAGACTGCAGGCTCTTTGAGGGCAGGGTTCTTTTGCTTGGAACATAGTGCGTGCTCCTTAAGCAAGAGGTGGATGAAGGAGAGGTCCAGGAGTCATGAAACCCTATGGGACTGGATGTACCTACCGTCTGCTCATCTGCACCCTGGTCTAGCTCAGGCTGAGGACACGGCAGCCTTCAGAGCGGCCACAGTGTTATCCACATAGGCTGTCCCTAGCTCTTCCACTTTCCAGTTCTCTCCTGGGTCTGTGTGATTCTGAAGAATTTGGGAAAATTCCTAACCTCTTTTAACTGGATCAGCCCTTGGAGTCAGCCACAACATAACTGCTCAGGTCCCTTCAACAAGAGGACTGTGTCTGGAGCCTGATGACTCATGCACACTGTTCCATCCCGCAACCTTGGGCGGGACTTGGGCTGGGGATGGTGCCAGCCAGCGCAGGCTAGGAGCTTGGACACCCTGTTGCCCCAACCCAGGCCCTAGGAACAGAGTGTACTCAAGGGCTTCAGGACAAAGATCTGGAAGCAGGGAGGCAGCTCTCATTTGAAACTGAGATCTGAGCAATGAAAAAGCAGACCAGAGAAACAGCAGGAACCATGTCTCAGAGGTAGGAACGAGCTTGGCACCACCAAGAATGGAAAGAAGGGCTGAAGCTGGAGCGCAGTGGTGGAGAGCTTGCCTTGTCTAGAATGTTCTAAGGCCCTGGGCTTGACCTCCAGTACCAGAAACAAAACAAATAACAAAACACAGGGGAGGGGCTGAAGGAATGGCACAGTGGTTAAAAGTGCTTGCCTAATAAGAATACCAGCTCTGAGCTGGGGGCGTAGCTCATTGGCTAAAGTGCTTGTCTAGCAAGTGTAAGGCTCTGGGTTCTATTTCCCAGCGCCACATAAACAGGGCCTGGTGGCACATGTCTGTAATCCCAGCACTTGGGAGGCTGAGGCAGGAGGATTGCCTTGAGTTCAAGGCCAGTATGGGCTACACAGTGAATTCAAGACCAGCCTGGACCACAAAGCAAGACCCTATCTCCCTTCTTCCCCCTTAAAAAAAAAAATAAAAAATAAAAAAGAATACAGCCCTGAGTTCAGTTCCCCAGCACCACATAAGTTGGGTGTGGTGGCACATGCCTGTATGCCAGCACTAAGGAGGCTGAGGCAGGAGGATTGCTGTAAATCCAAGCCAGCCTGGGCTATATAGTGAGTTCAGGACTAGCCTGGGCTACAGAGCAAGACCCTGTCTCAAAATAAATAAATAAATAAATAAAAACAGAGGGGAACCTGAAGCACAGTGAGAGAGATATCAGTGATAGGACATGTGATTAGATTAGGCCCACCTGGACAACCCAGGAACATCTCCTAGGGAAGCAACTTATTTTAACATATCTGCAAAGTAGCTTTAGCCATGGGAGGTACTATATTTCCAGATTCAAGGGAGTGCTGCACAGATATTCTGGGGGTGGGCATTACTCTGCCCCCACAATCTTTCTCCCATCCTTGTCTGTCCCTCTTGCTCTGACACCTTCTTTTGTTTACCTATCTACTCATCTAGGTGGATCTGGCATGGAGCTGTTGGCCTGTCACCAGGTCACAATTTATCTCTCTATTCCCTTATCAAGTACCAACAAGTGATTTATCAGCCTACCATTCTTCTACAGCTTTGAACATTCTTTCAATCTGATAATTGCATCACCCCTCCTCAGCTACCTACGCAGTAAACTGACTTTTAAGCTCAATGTATCATTTAATTGTCTTACGTCAATCATGAATCACCAATCAGCTGGCTTCACGTTTGCACATAAGTCTCATCTCTGGACATTCTTTCCAAATGTCTACAAATAAATTCAGGGTGTGCTTCCTGTGTGCCCACTGCTATGTTATGTGTGGGTGAAAAAGAGGCCATCTTCCCAAGCTGGGCATGATGGTACATGTCTATAATCCCAGAATTCTGAGGCAGGAAGATCTCAAGTTCAAGCCCAGCCTAGGCAACTTAGTGAGATCCTATCTCAAAATAAAACAATATAAATAAATAAAAATGGCTGGTGATGTATCTCAGGACAAAGATCCTGGGTTCAATCCCAGTTCCGCTCCACCACACACACATGCAAACAGACAGTCATCACAAGGCCATATAGGGTCATTTTTCAACATAGCACAATTGTCACCAATGCTATCATCATCATTCCATGCACACTGTCCAGTTTTGTCACCTACATGGGGATGATTCTTTATTTTCCCCATTTTATGAGTATGTATATGTGATACACAATGGTCCCATTGCACTTGAAAATTTTATGCACATCTACATGGCAACAACTTCACCTTCCCTTCCCTGCCCCCTTTCTTGCCCTCCCACATCCATTCTTAGATGGACTTTCCGGTCAAATCTAGGCGGCTGCTCTGGTTTGCCTTTCACTTACTAGCCATCCTATACAGGCATAAATAATGCAGACTCATTTTAACTCGATGTTGATTGTAGATAAAACGTGGGTAGAAAAGTGTATGTGCTGGGCAAGCATCTTTGCATCAAATCACAAATGGTAGAGTTAAGTGAAAATTATTTTTAGGTTGTCTGGACCAATACCACAAAGGATGGGAATGCCAGAGAATCAGACATGTGTGGGCACATGCAGACATACAACACACACACGTGTATACCCGAATGCACACACACACACACACACACACACACACACACATATTCTTTCTTCCTCTAGCCCCCCAAACCACCAGGTCCTTCTTGGCTTCTCCTTCCCGTCCACTCACAAAAGGGGCAGAGCGGGAACCTTAGCACTGACTCCTGTCCTATCTCATCTGGTTTCCAGCCCAGGACTGTTACCTTCTAGGTCTTCTAGAGCCAAGATGGAGCCTGCAAGCTAGAGGGCTGGGCATCCAGCAGTTGCCGGCCTTGACCTCTGAGGGCAGGTGGGGATCAGGAAGGTCAGGGAACTGGATGTCAAGTGACAGATGCTCCCCAGAACAGGCCCCACAGCCCAGCACAGTCTCCTCTGCCTTGGTCTGAATCCTCATCTGCCCAACTTAAAAGCCAGGATGACACAGGTTTCTTCTTTCCAGATAACTTGCCTTGGAAACAGCATTAGACAGATAATCTTTCTGGAGCTGGCCTAGCTGTGGGTCAGATGGCCAAGAATTCCCTCGTTTCCAAACATCTTGGGGGCACAGGCACCCAGTTCCAATGCCTGTTCCAGCCTCCTCCCGGAGAGAAGAGGGAGACCCAGCATATTTTGAGGCAGCTAGCCATCTGCCAGAGGTGTAGGTCCTGGGTGTCCAGGAGTTGTAATGTCCAGGCCACCCCAGCCTCACAAGTCACTCTTTCTAAGGCCTGGAGGGAGGAACACCTTGCTCACTGCTGCCTGAAGGAAGCTGCCAAGACAGGCCCTTTGCAGGGTGGAGTCCTCCCTTGCTGTGGGAGGCTTTGTTAATGAAGCCAGAAGCATCTCAGGCCAGGGGGCATCACTGCTTCTAACCCTGTTATGGAATGTTCCCCAAAAGCCTCATGTATTTGGAAGGTGACTGGATTATGGAGGCTAATTGGAGCAAGCAGATTATTGATAATCTGTACTGATCTCATGTATTGTTGAGGTGGGCCCTGGTCGGGAGGAGCAGATAACTGAGGGTGTGGCCTGGAAACTCTAGCCTGAGTTTCGCTCTAGCCCATTTCCTTCTTTTTGTGATGCTGTTAGAAGCTGTTCTCTGTGAGGTCTCTCCACCACTGCCAGCCATCAGTGGACTGAGACCTCTGAAACCCGAGCTAACACAAGCCTTTCTTCCCTTAAGTCATTCATGGTGGGCACTGTGTCCCAGCAAAGAGAAAGTGACTAAGACAAGCCCCTTACTGAGCCTTGATCCTACCCACATACTCAACCTTGTTCAAATTCATTGTTTTCCCCTCTTGCATCATGTGGTATCTTCTAATCAGGGACCTTACTTAACATTTCTGTATCTTGATGCCAGTCAGAGGTTGGCTCAGAGCAGCACAGATGTGTACCTGCACGTAACTCTCACCAATATCCCTCCAGGCCTAGTACCCGAGCCCTGGCCACAGCAGCCTCCATTTCCCTGCAGTCAGCCCAGAGCCCCTGTTGAGTTCGTTCTTATTACCCAAAGGAGGGAGAGACTTCCAGAGCCCGTTCTTTTCAGGAGCTTCCCTCCAACCACTTGGGCCCTAGCTCCAGCCCAGCCTACCAAGTACCAGCAGGCCAAAAGCAGTGGCCTCTTCTGGGCACCCACTGAAGCTCAACCTCTAGGAGCAGGTTCTGGGATGCATGTAGGTTGAGGCTGTTCAAGCTAGAACAGTCCAGAGTGGCCCTGACCTTGGAGCCCAAAGAGGGCCAAACAGACCATGGGCTGCCAGGGGCCAGCTCAGGACTAGTCCAGAGGGCAGCTTTCCAGGGTAAGTATGGTCTGCTCCAACAATGCTTCCATTTGTGGAGGGCTTCTTGGGGTATCCACAACAACAGCAGGACTGACACTTCCCCCAACACCATGACTCCAGCCCCAGTCCCAGACCTTCATCTCTTCCCAGCCTCGCTCCCTGCACTCCAACACAGGCAAGTTACCATTTTGGCGTGCATTTTTCCAAACTTATTTCCCTAAATTACATATATATGTGTGCAGGTATTCAGAAAAAAATGTCGACTTTGGGGCTCGTGGTGTACCTGCTTAGCATTCACAAGGTCCTAGATTTGCTCCTCAACATGCGCGTGCACGTACACACACACACACACACACACACACACACACACACAGAGTCTGGAAAGACTTTCATTTTGTAGGCATATTTTCAATGAAAATGGGACAATACAGTATATAGTACACTGAAGCATGCTTGTCTCAGGACTCTTTCCACCCCAGGCACCTGAAGCCACAAGATGTCCCTTTCTTCCTTGACCACTTGTTCTGTTTGCATTGTGCTTTATTTAGTGCCCTACTGATGGACTTACATGCTGCTTCCAGTTTGTCACTATTATAAACAGTCCTGTAATAACCATTTTCTCCTCCTCTTCTTCTTCTCATTCTGCTTCTTTCGGTCCTGGGGACAAGTTCATGGCCTTTGCACTAAGCTACATTCCCAGCCCATTTCTTTTTTCCCCAATTTTATTGATATGTATAAAATGCAATACATAATGTTTATATTGATATTGAGTATTTTGTGCATATACATATAGTGGCAAAATTACAGATCCTTTCCCTCTCCCTTTTCAACCTTCCTACTCCTTCTCTCCCTTCCAGTTCTTATTTATTCCTCTCAATTAGTTCTATGAAATAATCATGATCAAGAAACCACTCGATATTTCACCTTCTG
This sequence comes from Ctenodactylus gundi, assembly GCA_004027205.1. Taxonomy (NCBI): domain Eukaryota; kingdom Metazoa; phylum Chordata; class Mammalia; order Rodentia; family Ctenodactylidae; genus Ctenodactylus; species Ctenodactylus gundi. The sequence goes on from PVKB01002583.1 coordinate 188,882, forward strand.
CTTCTGACTCACTTCACTAAACATAATGGTCTCAAGTTGCCTCCATTTACCTACAAAAGCCTCCAACCTGTCTGTCTTTATAGATGAGTATTTTTCCACTGTGTACATACACCACAATTTATGTAGCCATTGGTCTGTTGATGGGTATTTCAGTGTCTTCCATATTTTACCTGTTGTTAGTTGTGTTGCTGTGAACATGGGTAAACATGTATCTCTGTTAAATGTTGAAATTCCCAGAAGAGGTATCACTGGATTGAAGGGGATATTATTTCTAGTCTATTGGGAAACTTCCATACAGCTTTCCATTGTGGTTGTACCAGTTTACATTCCCAACAGCAGGGCAGTAGGGTTCCTTTTTCCCCACAGCCTCGCCAGCATTGATTGCTGTTTGTGTTCTTGATACACGCCATTATCTCTGGAGTTAGATGGTCTCTTAGTGATGTTTTGATTTGCATTTCTCTAATGGCTAAGGATGCTGAACATCTTTCATGTATTTATCGGCCACTTAAACTTCTTCATCTGAGAACTGCCTATTCATTTCCCTTGCCCATTTTTCAATTGGATCTTTGATTTTGAGGGGATTACTTCTCTTCAGTTCCCTGTATATTCTGGATATGAGCCTCCTATCTGAGGTGTTGGTGGTGAATATTTTTTCCCAGTCTGACATTTCTCTTTTTACACTGTTGTTAATTTCCTTTGCTGTGCAGACACTTTTTAATTTGCCATAATCTCGCTTGTTAATTCTAGGAGATATTTCTTTTGCTTTTGGTGTCTTATTAAGAAATTCCTTGCCCTACACCTATATCTTTTAGATACTTGCCTAATTTGTCTACTGGTTCTGTGTTTCATTATTTATTTATTTATTTTATTTTTTTGAGACAAGGACTTGCTCGGTAGCCCAGGCTGGCCCTAAACACATGATGGAGCCCAGGCTGGCCTTGGACTCACTGCAGTCCTCCTGTGTCAGCCTCCTGAGTGCTGGGATTACATGCGTGCACCACCATGCCCAGTTTATGTGATGCTGGAAAATCGAATTCCAGTACATAGCACTTGACTTAGTGCTTGCTAGGCAAGTGCTGTATTGTCTGAGCCAGTCCTCCAGCCCTGTGTTTTACTTTTAATATCTAAATCTTTGATACACTTTGATTTAATTTTGGTGCATGATGACAGGTTGTGCATCTAGATTTATTCTTTTGCATGTGGATGTCCAATTTTTCCAGCACCATATGTTGAAGAGGCTACCCTTTTTCCAGTGTATGCTTTTGGGTCTTTTATCAAAGATCAGGTAGTTGAGGGTATATGAATTTGTTTCTGCATCCTCAGTTCTATTCCCCTGATCTACCTGTCTGTTTTTGTAATGATTGCTTTGTAGTATAACGTGGTGTCTGGAATCGTAAACCAGCCCATTTCTTATTTTTGGTTTTGGGACAGAGTCTTGCTAAGTCCTTATGTTGCCTAGGCTGGGCTTGGACTTGTAATCCTCCTGCCCCAGCCTCCCAGAGCACTGGGATCAGAAGCTTGAGCCACCTAGACTAGCTTCTAATGACTGTTCTTAGACAAGTCTCTTTGTACCCACTCTTTGTCTCCTGGAGGAGATTCCTGGAGCTAGAGTGGCTACTCTCATCTCCGCCTTCCAGCCTGGGGATACAGCAGTCTCACCTTCGCCTCAGGGGGCTTCTAACACATTTTCCCTAGTAAAAGCCAGTAGCCTCTTCAGGGGAACTCCTCAGTGACAGGGTCAGGCTGTATAACCCACTGCACCACTTGAGGGCTGGTAGGTGCCATCCAGCTCTCTGGAACATCCTTCTCTGACCCTGTCTCATCTGAACCTCCATCTGCTACCGTCTAGACGCGGTTTGTCCCCAACGATTCTCATGTTGGAAGCTTGGTCCTGGGAGGTGACAGAACCTTCAAAATTTGCTTTATCAGAAACCCCTGGGACAGGTGAAAGAGTTTTGCTTATCCTGTTCAGCTGGATATAGAGCCAGTGCCTGGGATCTTGGTAGTTCTTAGTTTGGGCTGGGACTTCAGCTCAAAGTGGTCTAACCCTGTCTCTGGTTGGGCAGACCCCTGACCTAGCTGGACTTCCTGACTGCTGCCAGTTTCTGAGGAGGGTCTGCAAGTCCCAGGGGTCTTCGCTGCCTTCAGCCATCAGTGGCAAGTGGGCTGGGTCTAAGAGCCTAAGAGAAGGCAGGTGGCCCGGCTGACCCATTCTCCAGATGTCTCCTGAGACTGGTCCGAACTGGCTGGCTGAGGCTCCACATGGCGCCTTTCTCAGCATGCAGTGGAGTACTCCCTGATCACAGCCGAGCCTCTGTCTTGCCAGGGCCGTGTTTTCAGCCCCAGTAGTTTCGGTTAGCTTTTCCCTCTGTTCCCAGCCCCACCTACACTTTCTGCTCTTCATGCTTAGAATCCAGAAGGCTGAAGCTGCTGGTTTTGTCCTCCCCGAGTGCAAAATGTGTGTTTTGCACAGGTCTTGACACAAATGCAGGCACTCATGAAAAATCTACTAAGTGGCCAGCAGAATGAGTAGCCATGATGGTTTTATTCTTCTTTTTTAAAGACAGGGTCTTATTCTATAGTCCAGGCTGGTCCTGGTCCTGAACTTAATATGGAGTCCTGGTGGTCCTCAAACTTATGGCAATTCTCCTGCCTCAGCTTCCCAGGTGCTGGGATTACAGGCATGTGCCTGGCATATGTGGTGCTGGGGATTCAAACTCAGGGCCTTATGATTGTTAGGCAAGGGCTTTAACTGCAGAGCTATTCCTCCAGCTCCTTATCATGTTTTGGAGGAGACCGCCTTATGCCACTGACTGTAGGTGGCAGAGGAAAGACTGGAGTCTAAAAACAGAAGACAGAAGGAAGTGTGAGGAAACCAGACCAGCATCTCAACAAGTCTTTCCTGATTCCATTCTTTTCCTTCAGGATTCTCAGGAATTGTCCAGGAGCCCTAAGGTGAGGACAGGTGTTCTGGCTCTACTTCGAGTGTAACCTGTGATCTCGCAGCAGTAAGAATCATCAGAGAAGTTTTGAGAAATGCAGACCTTTCAGCCCCACCCCAGACACCATGAATCAGAATCAGCCCTGGAACTAGACCTCAAATGACTTGTGTACATGGTAGCACAGGTCATGCAAAGTCCTGGGCAGCAAGGGGGTGAACACCAGCCTGGGACTGAAGTGAGGACTTCTTACCTAGAGGCAGCCTGCTGGGGTGCACAGCTAATGACATCTGGAGCTTCTGTCTACCTCGGTGACTCACACAAATTACTGAGTCAGAAATTTCCTATCTCTCCAGCCCTTAAACACTGCCTGGAACATAGAAGGCACTCAATAAATATTCTAATGCATGAGTGTTGAACATACCTTATGCTATTGTTTCAATTAAAATGCTTAAGATATGCTGGACCTCTCTTTCTGGACATAAATTCATAAATTACAAAATTAAAAAAAAGATTTTTGTTGTTATTGTTTCAGTAAGGACTGCTTGAAGAACATCTATTATCTAATGAGCAAGGGCTGAGGGCCAGATCAGTCCCTGGAACCATGTGGGCAGGGCTCTCAGTGCGTCACACTATGGTTCATGACAAGGGCATCAAGAACGACAAGGCAGAGCTGGGGGCACAGCTCAGTGATTAGAACTCTTCCCTAGGAAGTGTGAGGCTCCAGGTTCGATCCCCCAGCAACATGTAAGCCAGGCATGGTGCCAAACACCTACAGTCAGTCCCAGCACTTGGGAGGCTGAGGCAGGAGAATTACTGTGAGTACTAGGTTAGCCTGAGGTACACAGTGAGTCTAGGGCAAGCCTGGACTACTGAATGAGACCCTGTCTCAAAGGGAAAAAAAAGAATGACAAGATATTGGGGCTTGTGGTGTATGCCTGTAATCCCAGCTATTGGGAGGTCAGGAGCTGAGCCAAGAGGATCTCTAGTTTGAAACCAGCTTAAAGGCTGAGGATATATATAGCTCAGTAGTAGAGTACAATCCCCAGTGCCTAAATAGATAAATACATGAAAAAAAAAGAATGACAAGGTACTTATTAAAAATGCAAATCCCTGAGCCTTTTCCCAGAACTACCCATTGGGAACTCTTGGTGGTAAGACCCTGAAATCTTCACTTTAAACAAGCATCTCAGGCACACAAAAATTTAGAAATGACTGCATTTCTGCAGCTGATGGAGGAAGAAACTGAGGCACAGATGGGTTAACTGACTTTTAAAAGTCACGGAGCTGGTGAATGGTAGACACAGGACTTAAGCCCAGTACTGCCTAAATCTGAAGTCCAGTTTTAATCCTATTGTCTATTATGCTGGCAAAACTGATATTCAGGCTATCTTTATAGATGGCTTTGTGTAGATTTCATTTGTCAACACACTTTGCTGGACTATGAACTCCCGGAAGACAGGCAGTATCCATAGCATCTCTTACTTTTCTCTTCCCTTTTCCTTTCTTTTTTTCCCTTCCTACCCTTCTCCTCTATCCTTTCTTTCTTTGATACTAGGGACTGAACCCAGGGTTTTGTGTGTACTAAGCAAGTCTCTAACCCTTTTTTAAAAGGGCTTGCTAGGTTGTTCTGGCTGGCCATGCATTTGGCAATCCTCCTGCTTTAGCTTCCTGAGTAGCCAGGATTACAGGTCTGTAACACCACACCTTGCTCAAAAGTTGTTTAAATTGAGTTTCTACAGCTCATGGCTATCCATTTCTATACCTACAGACAAACCCATACAGAAGCTCTTTCTAGGTAGCATCTTAGAACAAGCTGTAACAACTGTAAACTTTGCCACTGTTTCTCGAACCAGATCCAATCAAGCTCTGGCTTACACTGCTCCACTGACACCACTCTGTCATGGTCATCAGTGAGCTCCACAATGCTGAACCTATGATCAATTTCTCATCTTTAGCTTATCTGGAACCTCAGCATTCTGGACATAGGCCTTTCCTCCTTCCTGAGACTCCTTCCCTTGGCTTCCAAGACATTCCTTCTGTTTCTCTGGATGCTTCTATTTTAATGGCATCTTTGTTGATAGCTCTTTGCCTTTTAGACTCCTAGCCTTGCAGGGCCCACGGGGACCATCCTGGAGCCCCTTCTTCTTTCTATATTCTTTTCTTTGATGACTCCAAACATTCCTATAGCTTTAAATATCGCCTATAAAGTATTATCTTCAGCTAAAAACTTGCCTCAAGCTGAGACTACCATTTTTAGCTGCCTATGGAAGGATGACCATTGGATGCTTAATACGTCCAACACTGAGATCTACTTCTTCCCCAAAGCCTCTTCCTTCCAGTTTCTCCTGTCTTAGCTAACAGCAACTGCATCCTTCCATTGACTTAAGGTAAAACTCTTTCAGTCATCCTTAACTTCTTCCTCTCAAGTTCCGTCAGCAAATTGTCAAAATACCTACAGACTTCTCACCATTTCCACTGCTACCACTCTGGACCACAGTGACATCATCTCTAACCTGTTCTATTAACATGATCTCCTAAGTGCCCTTCTTCCTTTGGCCTTGATGTCCTTGCCCTGTTCTCCAAATAACGGCCAACTGGCCCACAAAATCCAGAACATGCCCTCCTTCTACTCAGAACCCTCTCTATCACTCCAGCAAAAGGCAAATTTCCAAGAATGTCCCACAAGAGCCTACATAATCTCTTCCATTTACGTAGTAAGCACACTCCTGACCCGGAGCCTTTGTACTTTCGTACTTGTTGGTCTCTGTAGACAAGTGTTCTTAACCCCTTTGTGCATGTGTCAGACTTTGAACAGTCTATGAAGCCTGGTCTCCTTCCTTCTAAGATCCTTAAATCTATAAAAGAAATTCCCTAAGTTATGAAGAAAACCAATTATATTGAAATACAACTTTCAAAATATTTTTAAAATGTGTAATATAGTAATGCATATGCTTCTCTATGAATTCATTAAATTACAAGAGCTAGCAGTATAATTTTGTAGTAGTGATGTGCAATATTTTAAGATATTTGTAACAACTGTAATGTGATATGAAAATATCTATGCTTTCCACCACTATCACAGGTGCTGTTAATATCACTGATTTCTTGTCTGCATTCACAAATGAAAACCAGGCTACATTTTAATTAGTGAAAGTAATGATACATTATTTTTCCTCACTGAAATCAAGATTTCTTGAATTGTACGTATAGACCAATGGAGGGGGTCCCCATGAGCGCCAGGTTAAGAAGCCTGACTTAGAATACTCTTTCCCCAAATATTCTACCATTCAGTTACCTCCCACAGAACTCAATCCTTTGCTCAAAGCCATCTTCTCAAGCTGGGCACAGTGACACACACCCATAATCCCAGCCATTCAGGAGGCTAGGGCAGGAGGAGCACAAATTCAAAGCCTGCCGAGGTGATTTAGTAAGACCTTATCTCAAAATAAAATTTTTTAAAAGGGCTGGGGATGTCGATCAGTGGTAGAACAGCTGCTAGCATAATATACCAAGCCCTCAGATCAATGCCCACTACCACAAAAATTAAAAAAGAGAAAGAGCCATTTCAGCGACATCCCCAACTATTCTTCTTAAAATTTGCATACCAACACCATGGGTCCTCATTTCTTAATTTTTTTCCATAGCATTTAATTACCTTCAAATATAATATATTTCTCACTTATTTAGTTTTATTTACTTTCATGGTAGAGGGGATGAATCCCTGGGTCTTCACACTGGGCCACATCTCCAGCCCACATTTATTTTTGATTCTGAGATAGTCTAAGTTGCCGAGGCTGGGCTTGAACTTGGGATCCTCCTGCCTCACCCTCCGGAGTGCTGAGATCACAGGCCTGTGCCACAGGACTCGGCTCATCTACTTATTTCTAATGACACATCTTCCAACTAGAAAGTAAGAGTAGGCATTTGCATCTCCCCTGTTTGAGTTCTGGTACATGGCACACAGGGCGCTCTCAGTAGATATTTATTAAACAAAATGAATGAGTATACTTCCACAAATTCTTTTGCTTCTTTTTCCCCCCTGAAAAAGTCAATGATTCATGAGAATTTTACTAAATATTAAGGAGTTCTAATGAGCTTTACTGTTATCATTTTGTTAATATTTCCAAGATCACCTTTAAACAGTAGCAGAAAGGTGAGGGGACCCAGGAATTCCCTAAACAAGCATTTTTCCAAAGACTAATTTTTAGGAGGTCTGGGTCTCACCCTGTGTCACTGAACCATCTTAGCAGTAAAGTACCACTCATAAAAGTCCTTGTTGGCAAGATAGCCATCAGGCCCTCCAACCCCAGTCAAACCAATAATAATACTTTCTGACAGTATGTTAAATGGGAAATCACAGAGATCTTGAGAGCAGCTGGACCATGATGTCTTCCACCTCTTACCAACTATAGGATTGTTATAAGTTACTAAACCATTCTGAATAGTTTTATTTTAATAAGGAAAAAAATGGCACAGCTCACACGGGGCACAGCGTAGAACAGATGCTCTCTGAATTGTCATCCTCTCCTGCTTCCACTCCTCCAGGTCATTTTGTAACTGCATGCCAGGGCATTCTCCCATTTCAGCTCAGGGACTTCCAACAGCTGGGAAGAGGAGCCTGTCCTATCCTCTGCCACACAGGAACCACTGCACAACCCCAGCCTCAGCAGAGCTGGTAGACCGCCTCTGTCCACTGGCATCTCCATTTCCACTCCAGATTGTGACCATGAAGTCCACCAATTAGGACAAATTTTCTCTCCTGGCCCTCCTTATGCCCCCACTGAGATCTTCTGTATATATCTTCTTTGAGGGTTAGACAGAAGTCAGGTCCAGTAGTTTTCCACTATACAGAACAGTAAAACCTCTTACACCCCCACCCCAAAAAAATCTCAGAAGCACAGGATCTGGGGTATACTAACTCAGCAGTAGAACACTTGCCTAGCATTCATAAGGCCCTGGATTCAATCGTCAGAACAACAACAACAACAAAAACCCAAACAGACAGTTGGCAATTAGTCTTGTTCACTGTGCACTGGTCAAGTCCTGCTTCACATATGTAGCATGTACATATATTCACGTTTGCATATGTGCATATGATGCTTTCAGGAAATCTTCCAATCATTTCCTTCCAGAAAGAGGAAAAACAGATCCAGAGAGATGAACTCACTGGCCCACATCACTCAGCTTCTGAACTGCAAAGCCTGGATTAAATCTCAGGTGTTTAGCCACTCGGTTATGCACCCCCAGCCGGCAACACCTGTTTCCAGACACTGACTTTGGCCTGGGAAAATCCTACCAACTGACTGAGTGGGAGAGGTAGGTCTAAAGGCAAAGTGCTGCCCAACGCCTCTTGCCAGAGGAGCCTCTTCACACTCTGTGAATGAAGGCCAAGGGTGGGAAATGTTGCAGTGACTCCCTTTGAGCTCATCTTTCTTTCTTGTGGCAAAAGTGCTTATTTCAGCATCCATCATCCCCTTTGTTGTATAGACAACCCACCCTGTTGGAGGATCTGAGCTGTTGTTATGAGTTTGTTTATTATTAGATTTATTTCTCCTATAAGCAAATGTGTTCACAACATTCCATCGGGGAATCTTCTTAATTGTCACATAAATGTCATTGTATGCAAATTGAATATTTATCTTCCAAAGGAAGAAAGTGGAGGGGAAAGGAAGAATAAACAATCTTCAGTCTTGGAGAGCGAAAGGGATGACAAATCACCCACGTGTTTTCAAAGCCAAAGGTGAGTTGAAAAAAATCTTTGAATCACCTTGGAAGGAGTGGAAAGAAAAAGTAGGCAAGGATCCCTTGGGGATGTTGGGTTAGGCTCTGGGTGTCCCCTAAACCTCTACCAAGAGGCCAGCCCACCTCCCCAGCTGGGGGCATTCTGAAGACCTGAAGGTTGCACCCAACCTTTCCCCATCCCGGCGGCCAGCCCTTCTTCCTAGAGAGAAGGTGAGCGCGGCGGGCGCAGCAGAGTAGGTGGGTGTGGTCCGCGGCTCCGGGAACCGGCCCAAGGCCCCGCCACCGCCGGCTAGCAGCCCGACAGCCCGCCCGCCTGGCGAGCGCAGGCTCTTCTTCCAGAAACTGCGAGGATCCGAGCGCACTGTTTGTGCACCACAAGGTCAAGTCGGGAAGTGGTGCCGGAGGAGGAGGGGCGAGGCGAAGGGTGGGGAGGGGGTGCACCGCTTCTCCGCCGAGTGCCAGCCCTCAGAAGTTGCCCCTCAGTTTTTAACCCTTTAGAGGGAATGGGGGCGAGAAGCAAGGGGGAAGGGGTTACCCCGAGCAAACTCCTGCAAGGGACAGGACGTGCAGCCACCCAGCCATCATTGCGTTCCTCACCCCCCGGAAATGCGGGGCAGCCCTGGGCGCCTGGAGGCACCCGAGGAGGGGGAAGGGGCGACGAGCCCAAGGGAGACCCTCTACGCACCGCCCCTCTTTTCCCGAGATCGCCCACAATTTCAAGTTTCCCCCGCCCGGAATGTCGGTTTCCATTCGGCGTGGGTGGGGGAGGAGGGCCGAGCCCCCTCCCCCGACTGTGCGCGCCCCTCCCCTCCGCTCCTGCCAGCACTTTCGGCTCACTTCTGGCGCTGCAAAACGCCACGCGATTTATTCGATTCACATTTTTAAATCAGCAATTACGAAACCCTGCCGAGGGTGAGGGTCTTCCAACGCTGGAACCCCGTGGGGGGGGCGGGGTGCTCAGTGCAAACCTCGTTTCCTCCGCGAGTGTCGCCTCCAGGCTGTTATTTGCAAAGAAACGTCTTTTTGACGCAGGGAGAAATGGCAAATTTTAAGTACGTCATTAATATGGCGCCAAAAGATTTTTTTAAGTATAAGCTGGCTTTTTTTTTTTTCAAAGGTTGCTGGGGGCGCCGCCCGGGTCTGGGGCGCGAAGGGGGCGGGGTGTGAGCAGAAAGTGTGAGAGAGCGGAGGGGCGGGGTATGTGTGTGAGTGTGTGAAGTGTGAGCAGACCTGACGGGACTTGCACGGGCGCAGCCGCCGCTCGGGCCCGGCCCTGGGGACTGGAAGGGCTGGGGGCGCCCCAGAGTCCAAGAGCAGTCCGGGCCCCGGGTGCCGGCAGGCGAGGGGGAGGGGGCTGGCAGGGCACCCTCCCCTTCACCCCTCCCCCCGGGGCCCGCAACGCTACCTGAACAGTCGCCGGAGCCGAACAACTGGGGGTGGGGGTGGGGGGGCTGGCGACGAGGGGTGTCGGGAGTGGAGATCTGAGTGAATAAGAAAAAAGTGGCTACTCCCCCTCCCTCTCTCCTCCTGCCCGCCCCCACCCCACCCCCACCCCAACACATTTTTTTTTTCTAAAGAGATCACAAGGAAGTCTTGGTTTAAAAAGAAACAGAAACATACACAGGGGGTTGGTGAATGGTGCCGACCGCGGCCATCGCAGTTGGAGGCTATATTTTGGGGGGGTGAGTAGCGTACATGGAGTTACTTTGCGCCCACTCCTAGCAGCACCGGCTCAGCTCCGGCGGGCTGGCGGTCCCCGGCAGGGGCGCGGGGCCGGGGACGCCTCGGGCCGGGCTGCCTCCCTCGCCACGACCCCGGATGGATGCGCGCCCCCCGCCCTCCCGCGCCGGCCCCAGGAGCTCCTGGTTTCGGGAGCATCCTTCCCGCGCCGGCCCCCGCCGCGGCGCGTAGCCGAGGGCAGCGCCCCTCGGGAGGGTACCGCGGAGCAAGGTAAGACCGAGCCCCTGGTGAACGGGCCCTGCGCATCTCCACGGCATTATTTTGTTTTTTTGCAACAGATCTGCTAGCGCTCCTCGCTCCCTTGCTCGCTCGCTCCCTCTCTCTTTTGCTGGCTGCCTGTTCTAGGAAGCCAGCGCGGGGGGTGGGGGGATGCACAGCACAGGGGAGATTGCGCATGTTGGTCAGTCGCGTTTTAAAGAGTACAGTGCGGGGAAGCTGAGAGGGGCGCGTGCAACAACAACTTTTGGAAGGGTGAGCCTGGCGACCTTCTTTATTAATGACTGCGGCAAAGCGCCCCTAGGCCGGCGAGGGGGCGCGGGCGGGCGGGGGCGCGCCGTGGCTGCAACTTGCCCCATGGGCTTCGGCCGGTTGGAGGGGCTGCAGCGGGAGCTGGGTGCGGGGGGAGGCCTCGCGGCCGGAGGCGGGGGCCCCCAGAACCCGGAGCTACCGGCCCTTCTCTGCCCCGAGTTTCATTTTGTTGATACGCAGCACGTCCGGGCGCCGAACTGGGCTGAGCCGGTGCACATGATCCCGCCGTGGGCTCACGTGCAGTGGGTCCGGTCCCAGGCACCTTCCGGGGCCACCGCCTCCGCTCTGCGCCCCCTCTCTGGGCTAGGTGCACGCGGGCGCTGCACGCGGGGGCAGCGTGCTTAGCTCCTGGACTCAGAGGCTCTGCACAAATTAGACAGTTTTTTGGAGGGGCGGGGGACACCCTTTCCAGGTGAGTGCGGAGGGTTCACGCAGACCCCGCGCCCGGGGCCAGGCTGGGGTCGGAGACACCCCCCCCCCTCCACCCGGACTGCGCGGGAGTCCGGAGGGTGTGAGGCACCGGGAGAGTGGAAATGTACCGGCGACGGCCGGAGCGGCGGGTGCGCGCCCGCGGGGCGACGGCAGGGGGCGTGGCCCTTGTTTACCTTCTTCCAACTCCGCCGGTTCGCGTCCCGCTCCGGGAATGGCTCTGCAGTCCCCTACCCTCCGCTTCCGCCCTTAACGCCCTGGGTGGTACGGGGAAGGTGCGGGCAAGTGGCAGACCCTGCCTGGGACGCTCACACTTGACCCCCAAACGAGTGACATTGGAGCCCCCGCCCCCACCAAGCACTGCAGCAGTCCCTCCGCCGGATCCCCGGCCCCGCCCCGCCCCCGGCGGTGGCATCTTCCCGGCCTCACCTCCTTCCTCCCTGTCCCTCCCTTTTTCCACCCACTCGCCTGCGCCTGCGGAGCGGCTCTCGCCTGCCTCCTCCCCGCCAGGGTGCAGACTTGGGGCTCTCCGAGGTCCCTTCCCGCCCATCCCTGGGTCTTGATACAGCTCTTTCTGCGGTCAAAGGATGAGAGAGGGGTCATCTCGGCGATTAGAGGACGAGGGTCTCTGCGAGACAGGCGGGAAGGCTTCACTTTAGATTCCGGAGGCCCGGCCGCCGCCCGCCCCCTCCCCCTCCCCGCCGGCGCCGCACACACCGGTCTCCTACTACACGCCGCTGCCCTGCTCTCACCCATCGGACCCGGGGCTCGGGTGCCTTTCCCAGAGTCTCCGAGGCCCGCCCCTGCCGGGGCCTTGTAGCCACCCACCTCCCGGCGCTGGCCCCGGCCCGAACAGCCTCTTGCCCTCCGGTCGCCGGGGCTGGAGCCCCCCGCAGCTACCTCCGGCTCCTCCTCCTGGCTCCCGCGGTCGGAATCACGCCGGCGCGCCTCTAGCCTGCGGTCCCGCGGACGGCCTCCAGGGGCGGGCTGGAGGCGCTCGTCACCCCTCTTCTAATCCCCTTAGCCACTGCAGCCGGCCAGGCACTTTTTTTTAAAATCTAGGTTGGCCGCAGGCCTCCTGCTGGGGGCTGGGGGGACGAGCAAGAGGGGGAAGGTGCCGAGTTTCTGAATGCCCAAGGCACGTTGCTGCCGGCGTCTCTAGTGTCTGCAGGTTTCCAGATTTCGCCCCTGGGCCTGCCACTCCACCCCTTCTGCGGGATTCGGAGGCACAAAGTTTTATCCAGGGATAGCGTTTGCGAGGGGCCATCGAGAGAGGTCGTGCTTGTATGTAGAGCTCTGCCGGAGGGGCCAGGGAGTAGCTGAATCCCTTGGAAGGAGAAGCGTGCGCTCCAAACCCAGATTAGCTGTCAGAATACCCCCTTAACTATTTGCACACTGAGTCCTGGGCCTCAGAATTGGTAGGACCTCCAGGTATCTCCTCCCCTCGTGGCACCGACACCCTCTTTGCATTGGTAAAATTCCTAGTAGGACATTTGGCAGAAGGACCAGGCCGAGAGCTGCCAACCGGTGCTGGCTGTGTTTTTCTGGGTTCCAGGGGTGCCGACTTCTTCCCTACACTGACTTCCTTTCTGTCCCATCTTCCTCAGGCGGGTTGGGACTCGCAGAGTGATCTATTGAGCAGAGGAGGAAAATAACAACAGAATAACTGAAAGGGGAGAAAGAATGAGTAATAAAGCTGACCCAGGCAGGGAGGAAGGCTTTCATGTTGAAGCGATGAAATTTGCTTTTTAGGTCACAGGCTGCAAAAAACAGGCTTTGATCTGAAGTAGGCGAATAATTTATTGAGAAAGTTTGCATGGTAGGGGAAAAAAAGGGGTGTTTGTTTGATCTGGAGTCCTCCCCACGTCCTGAGTGCTGTTGGCTGTTGTTTTGAGTGGAAAAGCATTTGGTTCAGGCAAATGCCTCTCAGAGGGAAGTCCTCACTTCAGGCAGCAAGACTTACAGCTAGTGTTGGTTTTGAAATTGTTTGGCCAAGGGTCTCCCCAGCACTTCTGGAGGTGAAATGTTTCGGAACAGAGTTGTTTGGGCTCTGGATGTAGCAAATGTTTTTCCTTTCCTTAGGTTGCCTGGCTAAATGGCTAGTGACATCCATCTGAGAGGCTGCCAAAAATTTCTTTCACTTTGCTCTCATTGACAGGTGGGAGGAAAGGTGGACAGCCGTTCCCCAGGCCCCAAACGCAACTTTGAGTATTGATTAGGCTTTTGACACTGACTTCCACATCTTTGAGGTTGTGGACAGGGTGCTCTGGTTATAACCAGAGCTTCTGCTGACAGGGAGGTAGTTTCCTTATGCTTCTGACCCACATCAGAGACTTCTAACACAAATTCTTCACAGCATGTGCAGCAGGCTGTTTGGACACTCACAGTTCTTTCGGTTCTCCTAAAGGAGGCTAGGTTAGTTAGTGTTGGGGTTGGGATACGCCTGGCTTGCCATGTACCTTACAAAGCACCTTTATCATGTGGTCCTAAACATGATTGTAGATCCCAGCTCAAAGCTTAGGAGCCCGTTGGTCCAAGAGCTGTGGAAGTCCTCTTAGTTTCAGGAATAGGAATTAGTGCTAGCCACACTGAAAATTGTAGGTCTGTATATATGCTTAACTCTGAGAGTGAACTACACTCTTCTGGAGTAAGACAGTCATGGTGTGAGTCTTGGCTATGCAATTACGGGCTCTGATATGACTCTGGGCCTTAGTTTCTTCATCTACCAGAGGATTAATGACAGACTTTATCTCCTGGTGGGTGTAATAAATGGTATGTTGCATTTAGAAAAACCAAGCCCAGGGCTACGGGTGTAGATCACTGGGGTAGCTTGGCGTGCATGAGCAAGGCCCTGGGTTGCATTTTCACCAAGGGGGGTGGGGGGAGAGAAAAAAAAAAGATTAAATTCAAAGCAAGGCATGTGATCAGCACTTGATTAGAATTAGACATACTTAACTATTATTACCGATGATCTGGGGGATCCCCAGTGCACTCTGACCTTTGATCTCTCACCTTTAGACTAGACCAGGGAACAGCTTCCTTCTCAGAAGAGATCAGAAGCCAGATGTCAATAGAAAGCCAGGTGCAAGAGTGAGCAAAGGAGCTTTGCTGTCTCCGAGATGAAGAGTAAGGGGAGGAAGTCCTAATGGGCAAAGTAGGCAAAGCCCCTTCCATTATCTCAGGATCCCCTTGACGTATCCCCAGAATCAGTGTGTAAGAGGGCATAGGCATCTTGTTCTAGCGGATCCGAGTCCCTCTGGAATACTTGGAATCGCAGGTGTGTGGTGATGGTGCTGGAGGAGGGCTGGGGCTCCCCTAGGCTTGGAGAAGCAAGCCTAAGAAGCAGAGTGAGGATTGCAGGCAGCGGCCCTCTACGCTGTGTTCACAAAATCATTTTTTGTAACGGCAATTGCTGTCCCTGAGAAGGCATTAAAGTTAATGAGAGATAGGAAAGAGTGGGGCTCCGACCCCCATTTCCAGTGGTTTAAGAGTGCGCAGCTCTTATTTTCTGAATGTCTGGCCTTCCCGGCACAAGGAGGCTCTGAGGACAGGTTTTCCAGCCGAAATATCATTAAATTGTATTAGCATCTTATTACATGTACGCCTTAGCAGTCTGCCTCAGACAGGGAGAGTTTTTGTTTCTCTTTGAAAGATTGTGTCTGGAATGGTGAATTGCCTGCTTGAAAGCCCCTTTCCCTCCCCCCCCCCCCCTTTTTCCGAGGAGGGCGAAATCCTGCTGTGTGTGGTAGCTGGCTGGGTAGGTCTGGTGGCCCTTTGGAAGGAGAGGCCAGAGGCCAGGTTGGGGTGTTTAACTGCCCAGGGAGCAGTGGCAGTAATAAGACTGAAAGGCCCACTGTTCCCAGGGTCAGCTGGAAGGGCGTTAATGGAGGCCCAGGGTGTTTATTTGAGTTTATTTGCAGAGAGGTCTTAAAAGGGGGCTGGCACTGGGCAGTGGCGTTCCAAGGCCAGAACTGAGGCACCCACTAAAACTGATGTCCAGGGCTGCCAAGGAAACATCTGCCACCAAATTGCTGCCCTATTACTGAGTTGACATTGATCATTAGCCAGGAGCCCAACCAAATAAAGACTCGTGGAAAATGTGTGAGGTCAAGACAGGGAAGGCAGGCTGTGAAAACAGGACCAAATCTTGGGCTGGCATGTTTGTTCCTGCAAGACCCAGACAGGCCAGCTGGACTGTGTGGTCCCAACACTTGTGGAGGGAGGGGACGAGGGCGCACTCAGCACTCCCTATTGAAATGTCCTGGGTGCAATGTGGATGTTGCGGGGACTCCCACAGAGATCTAGACAGACATGCTCCTTAACATTCCCAAGGAGAAGGACAGTCAACAAGTGACCCGGCGAACATAACTGTGATAGGTACAGGGCAGACTTTAAGTAAACAGGTAGCTAGTTTCTGTAGAAAGGGGATGGGCGAAGATCGAAGGGGCAACACTTCAGCCGAGACCTGAAGAGTTAAATGTCATCTGTGCATAGACCAGGTAGAAGAACATTATGGGCAGACAGCATGGCTTGTGCCCAGATCTGTTTGGCTTGTCTGAGGCAACGGGAAGAGGCCAGTGGGGCTAGAAAGTGGTGAGGAAGGGGATCGTGGTCAATGTGAACTTGTGAAGGTGGGCAGGGGACAGATTGTGTAGCCTTTGTGGTCAGGAATTTGTGAGTGGTCCTTTGATCAACAGGAAGCCTTTGAAAGATTTTCAGTAGGGGCAGGGTGTGATCTGATTTATGTTTTTAAAAAATTGCTCTGGGGCTGGGGATGCAGCTTAGTGGTAGAGTGCCTAATGTGGCCCTGCATTCCATCTCCAACATTGCCACACACAATAAAAGAAGACTGGCTGCTGTGTGGAACCTGGTTTGGGGGAGCAGCAGTGAAAATTAAGAAATAAATAAGGGGCCTACGAGAGAGATAAGATGGGCTTAGGCCATATATATGATCATAGAGATGGAAAAACGAGGATGTGTTCTAGAGGGAAAGCCTTCCAGGTCGGCCAGGGGTTGACTGTGGGGCAGAGAGTACACAGAGAGGCTGAGGGCTGCTGCTCCACGGATATACTCGAGGACACCCACAGACCTTTTTTCTTTTTGATCTCCCTCTGTAATCCAGGCTTATCCTGAATTCAGTAGGCAACCACACCTGACTTACGTGGTGCTGGGGAATTGAACCGGGGTCCTCGCACTTCCTAGGCAAGGGGGCTTTAACCTCTGAGCTATGCCACAGTCCTCAGGATACTCATAGTCCCGAGGAGAGCTTCCTACCATTTCTCTAGGCTGGAAGTGGTGTGGAAGGGGCAAATGACTTCCTGTCCTAGAACCTACTTTATAGAGAGGGTTTCAGGACCACTTTCTGTCTCTACGAAGCAAGTGCCTTGTGTCACTGAATCATTTCCCAGAGCAGACATTCCCTGGGGAGGGATGAAAGGGGCCGGTGATGAGGGAAAACCAGAGGCCAAGGTGAAATGGCCGTTCCTCCTTCCCCACCTGCATTAGAAGCCTTGGCCTTCTGTTGGCAAAGGCGGCCTCCCTGTTCCCTTTGCATGGATATGGAGAAAGGGTGACTTGTGGGTCAGGGGGTTGTTTCACAGGGGTCCAAGCTTCATTAGCCACTGTGACAGTAGGTGCTCACTTGAATCACGGAGGCCTTTGGAATGGATTTGGTTCAAAGGAAGAAAACTTCACTCACAAAATAGTAGCTTCCTTCTGAAGCCTAGTTATTATTCCAATTAAGCCACCACAAAATCTCCTCTCTTAATAATAGCCTATGTCGGGGCAGCCCTGACCCAGGGGAATGATTCCTGGGTGCTCTGATGTGATCCGTGGGGAACAGGTTGGGTGGGGAGCTGGCCCAGGCTGGGCTTAGGTCTGCATGCTGACTTGTCACCTGTTGGTCCCTGAGCGGTAGGATATCGTGAGAAGGGTGTGGACCATGAAGGAGTCCATCCCGAGAGCCCTCCTGAACTGTACAGAGTCACGGGTCTCTCTGTCCAAGGGCCTAAGGGGGCTGCTGGTAGGCCTCTGCTCCCCGCCCCAGCAGTCATGATGTTAATGACTATCACCTGTCTAGCGCGCCAGCCCCTGAGCTCAGAGCTTTGCGCTGTACTCATTTAGACCCTCTTGCTGACTCTGGCCAGCAAGTGTGTTTAGTTTGGCCCTCTCACAGTGTTTTTAAAATTCTGACTCAGTTGCCAATGTTTTTAAATGCAAGAGATTTATATAGAAATCCAGATCCAGCTTACCTCCTGGGAGAGCTGTCTTTGTCAAGGACCCTGGTAGAGTTAGTGCTGGAGCTGGGGCACAAATCCAGGTCCTCATGTGCCCTGAGTGCTGACTGGCTCTTCCACTGAGCTACACCCCCAGCCCCCGCAGCTCCTGTGTTTAATGCTGTGAGAGACCCTGGCTTGGAAGCTCCCTGTGTGTCAGAAATGAGGGGAATGTAATTCCCACACAGGAGTGCAAGCAAAGACCGGTGCGTGCACACCCTCAAGCCCACCAGTGACAAAGCTGGATAAGAGGTGAGCTAGGAAGAGGCCTCTGTTGAACTCGGCCTTTTCTACACGTTGGACACTCAGGCCCTGGAGGCAGGGAGGCAGCTGTGGTTGCTGGGCTGCTTGCTCTCTGCTGTCTAGAAGCAGGGAAGTCTGAAGGTCAAGAGCAGGGTCTCCAGAGTCACATAAAGCTACTTAACCTCTGCGCTTCAGTTCTGGGGAGCAACCGTCATACATACCCACCATCTAGGGCTGTCCCGGGCCTGTGCTGAGGTCCTAGTGTAGCAGGACACATGCCTCTTGCAGCGAAGGTGTGCTAAAGCCACTGTTGCTTGCAGCAGGTGTCTCTCCTTGAGTCCCTCGTGTTCTAGTGAGAACTGACTCTTGGAGCTGTGCAGCAGGTAATGCCAGTGAACCATCTACTGTTCTGTCAGAGAACAGTGGGACTGAGAGTATCTCTTGGCTGAGGTCAAGTGTGCCGCGTGAGGTTCTTCTTGGCCCACTTTGCTGAGTAAATGCCCCAGTGATTTCTTCAGGGCTGCAGAAAGTTAAGGATGCCTCAGGGGCGGGCTAAGGGTGGGAGCAGCAGCAGTGGTGGAGTGGTGGGATCCCAAGCAAGGTGCGGAGCTTGGTTGGCCTGCATATGCCTGTGTTACAGGGTTTCCTCCCTGGATAAAGACACCTTCTTTGTCCTTGGCTGTGGGCAGTGAAGCCATTCCGGGACTCCGGAATATGGTGAAAAGTATTCTGGACTCTGTGCTCCAGATCTGTCCTCACTGTAGGACTTAGACGTAAAACCAGTTGTGAACGCCTCCTGGTACTACCTTCCAAGAGGTTGAGAGTAGACCTTGCCACCAGGACTAGTGGTCAAGGAGGAAACAGTGGGTGGAATACAGTTTCCAGCAGAGCCAGATGTGATGGTGCAAGTTTAGAATCCCAGCTACTCTCAAGGCTGAAACAGGAGGATCTCAAGTTTGAGGCTAGCCTGGGTAACTTAATGAGACTGTCTAAAAAGAAAAAGAAGAAGAAAAGGAGTGAAATGTATCTCTGCAGTAGAGCGCTTGCCTAGCATGTGCAGGCCCCTGGGTTCCAGCCTCAGCCCCACGCACGAACAAGAAGTTTTCCCATAGGTTGGACCTAATGGATTGTACAAAAGCAACTCAATGTGGGTTCAGGGATTAGACTTCTGACCTCAAAGTTCAAATCTCTCTTCAGCCAGTTACTAGTAAGACAAGGCACTGTTTGTAAATGAAGCTAGTAACTCCAGGTTTACTGAGTTGTTAGGAACACAAAACTGACACTAAAGGGTGGACTCCATGAGGTCTGGTTTGATAGCTGACCTTAGTATCTTGAAGTTAGATTTTCCAGGTGAGGTAAAGTTGATTTGTGCTCTTATCTGGGGAAGGACAGTGAGCAGTAGGAGATCCCAGCAGCCCAGCCCTGCCCAGAGCCAGTTACTCTGGGGCTGGTGGTAACTCAAAAATCCACCTCCACCCCATCTGCACACCCTGGAGCCCATGTTGGATTGTGCCTTCAGCGCTGGCTTGTCCCTTACCTCAGGTAGCTCTGTCCTCCTGGAACAGTCGTGTTTCTTCCCCTCTGCCCTTCTTAGCTGCTGTTGGGAGTGCTGGGGAGTGCCTGTAGTGGGAGTGGTTTTTCTGGTGGGCCTGAGTTTCCTCGAGTAAGAGCTGGGACTGGTTGGGTCACGGTCATTGTTCATTTGAGGCCTGCTGGCTCCCTTTCATCCCTTCATGTCGTCTTTAGCCTGGCTCTTTGTCTGAGGGCTCTGGGCAGTGGGAATGAGAACCGTGGTGGTCTCTGTTCTCAACCGCAGGATGCTGTGGGCAGGTCGGGAGTGGGTGAGCGTGGTAGAAGAGGCACACAGGGCAGTGTTGGGCAGGGCCTTACTCTCCTTCCTCCACCGGGCGGGGTACAGAGGGGATGACAGGGTGGCGTTCTGAGCAGCTGAGGGTTTCCCAAGCCTGCCATGAGTGTAACGGACCTGCCTGCCTTTTGTTGCAGATGGAAGAGAAGAGGCGAAAATATTCCATCAGCAGCGACAACTCTGACACCAGTGACAGTAAGGCTTTCCTGCTTAGGGCTCCTCCAGGGAAATAATTTGAATAAGTATTAGGCCCTCAGGCCCAGGTGGGAAGAAGTTGCCTATGAGGTTTCAGTTTAAGCAAGTGACAAGTTGGAAAAAAAATAACATAAATGAAGTCAGGACCTTCGGCTCCTAAGGTGACCCTTGTACCTTCCTGTGGCCTTCCTGTCCCTTTCACCAACTCCTCCTACCCTCTAGATCTCCGCTTCACCAATCATTTGGGTCTGGCTGGAATGGATTTGCTTACTTAGGGTCTTTGTGTTTATTGCTGCCTTCCTGTTGAGTCAGGGCCTTTTTAGGAAG
Organism: Ctenodactylus gundi; assembly: GCA_004027205.1. Taxonomy (NCBI): domain Eukaryota; kingdom Metazoa; phylum Chordata; class Mammalia; order Rodentia; family Ctenodactylidae; genus Ctenodactylus; species Ctenodactylus gundi. The sequence goes on from PVKB01002583.1 coordinate 209,170, forward strand.
TCTGTATGTGACAGATATTTGAAAACCTTTGTAGAGCTGCTAGTGCAGGACTGTAATACTAGCACTCTGGGAGACTGAGGCAGGAGGATTGCAAGATAAAGCCCAGCCTGTCTTAAAACCAAAATAAATAAATAAATAAATAAATTTAGGGATATAGCTCTGTACAAAGGCCTTGAGTTGGATCCCCTATACTGAAAACCAAACCAAACTCAAAATCTGTCACACTTAGCTGGGCCAAGCCTGTAATCCCAGTACCTGAGAGGCTGAGGCAGGAGGATCCCAGGTTTAAGCCCAGTATGGGCAATTTGGTGACTTGGTGAGACCCTGTCTCAAAATCAAAAGTAGAAATAAATTGAGAATATAGTTCAGTGTAAAAGCCCTCGACTTGATGCCCAATACCACAAAATAGAACACTTGCATCTCTGTATAGTATAAGCCTTAAGTCCCAGCACTCTGGGATGCTAAGGCAGGAAGATTACAAGTTTGAGGCCAGCCTAGGTACTTTAGCAAGCTTAGAAAGACCATCTCAAAATCAAAAGCAGAAAATGGACTGAGGAGGTAGCGTAGTTATTCCATCTCCAGACGCACAGGTGGATACACATAGCCAAGTATTTTTTCCTCACCAGTGGTGAGTTCCTTGATGAGAGGACTCATGTCTTCCTCACTGCAGTATCTCCAGCTACAGCAGGTGCTTGATAAATGTTGGCTGAAGAAATTAACGAAGAAACCCAGACTATTTCATAGGGTCTTGGCAACAGCATCTCAAAGGTTGATTTCCTTATGAACCAGTTGGATACCTGGTGGGAGGAGCTGTGTGTGGTCAGTAAGAAAATGGAATTTAGGGAGCCTGTTCTGAAATTTGGAGCAGGGAAGGGAGGGCGGTTTGGGCAAACCAAGAGCTTTCCTCCAGAATGAGGTTCTATAGCAGTTTTCGCACGGCACAGGAAGCCAGGCCCGTTAGGCCCGTTGGAGAAAGGAAACATTGGCTGTGAGTGGGAGGGACATGCTGCTAGGAGGAGGTCACCTAACAGTGAATGTCCTTTGAAGGCCCAGGGTAAGGATGTGGCTGTACTTCGAGCCAGGCCAGGCCTGCAGCCCTGCACCTCTAGACCTGTTTGTTCGTAAATAGTAAACAAGTGGGATTAGTGAGAACTGTGAGAGGCCCTTCCTGTGTCCCACAGTGTCACAGCCTTTGAGAACCTGAGGTTAGAGCTCTAGATGATGAGTTTCTACCCCTTTCTCTACCTCCAGATTTTCACTGACCTTTGGGTTTGACTCTGGTTTTTAGCCTGGCCTGCTCATCCTCCCTGCAACAGGAGACCACGGCAACCACTGCTTGTGGCCTAGATCAACAGAACCAAGAACCATATCCTCTGCCTCTGCTTCTGATTTTAGTGCAGATAGAGGAGTTCCTTGGGAAGCCCTGGAATGTAGAGTTGGGCATCCATCTCAGTGTTTAAGCCCTGCAGCTCCCTTAGGGTGGCCAAGTTGGGGTTGGCTTCTTCCCATCTGTCCCTTTTACTGTACCCACCATAGCTTCTACCTGTTTAAGCAAAATATTGAGTCCTCCTATGGCCCTTCTTGCTGCCCCTTTGACTCATAGAGGCAGAGGCCTAGCCCTGTGACAGTCTTGCAAAGGCCTTAGGCCCTAATACTAACAGCTAATATTTTTTGAGGAATAGCTGCGTGTCATGGCCAAAGCTAAGACCTTGTGGCATGGTGTCATTTCATCACTCCACTGAGTACAGTTCATCTCTTAGCCTCTGCGTTAGTCAGCTTCACATCACTGTAGCAAAACTTGTAAGATCATCAGCTTATGAAAAGAGAGGTTTGGGGCCCGGGGTGTAGTTCAGCAGTTGAAACGCTTGTCTAGTAAGCTCAAGGCCCTAGGTTCAGTTCTCCAGCACCACATAAGCTGGCAAGGTGGCATACTTTTGTAACAGTAGCACTTGGGAGGCCAAAGCAGGAGGATTGCCCTGAGTTTAAAGCAAGTCTGGACTACATAATTCGTGAACAACCTGGACTACAAAGTGAAACTGTCTAAAAAAGAGAGAGAGGTTTATTTAGGTCCAGTTTTGGAGATTGCAGTTCATGATTGATTGGTCCCAGTGACATAAGGATCTCCCATAAGGCACTACCTCCTGAAGGTCTACGGTACCTCTTAGTAGTAACACTCTGGAGATCAAGTCTTTTAACACTTGACTTTTTAGAGAATCCTTATCCAAACCATTAAACACCTCCATTTTATAGAATAGTAAACTGAGGCTGGGAGATGAAGTCATTTTGCCAGTGACAATAACAAGCTAGTGAGAGGCTGGGTGAGGCCTCACGCCTGTTGGTATCTGCATTTCCAAGACTTTGAAAACCTCAGCAAGAAAGCCCCCCACCCCCCACACTTCTGTTGCAGAGCCTTTGGTTTGGAGTGGAGGAGGGTGGTTTTTTCCAAGCTACCCCTGCTTTGCCCTACACCCACTGTAGTGTCCCCACCAAGGGGGGGTACTTCCTTACCACAAGGCTTCCTCAGAGCCTTGCATTTGAAAAAGGACCCTGCCCTTGCTTCAGAGCAACATTTTCTCGTTGCCCTTTCCTGCCTCAGTTAACCCACTGAGTTTCATCCCAGAGTATCATTATGTATAACGGTGTAGGCTGGAAAGAGGGCATGAACGGCTTATTCAATGCTTCTTGACAGAAGCAGAAAGCTAAGTTGCATAGAGCGCTGGGGCCTTATCTGGGGTCACCCAGTAAACTAACATGGAGCCCTGGTATCTCCCTTTTATTTCTTGGGCCCATTCTAGTTGGTGAGTGGAAGAGGTTTTAAACCCCCATTCATCGGTGGAAAAGCCGAGGCCCAGAGCAGAATGGTCTACCAGCTAGCTGCTCTTGGAAGGCTGGATCATCTGAGGCCGTACCTTCCTTACAGCCCCCTCCTCTCACCCTGGGTGTTCTTGGCCCTTTAGGGCTCCTCACAGGCTTCTCTCTCTCTACAGGTCACGCTACATCTACTTCAGCATCGAGATGCTCCAAACTGCCCAGCAGCACCAAGTCGGGCTGGCCCCGGCAAAACGAAAAGAAACCCTCAGAGGTAGGTCATGAGAGTCTTCCCAGACACTGGTCAAGGTGGGGTAGGGAAATAACTGGAGTGGAAAGCCAGGGTGGAGGAGAGTGAGCCAGGCAGACGTGTGTAGCAGACCTTCCTGGCAGAGGGCCCAGGGTGTGCGCATAGTGTGCAGGGAGGCCGGTGTGCCTGGGTGGAAGCCCGGGCACCAGGTTCACAGGAGCTTCTCTTAGGTTGTTGTAAAGCTGTTCCTGCCCATTGAGAGGGAAGAATCGTTGGCAGTTTAGAGCTGTGTGGTGGCAGTGGAGTAAAAAATAAACAGCAGGAGGATTTGAGACATGTTGGAGACCAAGCCAGGGTGAAAGAATTTTTGTGGGTGTGAGGCTGCATGATGGGGTTGTCACAGCCTTCCAATTAGTCCAGGGCTGCTACGGGTCATCTCATATGCACTTGCATTTTAAGCCTTCCTTGCTTTGACCGGGATTTCCTTAAAGTGAGTAGAGATGCTTTTGGCTTCTGGAGCTGTGGAGAACACTGGAGTAGAGGCGTGGACAGTCTCCTGCTTCCTGCAGTTCTTGAAAAGTCACAACCGGGGGCCGTATTGCTCCTTCTTAGGTCTGCACTGCCCAAGCCACTGGTACAGAAGAAGCCCTTGGCACGGGTTGGACTAGAGAGGCGTTGAGGTAGGAATTTCAAACACTGTTTTGTAGCCTGCAGGGAATCCAGGTGCTGGAGCTGGACACTACTTTTTAATCATCAAAATGTACTTTTAATTATTAAAACTAGCCCTGAAATCTCAAATCTCAATCTGTGGTAGACTCACAGTACCTCTTTTGTAGATAAAGGAAACTGAGGGTTCCAAAGCCATGTAGTGAAGACTTTGAAAACCTCAGCAGGAAAGCTCCCATCCCCCCGCGCCCCCCCCCCCCACTTTTGCTGCAGAGCCCTAGGTTTGGAGTGGGGGAAGGTGGTTTTTTCCAAGCTACCCCTGCTTTGCCCTGCCCCCTCTGTAATGTCCCCTCTGGGGGGGGGGTGCTTCCTCACCTCAAGGCTTCCTCAGAGCCCTGCATTTGAAAGAGGACTCTGTCCCCAGGACCTGCCCAACTCTAGGACCCTAGGGAGGTAGAGGCAGGGTCCTTTGAGACGCCATCCTCTCCACTGGGTGTCCTTTCCCCCTTCATGGGGGAGGAGTCTGGGGTGGCTGTTAGGGCAGAGAATGGGATGCTTGGGTGAGGTGGTCTGGGAAGGCCCGGAGGCTCTTACTGCTCCTAGCCCTCCTCTCTGTTACCCCTGCAGTTGGGAGTATAGGATGTACTTAGGTGCAGCTGAGGGTGCCAAAGGCAGGGGCCCTTGGGCGTTCTGCCTCCTCAGGGTAGTGTGCCATCTCCCCCAGCCCAAGACTCACAAAGGTTCCCCATTGCTGTCACTGAAGTAGTAAAAGAGTAGCCACCTTTCTGTACCTTCCTGGCCCTGAGAGGCAAGAGCTGCCGTGCCTGCCTGAGACCTGAGGGACCTGCTTCTCAGAATCTTACCTCTCCTTTTTGTGGCTGGTCAGATTGAAGTGGTGTGGCGACTGCTAGGGAGCGCTTAGAGCTAGCTGGCACTCCCTGACATTTCTCCTTGGCCCACCCACTCCAGTCATGTGTGGGAGGAGAGGCTGCCTTTGGGAGTGGGGAGGTAGGAGGTTGGGGGGAGGGCTGCCATCGACACCAGGATCGGGCCTGGCTGGGAGGAAACAGGTGTTAGTGAAGGCTAAGAAGCAAGAATGATTTGCATGGGGCAGAAAATTCCCCTGCCTCTTGGGTTTTCCAGCCTAGAGCCTTAATACCTAAAAATAGAGTCAAACCCTGCTAAGGGCCCTGCTGGGGACTAGCTACACTAGACCTAGGTTCGAGGAAAGGAGCCTCTCGCAGGTGGCTGTGGAGTATGGCTGGGAGGCACCTCCCCCCTCCAAGCTCCAGGGGGACTGAAGAGCCTTCCCTGCCTTGAACCTTGGCCAAGGACAAGCTTCTCCTCCCACAGCTGGCTGGAGAGAAGCCTGTGAGGTTTCTCTGTCCCCTAAGTGAGAAGGTTGAGCTGTGGCAGGCATAAATTCTGAGTTATCGCGGGGCAGAAAAGAAACCATCAGTGAGAGCTTCCAAATTATTTGGCTCATGAGAGGGTAGAGAGGAAAGCAGGGACTTGGCTGCAGTGAATGTTTGCACTAAATTACACTGAGTCTTCTGGGCTGCTTCTCTTTTTTGTGAATGGGCTGGATGGAGAATGCCGTATGTCTGTTGGGTCTGGGACCTAGGGCTTTGGACCCTCTGGCAGAATGGGCTCTGTTAGCCCCATCGTCATTATGCCCCACGCCTGACAGCTCCTCTCACTGAGTACTCTGTCTGGCATGAGGTACCAGTGGGAACCGCAGCAGATCTGCGCATGTAGTACAGAAACCTTCCTCTGGTGGCTGCAGAGCTGTGGAAGCCATAGTCCTCTTTGGTGCCTTCATCTCCACAAGTGAAAATTAGTGGATGGAAGGTTTGAGGACAGTGTTGACTCTGCATTGCAGTGGTGGTGGGCAGATAAGAGTGGTTGGGATTGGCTTTAGGTGAGACGGATAGGGTTGTCCTGTGGTGACATGCCAGGGTCTGCCTTTCCCAGGGCCCTTAATGTAAGCGAAGCGTCCCAGGCTGAAGAAGTGCTGGCCAGGAGTCAGGACCCTGGACAGGGCTGTGGCCCTGAGGCCAAGCTTCCCATCTGGCTTTTACCCAGTGGGTGGCCTGTCCCTCAGCCATAGGGAAAGGAAGTGCGGGCCTCAGTGCTGAGTGCTGAGGGGACCGGCCTGAGAGTTCAGGGCTTGGAGTTCTTGGAGGCCTTTTTAGAATTTTGGATGGAAGCACACAGTCTGAAGTCTGCTCCAGAATCCCCTTAGGCAGAGAAAGGAAAAGACAGGGACTGAACTCAAGGTCATACCCTGGTCCCTTCCTCTGTTTTTTCCTGCCTGTGGAACTACAAAAAAGCTCAGGTTGGAGCTTTTTCCCTTCATTCCTGATGGAGGGGAAAGGATTGGCTTGGCCTGGGAAATGCGTTTTATTGTGTAAATTCTGCCCAGAGCTGTGGGTTTCTGGCCAGGCCTGTCCCACTATGTTAGAGCTTAATCTTTTGTGGGACACATCTCTTAAGAATCTAAGTGGTGATTATTCTTTCAAATACTAATACTACTGCGCCTCCATCCAGTTCCCCCTCTGGGTATTCTGATTTAAATAGTCCGGAGGGGGTCTAACATATGCACTTTGTAAAACAGAACAAAACCCTCCTACTGAGGACTAGGGTGAGAGCTCCAACCTTAGATTTTTAGAGGTTCTTGGCTTGTTCCCTGGTAGTTTCCTGCATAGGAGCTACGGCTAGATTTTTTTGCCCTTCCTTCCTTTCATCCTTCCTTTCTTTTAGTTTTTTCCCCCTTTTGGTACAGGGTCTCTGTTGTGTAAGCTGGTCCTGAACTCACTCTGGAGCCCAGACTGGCCTCAGACACGTGGCAGTCTTTGTTCCTCTACCTCCCACGTACTGAGATTACAGGCATGCACCACCATGCCCGGTGTGTGTGGTGCTGGGGAATCAAACTCAAAGCCTTGGGCTTGCTAGGCAAGCACTTGAACTGCTGTGACTTAACTGAAGGGGGAAGGGCTCCCAGCTGGCTTTGGTGACCTAAGCAAAGATGAAGAGGATGGGGAGGTAGAGGAGTGAGCAGCCCCAGCTGTTTTCCCCACGGGTGCTAGGGGACTGGCAATTTTCAGCCTAACACAAGGCCTGCTAGGGGTGGAAGGGCAGTTCTAGAAGAGACCTGGGAGTTAGCCCTGTGGTTTGTACTGGAGGCTTTGTCTTCCTGTTGCCTGGGGTGGGAAGAAAAGAGGAAGAGCAGGCCATGCAGAGGGGTTTCCCCAAATAGGCCACCGTGAGGTAGGAAGCTGTGTTTTCAGGAAGTCATTGTCCCCAGAAGCCAGCCAGTGGGTAGAGACATGGAACTGGGAGATGCTGCTGCTGAGTAAGATCAGCAAGCTCTCCAGGGCTCCTGGGAGGCCCCTCTACTCTCAGGTCAGCGCCAGGGGACAGTCTTCCCTAGGAATCTTGCCCTCTGAGTGTGGGCAGGATGCAGGTGCGGCGTAGGGTCGTGTCCGTTAGGGTTGTTACAGCCAGCTTTGCCAAAAAGCCAAGGCGTGGTCATTGAAGAACTCTGATCCTTGGCAAGTGACTATTTTTGTCTTTTAACCTCAGGACTGTTACCTTTTGACACCATTTCTGGAGTTGATGTTCTGTAGCTGTGTATCCTTTCCTGGGACCTATGGGACCCAGAGGGTGGGAGGTGATGGTGGTGAAAAGCCTGGAGGTGAGTGGGATAGGAGGTCATGGTGTCAGGTGAAGTTGGCCACCCTGAAATAGAAGCCTGCATGGTACCAGACCAAGGAGGGTAAGAATTGGAATCCCAAGTGTCAGCTCCTTTGTATGCCCTGATGACAGATTAGTATGCCCCTAGAGGAGGGGAAAGGTCCTTTGCATGTTCCACCAGAGCCCTTTGATGATACCCAGCTCCTTGTCCTAAGGACAGCAGGCAGGAGGGAAACAGATGGAAACAACCTCTGCTGCCAGCGAGAGGGTAACTCTCAGATCCGGAATCCAGGGTCCCTATCAGTGGTAGTGAGTGAAGATAAAATTTTGCATCTTTCTGTCCTGGTAGACGCATCAAGGGGGGTGCTACCTGAAAAAATAGGATAAAAAGAGGATGAAAAATAGAACAAAAATAGAGCTCTGGGACAACAGAGGTATATTATCTAGGTATTTAGAATAACGTCTTTTATATTAAAATAATGATAGCATGAGCTGTAGTAACGTGCAAAGTGCCCACAGACTTAAGAGATAAAACAGGAGAGTCCCAAAGTAGGGTTTGAGCTTGCCCCTGTGGTTTGCAGCCACATTTGTAGCCCACACAGTTGCTTTGCAATCTGGGAGGCAGGCCGATAGTGTGTGGGGAGAGCACCTTTCCTGCGGGCCAGGTGCCTGCTCGCTGAGCCTCGACTCTGAGTGGGAGAGCAGAATCCATTTCTAATATAGTCAGAAACATTACTGTTCCCGCCAGCTGGAAAGGCCTCCTGGCCTCTGGGACTTGTCTTGCAAAAGAAATGTACGTAGTAAATTCTCTTTAAGAGCAGGAAGTGCTGTTATTCTCATGAAAATATGAGAAAGTGAAGTTGAGGGGTTTTGGTGATGTTTTCAAACATTCGACCAAATCAGCCTAGTGGTAGCCTGAAATGTGCCTGGGTGGAGGTGGCTATTCCCAGAGACTACTCTGGTGTTTTATGCCTCATTTTAACACTTAAGTTGAAGATATTATTTATCAGGTTCTGGCCCAGAAAAGATTTTTTTTCCAGAAAAGATTATTTAAAAGAGGAAAAAATCTAGCTGGTTTGCAGCCAGTAAGTACTGCAGTCTTTATTAAGTGACAGTACAGAGCTCAGACAAGTGGTCTTAGTCTCTACATCTGTAAAATGACTTTATTGGACCATGTAGAAAGTGTTGAGTTTAGTACCTGGCACGTCTTAACTCTGTTATTAACTATTATTTCTGATAAGGGGTGTTGCTCAGGGAGCAACTATAATTTAAAATGAGGTTTACGATTTCAGGAAAGATCCTCAAACATTCCTCGCGTGATGAGGATCTTCCCTGCTTGGTGCGGACAGAGGTCAAGGAGAGCCATGCTGACCAAAGCCATTCCCACTGCCTCTGGGACAGTGACCAGGACCAGTTTCTAGTTCCACCTGAAAGAATCCTTTGGGCCGGTGTCCTGCCTCCACACTTCCTGCCTGCCTTTGCCTGACGGGCAGTTTTCGAGTGCAGCCCTACTTCTGGCGGATCCTGGGGTTCCTTTGTTTGCTTATTCCACTGTGTTTCTCGAGTGCCTGCTGTGTGCCAGGTGTAGTGCTTTACATAGGCACCATAAAGACAGTAGAGATGACAGGGGCGGCACATCGTGTCTCTTCCTGCAGCTTGATTGTTAGAAGAGATGGACGTTACGCAAATAATTACATTTTCTAATTGTGATAAGTGCTGGAGCCTTCAGTAACCAAATTTTCTTTTCAGTGCCACTCTGTCTGAAGGACTCTGACACAGTCATTGCGCCCTGGGAAAGGAAGCAGAGGCCCAAGGCTCTGGAATGAAATGCTCAATTAGCAGCCACAAATCCCACCGTCTTGTACTAAAACTTTTTGCCTGGTGCCTGCCAACCATGTGGCGGTGCACACTGCAAGTTGCCTGTTGTCGTTATTTGTTTTTGGAGGCCACAGACTCCACTGATACTTACAGATCCTGTTTTCAGTTTTCCTGGGGTAGCAGGTGGAAAACTAGACCTGTGTGGTTATAGTCTTAGGTCTCAGGAAAAGGACCTGCAGGACAGGACCATCTGATATGTTTCTGGGGTGATAAGCCCTGCAGCTGGACAGAACAGGGTCCTCCACTCCTTCCAGGGCTGTGTTGGCACCCTAGGCACTCCGATTGGTTATTAAATTAGTTTGAGATCTTTAAATATCTTTCATACTATTTGAAGAAGCTGCAATTAATATCTCCCAAACAGCTCAGCTGAACTTGGTTGCTAGGCAGCAGACCTTTAAAGACAATTTGTCAGTTTCTGCCAAAGGAGAGAAAAGTAGTAAACATTCACATTCTAAGAAAATTGCTTGTTTTCCACCTTCCAACTTTCTTGCCATGGCAAGAATTTCACTCCTTAGTGTCCATTTGATTCTTTGGTTTTTGTAAAACATTAAGAGGAATTTTAGAAGAATAATGAATCCTTTTTCTAACCCCTAGTAATTCAAAATGCAAAGATGTTTAGGTTGCTGATGGGCAGCCATGTTTGTGGTCCGGTTTTATTAAGTGTACAGCGGCTACTTTGTACCCAGCTCCCAGCATGGCCTTGGGTGGCAACCAAGAATGAGATGGCTAATCAAGATCCTTTCACATTGGTCAGCATCTACCAAGTTCCAGCCCCTCTGGATGCTGTTGGACTCCACCCCTGTGGCTTAGCCAGACTTTGCTGAGCTCACCTTCTGGTGCCTTAACTGGAAACCATGAGATTCTGATACAGGGGTTCTGGGAGTTCAGACAAAGGCCATAGCCTAGCCTGGGAATGGGCAAAACTCCCAGGGCTGATAGGGGCTGAACTGACACTTAAGGGTGAAGCTTGCTAGGCTCATTTTGCTGAGAGAAAAAATTGTCTCAGAGTAGTCTCCCAGATTGCACCCTTTGGCCCCACCTGGCTCTGAAGTTACTCAGTAGGGCAGTAGGAGAACAGTGAGGAGCCGTTGGAGGGCTTGGAACTTGCAAAGGCCACCATCAGGTTTGTGTGTTCTCCTTGAGGAATCCACCTGATTTGGCTTCAAGGGCATTGGACAGTAGCCAAAGGCCCATGGGTGCACGGAGGCTCTCTGGGAGTGCTGGATGGCTCTAGGGTTCTGTTGACCTGGGTTTTTTTTTTTTTTTTTTCCTACTTCCAGCATGTAGAGCTTGAGGAGGTTGACTAACCGGACTTCCAGGTTTCTCCACTCTAAAATAGGAAAGCTGATAATATCTACCTCTTAGTAGAGTTGGTGTGGGAACTAGTATTTAAGTTAACATTGTGAGCAGTGTATAGCACTATCTGAGAGACGGATGATAGCAATAGTGCAGCCCTCCTTGTACATCCATGAGTCCAGCCTGAAATGGCTCCTACTATCCTGTCACCTCAGTGTCCTTTAGTGACCCAGGACAAAACTTGGAACTGCCTTAGAACCATACTCATGTCATCTAAGTTTCCCTGACTGCAGCGTGAAGGGCCCCTTAGTTTGAGTCCAGAGTCCCTTCCTGGTCTTGAGATTTTAGTGCCAAGCCTGGTCCCAAGTCAGAACCACCTCTTCTCTGCTGGCTTGATCTGACATTCTGGTCCCTCCAACTATAGCTTGAGCTGAGTGCTTGCCCATGAGCATCAAGCCTTGTAGAACAGAGGCTGCTTGTAGCTTCAAGGCCTTTGTTGAGGTCCAAATGTTTGGGGCTTTCAATCCATGAGATCTCCACGAGGTTTATCGTACCCTATTCATGAGAGTTCAGAAAGCCCTACCTGGGAGCCTTCCGGGGAATCTTAGATGCATCAGATAATTTCTCAGGGGATTCCTTACATTTGTTAACAGACACTAAGAGTATAGCTGACCATAGGGTGGGTGTGGCAGGGGAGACAAGAACCACATGAGTAAACCAGTAAACCAGGAGTATGAATGTTTAGGAGAAAGTCAGGGGAATGGGATGGCAAGTGGCCTGGGCGGACAGTGGGCAAAACCTGAGCTGTTGACTAAGAAGGATCCTTGAGGTGGTAGTGAAGTGGTTTCTCACCACTCATGCTTCTCTTGTGGGATGAACGGCTGTCCCAGGTGGATCCCTGTGGCACAAGCAACAGGGCCTGGGATGTCGCACCACTGAGAATGTGAAGCAGTCTTGAGACATGCTCGGTCAGCTTGCCCTTGTGGGGCCTGTGCTGGGGCCCTCAGGAAGTTACATGACCCCAGCCCCGCTGGACTTGACAGTCTCCAGAGTCCTCAGCTAGGAGAGGGGAGCTGCCAAGGAGAACCCAGAAGTACCCAATTGCTTTAGTTTGCACTCTTATATTAGCTATCTTACTGCTTGCTAATAAGATATGCAAATTATCAAGGCTGTGAAATCTTAGCCACATTCCATCTTCTGTTTAATTAGCATTTAATCGTAATCTGATTTTAATTTTTTCACACTGGCACCCTAATTAAATGTTAGGGTGTTAGTCTTAACAATTAAATTATATTGGCAAATAGAGTCTTCAAGAAACTTGACCTTTTTCAAGTCAGGGCCCTCTCTAGCTAGATGCAGATGTTAATTAGGTTCTGCAAGATGTTGCTTCCAGATTCACTGGTCCGCCTGGTTAGATTATTCCTAGTGGTTATGGTCCTAGATGCCAGTAGGGCACCTATAGCCAGTAAGGGGCCCAGCAGGCAGAGGTTAGCACTAAATGGGTTTGCCAGGAAGCTTAGCCTGAGCACAATACTGGATGCCCCCTTTTCCAAGGAGGGTGGGCTTGAAGTGTTGCTTGCAGTGGATTCTCTTGCCTCACTAATGTGAGTTCTTTAACTTGTGGCTCCCACGTGATGATCAGCAGGAGATCTGGCACCTGGGCAAGTCACATGGTATCTAGAGGTCTCACTGTATTTCACAGGAGTGTATGGTGGGCATCACAGCAAGGTTAGGCAGCAGGGCCCGGAGACATTGCCATTACCAACTGGGAATGGATTTGGAGGTTGTTCTGGGGTGAAGGTAAGAGTGGCAGCTGAGCCATGGAGGAGCAGTTTCTACAGCCTGTTGAGGTAGGAGACATGGTGTCTTTGCCCTTGAGGGACGTTGGAGTTTTCAGCTCATAAAAAGCCACTCTGTAGGCTTCTCCAAGCCAGATCTTTTTTCTTTTGCTGTTTGCAGAGAATTGATACTTTGTATTTAGTATCTGTACCTGTGCCTGTGGATGTACATCTATAATATAGCTTTATATGTTATAAAGTGATAGTCACATAATGTCAGTATTGCATTTGCAGGTGCCTTTTTGCCATCTGAATTTTTTTCTTCATTGGTTTTTGCTTTTAGTTTTCATTTCTTTGCAAGTCTGTCCCCTTCTCTTTCAGATCCAGTCCCATCTGTCACTCAGATTCTTGCTTTCCTACATCCAAACAATAGGAATTAATCTTTCACATTTAAGGGAAATTTACTGTGTGCAAGACATGTACTGACTCGGAGAAGATGCGTTGTTTATTGTTCTTACTGCTTTTGGTTAGTCTTGTTTGGAAGTGAGCAGGGTGCAGGGGGCTGGGGACATAGTTCAGTGATTTAGAGAGCTTGTCTAAGAAGTATTGAGACCCCAGGGTCCTCTCTTAGCACCGCATACTAGTCAGGTATGGTGGTGCACATCTGTAATCCTAGCACTCAGGAGACTGAGACCGGAGTATTGCCATGAGTCTGAGGCCAGCCTGGGCTACACTGTGAGTTCAGGACCAGCCTGGAGTATAGAACAAGATCCTGCCTCAGAAAGAAAGAAGAGAGAGAGGGAGAGAGAGAGGGAGGGAGGGAGGGAGGAGAAGAAAGGAAGAAAAAGTGAGCAAGCAGGCCCATAAAGAAAGAAAGAGAAAGATAGAGAGAAAGCAGACCAGCAGGCCCAAGACCCACTTCTGCTGAGTTCACTCATGTCTTCCCCTAGCTGTGGAGCAGGCTACCCTGAGGCAGTCTAACGTCATTCCTTCCTTCTCATCCTGGCAGGTTTTCCGGACGGACTTGATCACAGCCATGAAGATTCCAGATTCATACCAGCTCAGCCCGGATGACTACTACATCTTGGCGGACCCATGGCGACAGGAATGGGAGAAAGGTGTGCAGGTACCTGCTGGGGCGGAGGCCATTCCAGAGCCCGTGGTGAGGTGAGCCAGGTGCCTCGGAACATTGCGTGGTCGGGGAAAGGGGAGCATGCTTCCTGGCTGAGGGACCTCTTAGTCCTGGGATTCCTTCCTGGCCTGTCTATTCTCTGTTAAGTTCTCTAGTCCAATAAATCACTCAAATGTTCCAGAAATAGTGAAGGTTTACCTTTGAGGTTTTAGGCTGGAGCCAGGCTACCTGAGTCCAAATTGGTACTCATGTTTAGTGTGACCCTGGGCCAGAAACGTAGTCTCTCTGGACTCGATTTCCTTGCCTGTGAAATGGGAGTGATCATAATAGTATCTTGTTCGTGTGGTTTTGGAGGTGATGTGGTAAGATGATGTGTGGAGGACACTTGGCCCAGAGCAAGCTCTGTGCAAGAACTGGCTGTGAGTTAGAGTGAGGTCACCCCAGACTAAGTCCTACAAATCTGATCAGAGAAACCTTTAGACTTTTTGTGGGCAGAGAGTTGTTTTTGTATTTGTTTTTTGGGTGTTCTGTTTTGACTTCAGGCAGAGCCTTATGCATGCTTGATAGCCACACTACTACTGACCTACATTCCCAACCCAGATCTCCAGACTTTTAACTAGTCCTTCATACAAGCAAGTCAGGCTCTTAACTACTATGACTTTTTTTTTTTTCTTTTCCTCCTCCTTTTTGTGGTTCTGATAGAGCCCAGGGCTTTGTTCTTAGTTAACTCCTTTCTGAATAACTCTTTAAAGAAAGAAGCTCCCAGCAGAGGGATTCTGGTTTCCGGCACACAGTGGATGTTAAGGAAGCAAGTGCAGGTTCCAGCCTCTGAAGAAGCTGCCCTGCAGGGCTGGTGCAGAGAGGATTTCTTTGTAACCTTTTGGTCTTGTGGAGCAGAGATCCCTGAATGCTCTTGTCAGAATGATGTCATGTGGCCCTCGATCTTGCTGAGTTGATCTGTCAGTTACCGAGTTCAGTCAAGTACTTCTTTATGTGCCCTGGGAAGCCCTCAGCCCAGAGAGCTTGGTGTCCTGGCCTCTAGCACCTGTCAGCTACCTTAGCTGAGCCGACTGGGTCATTGGCTGCTCCTTCCCAGCCTTGGCAGCCCTGTGGCTCTTGCTTGAGTCTGTGCAGTCCAGACTTGGGGCAGAGACCGCAGTTTTCCACTGTCTTGATGTTGGCACCGTCACTTGGTGGCAGCCACACTTGTGACTGGCTCGTGAACATCCAAAGCCTGCTTAGGGCCATCTTGTACTGGGCGTGGGATCTGGGCGAGGCTGATGTAGCCTGCCTGGGTATCTGTGGGGATGGGATATTGGAGAATTCCTTCTTTCTGCAGTGACTCTTGAGGGCTGTGAGCTACCTGTACTTGTCTGGGATCCTCTGAGGGAGCCTGGGGCTGCTCTCTTGGACACTCTGGGTGCACCTTTGGAAGTGAAGGCTGAATAAAGGAATAAAGTAGAGAATGGATTTATTGTTCTGCACATCCCTTCCAGGGCCAGTAACATGGGTCACCTCCTAGCGGGCCACACTCTTGCCCTGAAGAACTGTGACTTGACAGTTCTGATCCCATCTCCTCCTGTAAAGTGGGCACAGTATCCATGCCTGCTTGATGGTGTGGTGGTAAGGACTAAATGAGAATACAGGTGACAAGTTGTTGCCACATGTACCAGGGCCCAGGGGAATGAGGTGGGAGGGACAGGCCGCTGGCTGGACAGAAAGAGCCCAGTCCTAATCAGGCCTGCCTGGCCATCTGTCCTCTCCACTTGATGTCAATGTCAGGTGGTTCCAGAAACATCCGCTGGCCTGAGTAATTAATTGCAGATGCTTCCACACCAGTAGCTTGGCTTCTGCCTACTGTAGGACTCTTTATCTGTTGACATCAAGAGAAGAGCATGTATTTGGACTGCCCTGGCTTCCCGAGGTGCATTCCCAGCATACGCATGGCTGCACTGGGCTGACATGAGCCAGATGCTCCCGCCTGTCTGCGGTTTGGAGAGGATAGACTGGTTGGGAAGGAGGTCCTTGCTGAGACTCTATGCTTGTCTTCCCTGGCTTTCCTAAGGCCCCGCCCCTTCACCCCCCTGGTGTGTCCTCGGGAAGCCTGTCTGGCAGCCAGCAGGGGCAGATCACTGGAGTGCTGGGCCCAAGTCCTTGCCAGGATGAGCCTGTCACAGTCATCTTTTCATTGAGTGATTGTATTTGCCTTATAAAGTACATAGCACTGGCCCCATTTTACAGATGAGGAAGTTGGGAAAGTCTGGGGAATTTCCTCCAAGGTGCCAGCACCTACTGGGCTGGCCCAGGAAGTAATAGGTCACAGGGACAAGCCCTGGGTTGTCCCCTGAGGCCCAGGGTAAGAGCCTTGTGTTTGTTGGCTCTGGCTGCCCTCACCAATACTGCCCACACCACCCGCACCCCAATTCTTTTCCTCCCTGGCCTTTGGGCAGCTCTGTCTGCCTCCTGGCCAGAAGACTTAGCCCTGGGTAAAACCTGGTGTGTGTCTCCTGTTCTGGACGGAGGCACACTGCCCAGCTGTCTGCCTCCTCCCAGCTGAGCTCTGTGCTGCCGGCTGCTACAGCTAAGTCTTGCCCTTCTGCTCAGGTCAGTCTGTGCCTCTTAGGAGAGCTTCCTCCATAGTCAGAGCCAGGAGGGGACAAACAGGTGAAGATGAGAGCCCCGGAATGCACAGGAAGGGCCTTTCTGATGCGAATTCCTTAGCCTTGTTTCCCCAGAGAGAAGCTCGCGGCCCCTAGAGATCTGGCCAGGTGGCAGCTGACAAGGCAAGCAGGGGTGGGTAGTGTTCTGTCGCTCCATGGGCATTCCAACAAGGGTGCCCGGAACCCTGACTAAGCGTATGCCTAGGACACAAAACTGGATCGTAATAAAATGATAGGCTGAGCTTTTAAAAGAGCGTACATTGGAATGACAGTTTCCCAGGGAAAGGCAGCTTTTTGTTGGGACTGAGTATTAGTGTTGCTGCCCTTTACAATCACCAGTGGGAGCATTGCCTCATCATTAACATAAGGCCTTCCTTAACAAGGGCCTCTCATATGGGAAAAGATGGTGCCCAACCTTTGATCTTTCTCTTTGCTCCTTGACTTCTGGGTGCGCCTCTGGTCTGGGGCTTTTCAGCCCTTGCTTGGACCTCTGTTTCTGTCTCCTACATTCTTCCTGCCCCTCTTGCTAATGCCAAGGGCGTTTCCTGGAGCACAGAGCCCTAATCTCTCTTCAGCCATGCATCAGTGCCATCTTGAGTCCTGCTCTTCCCTCCCCAGCCCTCAGTGGCTCACAGCCCTTGGCAGCTCTACCTCCAACCCCAGGGGGCCTCCTGGGCAAATGAGGGGCCTCTCAAGCCTGGCAGGGCTGGCCAGATGGAGGCCAGTCTTCTAGGCAATAACCATGGCAACCAGAGAGGGGTGAGAATAGCTGGCATTTTGATCTGGCATCAGGATGTGAGGGGCAGCACACAGCAGCATGGAGAGGACACTGTCCTTGACAGCAAATTGTGCCCTTAGATCTCATTTCAAGAGAAGGAAGGTGAAATCCGGAGGCCTCGAGACATACTTGTGTATGTGTGCACGCATATAGACATGGAAGCTGGGCGCTTTTCTAAGACCTTTACATTCCTTAATTTTTGTGATCTTGCCAACCGTGTTAGGTAGGTACTGTAGTTATTGGTCCATTTGGGGTTGGGATAGGAGAGAACGGAGACATTTAGGGACATAGCTGGGCTTTGGTCTCTTCCTGCAGCCAAGGCCATCCCAAGCTGCCCAGAGTAGAGCTGTGGCCCCAGGGAAGGCTGAGCAGGGTGTGAACTTGGACCCTAGAGCTCAGACTTCAGCTTCTCTCTTGGTTGTGGCAAGTAATACCAGAGTGAGAGATTTGCTGCATGGATTGTGGTGGTAGATGTCTGTGATCCCAGCTATCCAAGAGGCTGAAGCAGGAAGATTACAAGTTCAAGGCTATTCTGGACAACTTAGCAAGACCCAATCTCACAATAATTTTCAAAAGGACTGGCTTAGTGGTAGAGTACCTGCCTAATGTGTGAGGTCTTGGGTTCAATCCCTAGAACCACAAAATTTTTAAAAGAGAAAGACTTTCTGGTCCTAGCTGGAGGAGGAAAGAGAGAGAGACAGAGACAGAGACAGATAGAGACAGAGACAGACAGATTTCCTGGTCTTATCTGAGAGAGGGCCAAGGTGTGGGCAGCACTGTGTTCCTGTGGTAGCAGACCTTTTTTTCTGGGAAGCATTACCCTAGGCTACAACAATGGGTAGAAGCTGGTAAGGCTCCTCCTGACCCTAGAGGAGAGCTGGCCTCAGATCTACTCAAGGTCTTATTGTTTTCAAGCTGCTTGTGAAGGAGGGGTCAGGGTTGGTGAGAGTGTGCGGATGATCTCTGTCCCCTCCCCAGCCTGGAGTCCAGCTGTCTGTGGTTGGCACAGGGCATTGCCCAAGCACTTGAGATCCCACCTACAGGGCCAGACAGGGACGATCCAGGCATAGGGGAGAGTGGAGGTATGTTCTGGCTGAGTGGGGCAGATGGCTATGGAGTGCCGGGGCTGTGGGTCAGCGCCCACTCTCACCCCCACTGTCCCCCACGGCCCCTTTGGGCCTTTTATGTCTTGTTTACTTCAGTTGTCTGAGTCACTGCAAGATGGGTAGTGTGGAGCTAGAAGTGGAAGGGAGGGATAGAAGGAGGATAGGTCTGACTGGGCATTAATGTCACATGGCAACCTGCTTCTCAGCTGGGCTTGTCAACTCACTGGAGCCCCCAGTGACAGGCTGACCGACCTCCCTTCACGACCTCCCGTCTTTATTTCCTAGGATCCTCCCACCGTTGGAAGGCCCCCTTAAGCAGGTGTCCCCAGACAGCTCTGCACTCGGTGAGGGCTCCCAACCTGATTGGCCGGGGGGCAGCCGCTATGACCTCGACGAGATTGATGCCTACTGGCTGGAGCTTATCAACTCAGAGCTCAAGGAGATGGGTAGGTGACCCACTGCAGTAGGAATGGGCCTGAGAAGAACAGAGAGTGGGAGTGGGAGGGTCAGGTTTCTCTCAGCTCCAGCTCTAACCTCTTCATCCCCAGAGTGGGGTGAGTCAGCCTGGGCAGTAAGTAAGTCCCTACTACATTATGGGAGGAGTAGCTACTGTCTCTAAGCATCCCGGAGTTTCTGTAGTAGTCAGCTGGGGGCAGTTCCAACATGTAGTTCACAGAGTTCTTGGAAATATTGTAGTTGGCATGAGTGTCACATGAAGAATTCTGCCTTGAGTCCACTAATGTGTCATGTCCTAGGAAGGACCTTGGCCACCTTCAGGGTATCTCTCTTGTACACAGCATCATCAGTGGATTTCTGCAGGTGGGTCTGCATCCCAGAGACGCTGTGTCTTATCCACACATACGTGTGTCTGTGTGGTCACAGGCAGGCTGTCTGCAATAATAACACCGTGGTACGCGTGGTAGGCAGGGGCCTTATAGACTGGATAGGACAGCCTGTTGTATTTTTAGAGGATAGAGCTGAGGTCCAAGGTGCTGGGGCTTTTACCTGGTCCCAGTGGGCTGGGTGGAAATGTCCCATGCTTCTGCTCTGATTCCCACAGATCTCCCCAGCTAAGTCTTGCTCTCAACTCAAAGGAGGCAGGGCTCCTGACTGCCCTCTGTTCTCTTCCCCACAGAGAAACCCGAGCTGGATGAGCTGACGTTAGAGCGTGTGCTGGAGGAGCTGGAGACTCTGTGCCACCAGAATATGGCACAGGCCATCGAGACACAGGAGGGATTGGGCATTGAGTATGATGAGGACGTTGTCTGCGACGTCTGCCGGTCCCCTGAGGGCGAGGATGGCAACGAGATGGTCTTCTGTGACAAGTGCAATGTCTGTGTGCACCAGGTAGGAAGCCTCATCGCTCCGACCACACTGTACACATGTGCTGCCCAGCAGACCCCTGCCTCGGGCTGGCCATCCTGGCTGTCGGAGCGCAGGACAAGGAGAGGAGAAGCCAGTGGCGTGAGTGCTTTGTAATGCCAGGGACTCTGGGGGATCTTTGGTCCACCTCTGTCAGTTGGACTTGAGCAAATGCCCATTGGATAGTCTGTTTTTTTCTTTTGGTGGTGGTGGTGGTGCTGGGAATGGAGCCCAGGACCTTCATGCTATGCTACATCCCCAGCCTATTAAGTTTTGTTGTTCTTGTTGTTGCTGTTATTGAGACAGAGTCTCTGGTCGGAAACTTACTATGTACCCTTGGACTCATGATGATCCTGCTTCAGCCTCCTGATTGTAGGACAAATTTCTTTCCTTCTTTCTTTCTTTTTTTATCCCCATTTTATTGATAGATACATATAAGTGCAAAATTTGAAGTTCCAAGTGATCATGAGCTTTTTTTTTTTTTTTTTTTTTTTTGAGACAGGACCTTGCTCTGTAGTCCAGGCCGGTCCTGAATTCACTATGTATCCCAGGCTGCCTCCTGCCTCAGCCTCCTGATTGTTGGGCGCACAAGTGTGTGCCACCATGCCCAGGTTATGTGGTGCTGGAGAATTAAACCCAGGGCCTTGTACTTGCTAGGCAAGCACTCTAACCACTGAATTGTGCTCCGAGCCCAGGGCACATTTCTTAACCTCGCTGAGCCTTTTTTTTTGAACTATAAAAATGAGTAGTTACAATGGAATAATTACTACTCTATTAAAAAAAATGACAAATTTGGGTCATATGTAGGAAAATGGATGCACCTTGAGATGTTTATGTACAGTGAAATGAATCAGACCCAGAAATTTAAATATCATATGGTTTCTCTAATAAGAGAAAACCAAACCATAAAAAAATGTAAGGATAAGAAAGAAAGGAGTTGGAATTTGTGGAGGGGAGGAGAAAGGACTACAGTGTAAATTGTTTAAAAAAGAGAAAAAAGTTGTTGGGACTGAGGGTATAGAGGGTGTTGCTCCATGGTGAGAGTGCTTGCCTCATACGGATTCCATCTGTAGCACCAGAAAAAATGAGTTGTTGAGAGGATTAAGTCGTTTGCTCTGAGTTGTTTGCTTAGCATTGTGAGGACTGTAATTGTCTTGTCATTGCTTGTGTAAACCAGGTACAGCCAGGGCAGATCCTCTTTTCAGTCTTGGGCCACAGGGATGAAAGTCTGTGATAACGCTGGGCTCTGTTTCCAGAAGCCCTATCAGGGCCTGGATGCGCTCAGTCTGCCCCGTCATTGCTGCTGGACAAGCCCCTGGGCTGCAGCTGACTGGTACATGGGTCAGCAGTGCATCCCTTGTATGTGCAGTTTGTTAGGCCGAACAGCTCTTGGATCCCTGTGTGTACCCATCCCAAGCCTAAAGCATGACCAGGAGGAACCCTGGCCGGATTCCTGTTTAAAGTGGATGAAATTTCTGGGTGTTGGTCCTATGAAGTATATGACCAGCTTTGTATTCAACCTGAGGAGGAGTTCGTAGACATTCTTTAAGTCTGTAATCTGTCCAGAGAGGTCAGTCCGGAGCTCTTTCACAGAGTACCAAAACATGGTGAGTCTTGGGATATACTGACAAGCCAGGGGACTTCCCAGGAGTCCCTGCCATTGTTGGAAACCCTCCAGAGGTCTCCTTGCCAGACCTGGATTCTGCACAGCAGTGTAGTTGGGGCCAGGGGTGACACCATGTGCAGGTGACAGCTGGCCTGCTA
This sequence comes from Ctenodactylus gundi, assembly GCA_004027205.1. Lineage (NCBI taxonomy): Eukaryota > Metazoa > Chordata > Mammalia > Rodentia > Ctenodactylidae > Ctenodactylus > Ctenodactylus gundi. Next base: position 230,344 of record PVKB01002583.1, read on the forward strand.
TCGATTAGCCCTGAGCTGTGACCCTACCCCCCTCCACCCCCAGGCATGCTATGGCATCCTCAAGGTGCCTACGGGCAGCTGGTTATGCCGGACATGTGCCCTGGGAGTCCAGCCGAAGTGCCTGCTCTGCCCCAAGCGAGGAGGAGCCTTGAAGCCCACCCGAAGCGGGACCAAGTGGGTGCATGTGAGCTGTGCCCTGTGGATTCCCGAGGTAGGTGGACATGGTGGTGGCCCAGGGAGGGCGTCTGGGATGTGGTCTGGGTCAAACCTGGGTACAGAGTACTAGGAGAGAGATGGGATGGATCTCAAGGTGGGCCTGGAAGAAGTAGAGGCAGAGCCTGTGGGGAACGTGGTGGACTTGGGCTGTTCAGGGAGGACAGTGGGATAATGGTCTGCTGGGCAGCATTCAGGAGGGTGGAAGCAGGCTGATAGGTTCTTCCATGTCAATCTCTGAAGTTGGACCAGGGGCTTGGCTCCGCAGTTACAGCACTCACCTAGCAAGCACAAGGCCCGGGGTTTAATTCCTCAGCATCACATAAACCAGATGTGGTGATGCATGCCTGTCATCCCAGCACTCAGGAGGCTGAGCAGGAGGATTGCCTTGAGTTCAAGTCTAGCCTGGGCTACATAGTGAGTTTAGTACCAGCCTGGACTATACAGCAAGACCCTGTCTCAAAAAAAAAAAAAAGGAAAACTTAAACCATCAAAATTGAGCTATTTGTTGGAAAGCAGTCTGCCTAATCTGAAGGGAAATCAAGCTATTAGCTTAATTTAGAGTTCGCTAGGGGACCAGCTACTATGGCTATGGTTGGGATGGAGGTGTGGTCTGTGGCTATACCAGTTGGGAAACTGGCTGTGTCCACAAGGTCAGCAGAGGACCTGGGCTTGTTGGCAGCCATCCATTTATTTCAAAATGAAATGATGAAGTACCCTGGAGTTACAACCCCAGGCCTTGGAGATTGAGGCCCCACACTAGTGTGGCCTGTGCCCAGAAGCAAGCCAGGTGTCCCTGTCCACCTGCAGCCCTTACTTTCCTTCCCATTTCACAGCCCCAAGTAGGGGTCTGCAGTGCATGCAGGCTTCTGGGATGGTAGTCATCTTTGCCAGCAGAGGTCACGTGCTCCCAGACCAGCATCTTGAAGGCAGAAACTAATTCCCAGGGTGTCCAGCTCTATGCGCAGCAGAGACAGAATCAGCAAGAACCCTACCATGAGAGCCCTTTGGAGAGGGGCTCTTTCTCCATCCTCAGGCACTTGCTGTGGGGAGACCAGTGCACCTGCTTCCTGGTGACTGGTGCCCAATAGTCAGGCACAGTCGTAGGCCTGTCCACATCGGAGAGGCTACACAAAGGTACATCCCAGCCTGAAGACCTCAGGATACCATGAGACCTGCTCTTAGTGTCCAGAAAAATATAAAGTGAATAAAAATAAGTTATAAGAAGATACTATTAACAAAGATCTGAGGTGCAGAAGGAAGCGACCTTGCATGTATCCAAGCACATGTCCCAGCACTTGGGAGGCTGAGGCAGGAGGATTGCCAGGAGTTCAGGTCAGCCTGGGCTACATAGTGAGCTTAGTGCCAGCCCTTCTCATCTCTCTCTCCCTTGCAGCAGCACCTCAAGGCATCCATGATTGTGGGCACTCACCAATCACCCGTGCACGCTGGGCATTCTTATACGTTCCCCTTCTAGAACTAATTGTAGATGAGCGTACTTTGACCCAGTAGTCAGTCCAGCTGTCAGCTTGGGAATTAGGACGGACTCGAACCTTGAGCTTGGGCTGTGCCTGTTCGGAGTCAGGAAGATTCAAGAAGATTTGGAATCCAGAGGCTTGCCATTGCTCTGTCTGCCCACTGTCTGGTTTCAGCAGACAGCCCCTTATTTGAGGGAATCCTAGGAGACAGGCTGGAGACTGATGCCATTCCCTGTGTCCTGCCAGGTCAGCATCGGGTGCCCAGAGAAGATGGAGCCCATCACCAAGATCTCACATATTCCAGCCAGCCGCTGGGCCCTGTCCTGCAGCCTCTGCAAAGAGTGCACAGGCACCTGCATCCAGGTACGTGGCTACCTCAGCCCTTGCTGCCCAGGGGCCTGGTGCAGACAGTGGTGCTCCTGGGGCACTGTGAAAATGGGTAGCTGCTGCCATCCTCCAGCCACCCCTGCTGCTATGGACAGAGCCTGAGATGGGCCCGGGAGGAGTGGGACGGGGGCCCGACTCAGGATCCCACCTGCCAGAGGGTGTATTCCCTTAATGCTCAGGTCTTTTAGGGACTGCCAGCGGACAGGCACAGGAGCCAAGGCCCACTGCTCCTTTGGAGTGCTAAGAGTGCTGGTTTTGGAAATTAAGTGTCTTCAGGCTTGAAAACACCTTGACCTTTTTAAAATGTTTGCTTTGTAGTGCTGGATTGAACCCCAAGGGCTTCACAATGAGCTACATCACCAACTTTTTTTTGAAAGAGGGTGTTGCTAAATTGTTCAAGCCAGACCTGATAGTGTCTTTCTACCTCAGTCACATAGAGGGCTGGGATTATAGGCATGTGCCACCATGCCCAGCTTTGACTTCACTTTTGACGGCAAACACAACATGTGGAAAGAGCAAGTTTCAAACTTGCTCCCCAGCTAAGCCAGTGCACTCTCCCATAGGACAGGGCTGCACTAGTTCATCTGTGACGGTGGTTCCCAGATTATAGTGTCCATCAGCATCCTCCAGAGGGCTTTTTAGACCCTTATTACTGTCCTACTCCCCAGAGTTTTTGATTCAGTGGAGCTGGAGGAAGCTAAAAATTTGGAATTCCAACAAAATCTCAAAAACTGCTGTGGCCTCTGACGTGTAGTTTGGCAGTGAGGGGAGATCATTTATCTCTCTCATCTCCCTAGGAACAGATTTGTCACTGCAGCAGTTGATGTGCTTCTACCCATTTCTAAGGCCTACAGAAGGTCTTATGAGTACAGCATTTGTAGTTCATTGTTGCTGATAGTTTCAGCTGCCCACGCCCTTCATGCAAGGCAGAGAAGACAGACGACCAGGCCTCGAGCTGCCTGAGCAGCAGAAGGATGGGGTGCAGCTGCAGCCCCTACTCCAAGAGGACAAAGTTGGATATAACCTTCAGTGCTGTTATAGTAATAGCAGAGGCAGAGACCTTTTCTCTGCCTCTTTTTTTTTTTTTTTTCTTTTGAGACAGAGTCTCACTCTGCAGTCCAGGCTGGTCCTGAATTCACTGTGGAGCCCAGGCTGGTCTTGAACACATGGCAATCCTCCTGCCTCAGCCTCCCAAGTGCTAGGATTATAAGCGTGCACCACCACTCCTGGCTTATGTGGTGCCAGGCAAGTGCGTTAGCCACTGAGCTACTCCTCCAGCCCTCACCCTTTTTTGATGCCTTCTAAAACCAGTGTCAGTTTGCCCATGCAGAAACATATTTTTTCCTTAGAGTTTGCAGTATCCACCAGTGGTTGGCTCCCCCAGGGTGTACAGTGTCAACCCTGTGACCTTTGTCTGTTGCCCAGACCTTCGTCATTCCATAGCATTGAAGACCAATCCAGTTTCTCTACAGTTCCCCTAGCAGTCTGCATTCTTAGCGGGGTGCCATGGGGAGCCCCACATCCTTCTTCCAGGGCTTTTCTTGCCTGACACTGCCCGTCCTTTCCCTTCAGTGTTCCATGCCTTCCTGTGTCACGGCCTTCCACGTCACATGCGCCTTTGACCATGGCCTGGAAATGCGGACTATATTAGCAGACAATGATGAAGTCAAGTTCAAGTCATTCTGCCAGGAGCACAGTGATGGGGGCCCACGCAGCGAGCCTGCATCCGAGCCTGGGGAGCCCAGCCAGGCTGGCGAGGACCTGGAGAAAGTGACTCTACGCAAGCAGCGGCTGCAGCAGCTGGAAGAGGACTTCTATGAGCTGGTGGAGCCAGCCGAGGTTGCTGAACGGCTGGACCTAGCCGAGGCACTGGTCGACTTCATCTACCAGTACTGGAAGCTGAAGAGAAAAGCCAATGCCAACCAGCCACTGCTGACGCCCAAGAGCGATGAGGTGGATGATCTAGCCCAGCAGGAGCAGGATGTTCTCTACCGCCGCCTGAAGCTCTTCACACACCTGCGGCAGGACCTAGAGAGGGTGAGTCGCCCTGTCTGGCCACCTCTCAGGCCTTCCCACGTCATGGCACTTTCCTGGGCAGCCGGGACTCACCAGGCCACCAGCCGTTTTGGGAGCAACTGTGGGCTGGTCCTTCCAGGTTCCCGGTGGAGGAGGAATTGACAGCTGCAGAACAGCGAGGGGCATTGCTCTTGCATCTTAGGGTCTCTCTAGTCCCAGCAGTGTTCTGCACCACCAGTGACAGGCTAGGGAGCACAGAACTGGGGCAAGGACTCAGGCTTTTGCTGCCTATGTGTTGCCTGGTCCCCTAACACAAAAGCATGTTTGGAGTCTGAGGTAGAGGAAGACCTGGGGTCAAGGGTTGTCAGAGCCACCAAACAAGCCTGTGATGGGGCAGGGCTGGGTAGGCAGTGTGGACCAAGCTTCTGTAGGGGGCCCGGCAGGGAGAATAGTGGCACCAAGCATGCAAGGAGCTGGGCTGACACAGGCCCATAGGCCTAGCACTCTGGGAGGCTGAAGCAGGATTGCAAATTTGAGCCGGGTCTGGGGAACTGAATGACTTGCCGAGACCTGTCTCAAAAAATCAAAACTAAAAAGTAGGCTGGGGATGTAGCTCAGTGCGAAGACCTGGGTTTGATTCCTAGTACCACCACCCAACAAACAAACACCCAGCGTACAGGACTGGAGAGTCAACAGCAACCTTGTGAATGACAATGTCCAGGGTGATGATGGGAGACTGAGTGGGTGGACCATAGTAGATCTGGAAACTCCAGAGCCTTTTAAGCCAGTACTGCCCCACAACAGCTAGGACTTTCAAACCCTCTACAAGAAGGAGTCACAGGGCTGACAGGGACCTTTGGCTGAAAACGTTTGCACTGTCTGCTGGGAGATCGAGTGGCATGGCACAGGATGGTGGCTTTAGGGGCTGAGGAAGATAAAACAGTGTATCTTTGGTCCAGTCCTCTGAACTCCAAGGGGCTGTTTGGGCTTCTCCTCTCCAGAAAGGAGAGTTCTAGGATTTGGGAGTATGTGGAATCATGTTATGGTGTCTTCTAGAATATGGACTATGAATATGTGATCACCCTCTCCCTAGACCCTGTTTGTACACAATGGTAGATAGAAGCATTAAGGGAACTTCGTGTGACCCGAAGCCGCTGCTTATCTGCACACCTCAGCGAGCAGAATGGATAGAGAGCATCTCAGCAGGTGTACTGTGTGGGAAACAGCTGGACCCAGCTTCCTGTGTCTCTTCACCCTGATCATCTGCTATGGGGCCTGGAGGCCCGGGAGGGAGTGTACTCTCTGGCAGTCACCAGCCTGCCATTAGGTTGGGGGAGGGAGGAGGAGTGTGAGAGGGGTTACGTGTCCCTGGCTCTGCCCAGGGCAGAGAGCGAGGCTGCCGACCTTGGAGCTTTTACTTCCGGGCAACCCAGCCTCCTGTCCACATAGGAAAGAGTATCAGGTCTAAGCACTCTGAGGCCAGAGCTGCCCCCAGAGCTGTTCTGAGGCCGCCCTGAGCCTCCACCCCCAGGTCTTGCTCATGTTGTGCGCCAAGTGGCCCATCAGACTTAACTACTTGGTCTGAATGGGCCAACTCTGGCGTCTGGCATTGCCTGGCTCACTTCCTTAGACATGAGGAAGATCCTGTTATCCCTACAGAGTGGGTGAAGGAACTAGTGCCCTGAGAGGCGACGTGACAAGAAACACCAGGGGAACTTTTTTCCTAGGGTTGGAGTTTGACTTTGGACTTGAATTGAGGGAAGGGCTAGAGTCAAGAAAAGCAATGTTGGTTTATTGTTTATTCAGTAAATTTTCCTGGCAAAAGCATTCTTTATCAGGTGTTCCCCCCCCCCCCCCCCCGCTCTCCCAGCTCATGTCAGCTGGTCCAGGCGGGGCCAGGGACTGAGGCTGGCAAGGGCAGGAATGCCAGCAGGCCATCTGGGCCAGCTCTTGGAAAGTGGTCAGGGCTGACCCTAAAGTCTGTGCAGCTACTTACAGTACAAGGGCCCTGTCTAATTCTGTTTGCTTGGCAGCCCCAGGCTAGGCTGGGGGTACCAGTGGAGAGCAAAGCAAGGGGGGCCAGCCCTCCAGGTGAGGAAGGAAGAATGTCAGGTAGCAGCGAGCCACCTCTGTGTGGCCCCCCCCCCCCCCCCCCCCCCCCCCCCCCCCCCCCCCCCCCCCCCCCCCCCCCCCCCCCCCCCCCCCCCCCGTGTCCCAGCATCAAGGCCTCCCTCTCATGGCCAGCACTGGTGACCTTAGTGAATGAATAGCTTCTAGTACCCTGCTGTCAGAGAGGTCTTCCGTATAGCCTGTGGTGTGGTGGCCTGGACAGCAGGCCTTGTCTCTGATCCTAGCTTAATGCCAACAGCCAAAAGTATCCATTGTGTGGCTGGACATTGGGCCAGCTCGGGTCTGGATCCGTCCGGAGGTGCAGGATAGGGCTCAGGTTGAGGCCGAGGGTGGCTGGGTTTGTCTCTGGCCACAGCACCTCCCAGGTCTGTGCTGCCTTTGGTTTCACTTCCATTTGTTTGAGTTTCTGTTTCCTAGTCCATAAAATGGGAATAAAGATCAAAGTGAAGTCGGGGGTCAGAGCAAGAACAGGTGACAGAGCTTATACAGTGGCCTCCTTTGTTGGCTGTGATTATTGTCACTTTTCTGGCCCTAAAGGCAGGCAGCTCGGCTCTTAGAAGAAGGGCGACCACACCTTTTGCTCCTTGGAGGAGTGGAAGGGTGGGCGTGGCCCATGGGCCTGGGACTCAGAGCAACTTCCCTTATTTCAGGACGGAGGGTTTCTGAGAAGCAAGAGTCAGGGCTGCCACCAGCATGGAATCCCAGTGTGTGCTTAGCCTAGGAGATATACTTTCCTCTTTTCTGTTTATTTGTTTGTTTGCATGATGCTGGGTGGAAGCCAGGGCCTTGCATATGCTAGGCAAACATTCTACCACTGAGCTACACCCACAGCCCAAAAATATGCTTTTCTAAAAATTTCAGTCTCAGAGCTATGCCCTGGCAAGCACCTTCAGGAGGGCAGGGCCAGTGCAGCTCCCTGGAGTTATTCACAGCTGACAGGAAAAAGAAAAAAGATTTATCACTGAACATCAGCCCCACAAATGTCAGCTAGTGACTGCTAGCAGTCATGCTGGTGGTCAGGCTGTTTAGGGACTTGCTGTTTGTGGCTGTGGAGGCCACTAACTTGGAGTTTATTCTAGAGCCTGACTTGACCCGAGAAGGGGTCTAGAGGCTGGAGGAAGCTCTTGGTAGCTCTTAGCCACACCCCTGCTCTGTTGTGGGACATGTGACATGGCCTCTCTTCTACTCTGCCAAGGAGGGAAAGCTTCCACGGGTCCTGCTTTTCTTTACTGTCTGCCTCTTGGTGACTCAGTCACTGTTTACTCTGTCCACAGTGCCTGGATTGTGGCTCCCTTCTCACCCCACCCCCATCACCAGAGCATACCTTGACCTGGGCATCTCTGTCCTCAAGGACTTCTCAGCCAGCCAGGTTGCACAGGCTTATAATCCCAGCATTCTGGTATACTGAGGCAGAGGATCACAAGTTTGATCCCAGCCTGGGCAGCTTGACGACTTGGTGAGATTCTGTCTCAAAATCCAAAATAAAAGTGAGCTCAGTGTGCAGGTCCTAGGCTGGGTCCTGACTAAACCCCCACCAGAAAAGGACTTCTCTAACCCACAGTGGCCCTCCCTGCCCAGACCTGCCCTCACCTCCACCCGCTCTGGGTCAGTTGCTGTGATCCCACGTTCTCCGCGTCGCACACACCCAGGTAGCCACCCTCCGTGTCATCTTCTTGCCTTCACACTCACTCCCTCTTTGGCGCTAGCCTGCTGCCCCTGCTCTTGGCAGAGCCTACTGCGGTACAGGCCGGGCAGCCCAAGTGCCATCAGGCACCCACACCCCTGGGAGAGACCCCGCGGCAGTGAGGAAATGAGTCCGCAAGGCACCTGCCAGTCCCTGCTCCTCCTGTGCGCCTCCTGCCTCTCAGCGCACAGCCTCATCTCCTGGTCCTCCTGCCAGAGACTCCAGCTTCTTGCCAGGATCATTTTCTGTCCTCCTGCGCGGCTTTCCCTCCCCACGATGATCTCTACAGCCCAAACACGTGGCCGACAGTCCCTGCCCACCCTTCAACCCCTCCTAGGGCCTTTTCCACCTGCACTGGAGTGAGACCCCCTTCCCATCTTCAAAAGCAAGTCCTCTCTCTGGTCGTGGGATTCACCCCACATCTCCTTCCCTGTTCGTCCTGCGTGGTGTTCCCTCCTTTGCTTCCCCTGCCGGCCAGGCTCCCGCCACCACACCCCAGATCCTTCCGCAGTCTCCCCTTCCCATTCTCCATCCTTTTCCCTCAGTCCTGTCAGCAGTGGTTGCCACGATTGAACTTGGCTTTGGCCTCAAAATCCTCTTCCTGTGGATGCTCTGACCAGGTCTGGCTCGTTGTCCTGGTTCCCTGGCTCTGTTACCTTTTGCTTCTGGACCACAGGGATCATTTCCCACGTCTGCCTGGCCTGTGCCCTCAGGAGGCACCTGTCCTTGCCTTTTTTTTGGTGTTGGAGGTAAAGCCCCGGCTCCACATGCTGAGCAAGTGCTTTACTAGTGAGCTTACACTCTAGCCCCAGCCCACACTGCCTCATGCTTCGTTCTACAGCTCCTCCCACATCACGGAACTGGCTTTACCCCCATCTCACCCCTGTGCTCAGACCCCCCAAAGACCTTTAGGCATCTCGCCCAGTATGCCTGCTCCTCTGCTCCACCTCCAGACTGTGTCCAAAACCTGGGGCTGGAAGTACAGAGGGCATGCCCCGAATTCACCGCAGTATGAATGAATGAGTAAATAGAACAGTAAAACCTGTGTTTATTACTAATCTCTGCTATGGTTATTGGGGACTTTTATGTTTTTCTTTTTTAGTACTAGGGATGGAACCCGGGGGCTTCTATACTGAATTGTTAATATGCCTCTAGCCTATTTTTAAATTTTAAATTTTGAGACAGGTTCTTTCAAAGTTACTTTGTTGTCTAGGCTGGGCTCAAATTTGTGAACCTCCTGCTTCTGCCTTCCAAAGTACTGGTCTTATAGGCTTGTGCCGCCAGCTCCAGCTGTGCTATTTTTTTTTTAAATGAGAGCATTTTAACTTTATGATTAGAAGGAAAAATGGCAGCTAGTCTCGTTCAGCTTCTGCGGGGGAAAGTAGCGTGTCTCCAGAAGTCATCAGGGTAAAGGAATTGCGCAATATTCAGAGAGGGGGGAAAAAAGAGGCTATGTGACCAGGATTCTCAGGAGAAATTTAAAAAGTAGCTGATTCCAGGGTGAGGAAGCAATTAGGGATCCAGGGGCCACTGTGACCAAAGTACCAAGCATACTGTGTTGGAATTCTCATAGAAGGAAGCTTTTTTATCTTTGGAGCCAGAATCTCCAGACATTCCTGATTATGTAGTGTACCCTTATCAGTAAAAAAGATTGAACAGATACCTCCAGTAATGTATGTTTAATATGTCATTCCTAGCCATTACTGCATATAATAAAACAACTAGGATCAGAATTTCTAATAAGGTCCAGAAAGAAATATATACACCAGCAGAAGTTGCAGTATTTTTGTCTATATCCAAGTGCAGCTTCTAGACTGTGTCCTGTACACTTCACTTTAAAGGCCCCTAAGCAAGGCAATAATTCCGAGATTCCATGGTGCTGTCTTACTGTATACTTAAGGTTCCACCCTCATAGCTAGATGTTCCCCATGCCCAGGAATTTGTTTTAACCAGCCACTCTGTGACCTTGATGCCAGGAATTCATTTGGACATATACTCTTTCACTTACAAAAGATCTAAATATATCATATGGACGTGGGAGCCTTGGTAAGAGCGGGACCCTGCATCCGGCAGCCATGGGGCAGGCACAGGCTGGGCACTGTCGTTAGGGCTGCCTGTCTATTTGAAGCTGTTCTGCCTGATCTTAACTAGCTCCATGCACCAGGCCATGTGTGCTGTAGGAAGAGTGTTGGTTTTCTACAGTATCTGTGTCTGGTGAGTTCCTTAACTGGAAAAAACAAGCCTTAGGAGGCAGAGGGATGGACTTGGTAACCTGATGAGACCTCGATGTGCATCCTGGCATTGGGGACTTACAGGCAAGCACGGAAGGAACCTTGGTGGGAGTGTGCGGCCAGCTTGGCCTGGAAGTTGAGATGAGGGAGGATGAGGGAGGAAGAGAGGTTGCCAGCTGAGTTAACCAAGGCCCCCGCCTGCTCTGGCCCAGCTAGATGTCAAGGCTGCACTCACAGTCTAGAGGTGAATCTCCAGATTTCCGTGGTGGGGGTAGACAGTGGTGATGGCTTCTCCTACATCAGTGGCTCCAGAGCTGGGTGAACCGGTGGCTACCAACGAGTAAGGTGGGAAATCTCTTGTCTTCTCAGGTTAGAAATCTATGCTACATGGTGACGAGGCGTGAGAGAACGAAGCATGCCATCTGCAAGCTCCAGGAGCAGATATTCCACCTGCAGATGAAGCTCATCGAGCAGGATCTGTGCCGAGGTAGGCATCTTCCCTGCCGCCACCTGAGTGCAGGTCTGGGTCTCAAGGAGGGTGTGTCTTTGGGGCCTTGCAGGGTATGTGCATGGGACGAGGGACCATATTCCTGCCCCCTCTCTACCACCCAGTTCCTGAGCACAGGTAGGGGCCTGCTCAGGTCGTGATTGGGTTAGTAGGCAGGGAATCCGGAGCTTGGGACAAAGGCACCAGACCTGCCCTCAGGGGGCCTTACTGGTTCACTGGGCCACTTCGGTTCAGAAGCAGATGGCGTGTGAACAGGTGGAGACCTGAAGTCTTAGAGGCTCTGTTCTGGGGCTGAGGCAGAAAGGGCAGAAGTTTGTGAGCTTCTCTGGGAGTGAATTCTGAAGAGGACACCTGCCTCAGTGATAGGTTAGGACCATGTGTGACAGGATTCAGGTTCTACATCAACAGTGTTTTTTTTTTCTTCTTCTTCTTTTGGAATCACATGCATTTAACAGACCCAGAAATCAAAGGCAAAAGCAATTCTGATGGTTGATCTTATTGCCTAATTATGAATAGTGCCAGACTTGGGCTTTTGGTGGGGTGTGGGCATTTTCATGGAGTGAGGGCTGACTCAAAAATTGGCATCTGAGGAATTTACATGCGGCAGAAACAGCTGGGCAGAGATTCTCAGCCACAGGCAGCCATTGCCAGCTCAGCCCCAGAGTCAGGCTGTTCTTAGAGCAGACACGAAGGAGAACTGCTGGGCCACCGTAAGAGCAAATGCACCAAAGACCTTGCAGGGCCCCTTCCTCTCAGCTAGTACTGCTGCACCCAGGTGCCAAGTGAGGAGAGGCTGCAGCATGCTGGCTCACTGGGCACGTGAAAGCTGTGGCGGCTTCTGGGGTGCGGCAGCTTCGGGGGCTCCTGCCTTCTGGTTAGCTATTCCAAACAAAGACATGGTCCTTGCCCTCAGGGAGCTTGCCACCTGGGATGGAAAGAAAATGGTGTCCCGTGGCTGCAGCTGGAGGCAGTGCAGGGCAGAACAGCCGAGGTGGTGCTGGAGCAGCCTCTCAGACTCCCTAGTGCCTGGCTGTGGCAGAAGCCCAGCCAAGGCACACTCAGCCAAAGCCGAGGGCGCAAGGCAAGAGCAGGACCGTGGGCACAGGACCCTTCAGGCAGGAAGGTATGCAGCCCCTCTGTGGACCTCTTTGTAATTTCTATGCCAGGTGGCAGCAACCCACAGCTCTCTCTTGAGGGCAACAGACATTCAGACAAAGACTGGTTTGCCCCAGCCCCAAACTGCTGCCCATGTGATTACAATGCTCAACCCTTGGGATGGGCTGGAGGCGACAGGCAGGCTGCTGAGCATCTGACCGGCCTGAGGCTGTGGGGCCTGAGGGGCCTCCCAGTGGAGCCGGCATTGGGACCTTGATCTGAACCTGATGAAGGACGAACAAGGAAACAGCATACGTGGAGACCTGGAGGCCAGAGCAGATCTTGGTAGAGGACCTGGGAAGACCTCAGCGGGAGTGGAACCAGGGGCAGGAAGATGCCTGGAAAGAGGGTACTCCGCAGACAGGGTTAGACACGCTTGAGAAGTAGTCCAGACTGTCCAAGGGAAGGAGTGAGCCATAGGCGTCTCTGGATGGGTGTGGGTCCCCTGTTATGGGGGAGGAGAGTGAGACCTGGCCTGAGGATGCTCTGGGAGCTAACAGCAGAGCTGGGGTCATGTCCCTTGGCCTCCTCTTACTTAGCTTTGTTCAGAAAGCCCTCTTGCCTCTGACCCAGAGCTGGTAGGGATTCAGGACAGCTGAACCTTCCCCTCCACATGTCCCTCCCCTGCTCCCTAGACTTGCAGGTCATCATGGATGGGAAGGATAGAGCCAGGTGTTCATCTGCTGCCTGATTTCAGAAGCAGACTAGAAAACCAAGGCAGAAGAATTGCTCAAGGGTGGACTGACTGTGGTGTCAAGGCTGGCACCCAAGCCCTTTGGTCCTCACAAGGGAGTCTTTCCATCCTGTGACTAGCTCCTTGGCTTGGCAATCAAGGTCCTGCTTTGTCTGTATTTGTCCAGATTGTCCCTCCACCAGGAACCTCTGAAGGCCTGCAGGTCATGTAGGTTAGACTGGAGTCTAGGTCTTGCCTCTCCTTGTGACCCTGTGCCCACCCCAAAACCCCTGAAGGCACTGTGGGCAGTTGCCCCTCTCTTTCAGATCAGCTGACCGCTAACTGACAGCATCCCAGCTCTAACCGTGGTGTTGTGGAGAGAAAACATTGGCTGGTGGAGGACTTCTGGGCTGCCACTCAGAGTGCTCTTGGTCCTGACTAACACCACTTTCGATAACATCTCCCTTCTGTCTTAATCACTTTTGCTGTCACTGAAACAAATACCTAATACCCAAAACTTGAAAAAGAAGGTTTATTGTAGCTCACACTTTTCAGAGATCTCAGTCCATGGATGGTCAGCTAGGCCAAGGTAAAATGGCAGTGTTGGAAAGGCATGGTGGAGGATGTCTTCCCTCCCTTGACCCTTCCTCCAGCTACTAGCTTCCTACTAGCACAAGGCATCCGTGGGTGAATCTGCTGGTGAGCATAGTGCCCTCATGCTCCATGGCCTTTCAAAAACATGGGACCTTTGGGGGACGTTTCATATCTAAACTGTTAACACTCTTGCTTTTCCTGATACAGAGCGATCTGGGAGGAGAACAAAGGGCAAGAAGAGTGACTCAAAGAGGAAGGGCCGAGAGGGCCCCAAGGGCAGCAGCCCTGAGAAGAAGGAGAAAGTGAAGGCTGGTCCTGACTCAGTCTTGGGGCAGCTGGGTGAGTGAGAGGCCCCGTGGCCTGGTAGACACAAGATCACACCACCACCTTGTTTGTAGCCTCATCCCACATAGAGTTGGTTACACTGAGTGGGAGACTAAGGTCCCAGAAGGGTCACTAGGCACTTCTTTGCCCAGATGCTCACACATCCCACCCACAAAAGAGACAGATTGACTTTTTCAGGGAGCAGAAACCCCAGGCCATCTTCTGTATCTCACTGTCAAGGGAGAACTCCTACCCAGACATACTCTGTTCCCCCTCTTCATGCCTGACCCCTTCCTTTCTCCTAGTTCTTTGCAGCAAACTCCGGGAGGAACCGCTCATGAAGATCCAGCGCCCCCTGGTGGCTAGAGAGTCTTTCCCTCCCTTCCTTGCAACCTGTTCTGTTAGTTGCTGCGGCCTATGTTTGGTTTCATGCTTTTGCTCTTGCTGCCTTGAAATTCTTGGCAATACTTGAACAAGGAGCTCACCACCTTGTTCGTACTGTGCTCCACACATTAAAAAGGCAGTTCTGAGAGAGGATGTCCTTTGGGGGAAGGTTACAGGGTACAGCCTACTCTTCCGTGGTGTTGGGAGCAGGGATGGGCCAACCAAGATAGCTAGCAGTCAGGAAAGTGGGAAGAAAGTGCCATGTTGTGCTGGCAGCATCAGCGAGGGCTGCCTGAAAGGGTGGGATGGGCACCTGCCAGCATCTCACCTGCCTCCTTTCTCCCCTTGGCCAGGCCTGTCCACCTCATTCCCCATCGATGGCACCTTCTTCAACAGCTGGTTGGCACAGTCAGTACAGATCACAGCAGAAGACATGGCCATGAGTGAATGGTCACTGAACAACGGGCATCACGAGGACCCTGCTCCAGGGCTACTGTCGGAAGAGTTGCTGCAGGATGAGGAAACACTGCTCAGCTTCATGCGGGACCCCTCATTACGACCTGGTGACCCTGCCAAGAAGGCCCGAGGGCGTACCCGCCTGCCCTCCAAGAAGAAACCACCATCGCCACCACAGGACGGGCCTGCGTCACGGACGACTCTAGACAAGCCCCCTAAAAAGCTCTGGGGCCAGGATGGAGGTAGCAGGGGCCAAGGGCCACCTACCAGGAAGCCACCACGGCGGACGTCTTCTCACTTACCGTCCAGCCCTACAGCTGGGGACTGTCCCATCCCTGCAGCCCCAGAAAGCTCCCCACCGTTGGCCCCCAAGACCCCGGATGAGGCAGCCTCAGTGGCTTCCGACTCAAATGTCCAAGTGCCTGGTCCTGTGGTGAGCCCCAAGCCCTTCGGCAGGCTTCGGCTACCCCGAGAGAACAAGGTCACCCGGAGATCGCCAGGTGCCAGGCCTGAGGCTGGGACAGGACCACCTTCTGCTGTGGTAGAGAGGCCGAAGGTCAGCCTCCACTTTGACACTGAAGCTGACGGCTACTTCTCCGATGGAGAGATGAGCGACTCAGATGTAGAGACAGAGGACAGCGGTGTGCAGAGGGGGTCCCGAGAGGCAGGGGCTGAGGAGGTGGTCCGCATGGGGGTATTGGCCTCCTAACTCACCCCTGTTCCTCTTCTGGGTCCTCCCCTGGTCCCCCATAAGGCCTCAGCCCAGTCACAACTGCCATTTCCAATCTCTCCTGAGTGTTCCAGACTCTTGAGGCTGCCACTCTGTTGTGGTTTTATTTTTAATATTAGAGAGTTCCGAATTCCACACTGTTGTCTTTCCTCTGTGCTGGCCTAGGACATTAGAATTCCTTCCACGGCTCTGCCACAAAGACCACGCCAGGTTCTATGTGCCACCCCTGTACTGGCCCACGCAGCATCGCTGGGCTTCTAGCTAGATATAGGCAAGGTGAAGAAGAGCTCAGGACTCCAGCCTGCTGCCACTGGGTGACACGAACTGTCGTTTGGGCATTATTTTATGGCAGATGAGCCACGCAGGGCCTGCCTTGCCTTGTCCCCATGTTGCACTGGGGCCCATTTAGTGGGGGTCCTGCTGCACTCCACTGATCCCCAAGGAAGTATAATAAGAGATCCCAGCCAGAGTCAACTCACTGTCACAAGCACAACGAGTTTATATGAGAAAGCACTGAGAGGTGCAGGGGCCACCGGTTCCTGACCAACCCACGTCATCTGAGGCCTGCCCACCTGCCCCAGCACCTCCCCTCCCTTGCTGCTCTGCCTCTGCCCGTGCCCAGCCCAGCGGCTCTGGGAAAGGGTTCCCAGAATCCTTCCTGAGCTGAGCCTTTTACTCAGGGGACTCCCAAACAGCCAGCCACCCATGTAGGTGGAAGGCTCCAAGGGAGGGCCAGTGCCCAGCCAGGGGTGTGGGGCCCAGACCAGCCCCCTGCAGAGAACCACTCTGGGGCTCCGACTTCCTTCCTTCGGGGCAAGCCTGGTCTCTCCTGCATGGAGCTGGCCGGGCCAGACTTTTTGCCTTTTCAAGTTTCTAGTCCTGCTAAGAAAGAGATGAGCTTCTTCCTTGGTTTCCGTTTGGAAACACCTTCCAACAAGCAGTGGGATCCCGGGGCCCAGGGCGGGCCAGTGTTGGCCTGCTGGGGCTGGTTAAGTCTTGCTGGATGTTCCTTTGTCCCTTAGAGCCTTAACCCCTATCTGAGTCACGCCTTCCCCCTCCCCCCACTGTCCCCTGCTTCCCCGCCCCACCTTTAGGTCCTAGGTAATTGTAGTTCAGTGAGGTGGCCCCAGGGTGATAGCTCAGGGAACAAACAAACAAAAAAAGGAATTCCGTGAAAATATTGTTTTTCTTTTATTACTCCTGGGTCACTTCCGCCACTGGTAAAGCCAGAACTTCTCCAATAGGAACCTTGCAAAAAGTCCAGTGAATCACTCGAATCATTCTATGGATGCCAAAGAATATTTTGACCACAATACAGCACAGCCTGGACCTGACAACTTGTCACTTGGACTTTTTTTTTAAATGGAGTTCTTTAACAACCAAGTACAGAAACATGTTCATTGCGCACACCCATGGAGGAAAGCCCTCGGTCTCAGAGGAGGATGCTGTGCTGCTGCCGTCGCCGAATTGTCCCTGGGTGTTGGGTTTCAGATCCTGAGCTAGACCATGAGGAGTGGTCCTACCAACTCTGAGACCCTTGGGGAAAATCTTGACTGTGAAACCAGCGTGGAAAACATCTTAACCATGTGACTCCTCCCCACCCTGCCCGTGCAAATACTCAAAAGAGCGAATAAGCTGGATGGGTAAACATCTTGACCTTCACCCACCCCCAGCGCCAAAGCTTATCAAGGTACGTACGACAGTGGCATTGTCATCGACAACTTGATTTTCTGTGAATTTCAACAAAAACAGTGACTTTGGTTCAGAGGATTAGACATATTTTGTCTATTCCACGTGGACTGCGAAGGAGTTGGGTGGTTCCAAGGATCCTGGGTGTGGGGTGGCATGAGCTACCATGTAGACGTAGGGCTGCCTGCCGCCTTGGTAATAGTGACAGTGCAGCATCAGCAGTGGTGTCCCAGCCTGTCTCTGTTTACTGCCTTTGAACTGGCCCTTCCTTCCCCACGCTTTGGGTCATCTCGGGTTGCAACCTTCCCTGTGCTGCATGGCCTGGACTGACCCTACAGCCGGTGAAGAGGTGAGCTTAAAGAACAACCAAACTCTCCTGGGGGTGGGGCACCAGTGAGCTCACCCCAGCTGTCTGGGAACTCGCCCTGACCCCTTCACTCTGGCCTGGGGAGAGTCTGGGCTCTGAGTGAGGCATTAGGGAATGAGTGTAGGGAATCTGGCATCTTGCCTGGGACTGGTCCAGCTCCACGGCCAGAACCCGGGCCGGGCAGGCAGATGGGGCAGCTGGCATTCTTCAGGAAGCCTCTGCTCACATTGGCCTCTGGATTCTGGCTCCTCTCCTCTGTTGGCTGTTGCTTTGGACTGGACTGCCCCTGGAGCCTGTGTCCTGCAGGGCCCTGGTGCCTATCAGGCAGGTTGGCTGGTGGCCTCACCACTCCCAGGCCCCGGCCCAGCCCTAGGGCAATCTACCAGGCAGCTGTTTCCACCTCCAGGATGACCACCAGGCCCAGGGAGGACAAAGAGGCCAGTGTCACCTCCCTCGCCATCCCCAGCCTTCCGCATTAGCCCACTGCCCCTCATGCTTTCTCTGCCTCACTGGTGACAGTGGGGAGGGCTGTGTGGCCCAAGACCAGGCCAGGTTCCTTTTCCAGGCCAGAGGCAGATTTTTTTTTTTTTTTTTGACTACATCTGTCCACACTCACTACTCCTCCTCAGGGAGGAAGAAGCTGCTCTGTAACTCATTCCGGCTGTTGTCCCCCATTCTCACCAGTCCTGGCCACCTTCCACCTCCTTCCCTCATCACATGACAAAGGATAATGTGCAAGGAAAGTATTTTTATGTATTATAAATGTATTTTGAAACAGATTTAAGTGAGCTCTGGCTTTGTAACAGCATGTAAGCATTTAGAGTATAAGGGACTCCGTTTCCTTGGAAAAGTCACCGGGTTTCCAGGTGTAAGTGTTGGACTGTGGCAGAGTCTGTGTGTGTGCATGTGCACATCACTGTGCGTTGTGTATGGGCTTGCTATGGGAATCGCTGGGGCAGTTCCTGGAGATGGAGCTGTCCGGTCCTAACTAATACTGGCAGCATCTGGACTTGGCACTTCTTTGCTCACTGCCAGGTGTCGCCAACCCCTGCCCATGTCCAGTGCTCTGCAGGATGATCTCGATCCCTATAGCAAGGCCCCTGGGGAGGCCACTTGCCCATGCCCTGGGCCCATCTGGTCACATTGGCCCAAGAGCCAGGGATGGAGTACGGGACCTTTCTTTGGTTGTTCTTTAAGGCACTTCCTGCTGCCCTGTCCCTCAGATGCACAGACCCTTTGTGCTCCAAATCAGTTGGGGGCGGTGGTGGTGGGGTGATATGAATGTCACAGGAGGAGACACCTTCTGTCTTTGTTTCAAAGAAAGTGATGTGCCATTTGTTAATATACAAGAGAAATATTGAAAATATATTGAAAAGAGCAATTTTAAATTATTTTTGGCTTATGTTGCAATATTTATTTTCTTGTATTAGAAAAGATTCCTTTGTAGAGAAAAAAATGTATTTTTCATTACCGCAAAGACCTATTTCTCCTTTTTGTACATTGTCCATGTTCGCAACCCTTAATGAGCAATAGAATGTATGGTCACCTCGGTGTGACCAGTGCCCGCTGTGCCCTGCATGATCCTGTGTTGCCGCTGCTGCATAGCTCCCAGCCCCATCCTGTCCTGCTCACTCATGGGGACTTATACGCCCTGGTCCCTGCCAGATCCTGTGTCCACGGAGCCCTATACACCCCTCGTGTGTTGGCAAATGCATTTAATAAAGCAATGTTTTCTGTGTGGCAGGTGTGGGGTTCTTTTGCATTAGGCGGGTAGGGACCTGGGGATTCTCTGCACACACCCAACAGTGGCCTCAGCAAGAGTTCCCTAAGTCCCAAGGACTTGCTGTGGTCTCCCCCAGAACCATGACAGCATGGCTGTGGTGGGTGTTTGGTACATACCTGTGTGTCAAGGGTAGTAGAGTATTTCATTTGATTTTCACAGTGTTATCCCCTGAAATTCAGGAGATGAGAGACATACCCTGTCACCCTTCTAGTGAAAGGCAGAGTTCCACATCAAAAGGAAGACAACTGTGCCTCTTCACTACCTCCAGCCATCTGCTTGGGACAGTAAGGAAGTTAGGGAGGATACTCTGGCCTCTGGCCTAAATCAGCAGAGATTTTGCCTGGGCTTCTTTTTCATTTAGTACTACTGTGCACATAATTCCGTGGTAGGCTCAGGAACCAGTATGGGGAACGTAGCTGCCACCTCTGCCCTGGGTCAGCTCACATCCAGGTGAGACGCGGCTCCACGACAGCAGGAACGCCATTCATTCCTTTACTTCTTCATTCCGCATTTGGTCTTGCCTGTGCCTTGTGCCAGTGTGCTAGCTTGTGTGCTACGCCCACAGACCTCCAGGCCATGGAGGGCTTCCCTGATGAGTGCCACGGAAGGGCAGGCTGAGTATTGTTGCAGAGGGCTCAGGGTATGCAGAGACTGCTCAGGCTCTTTCGTTCATGTAAAGAACGTCTTCTTGGGGCCTAAGGGAAGACTGTGCAAGAGGTTGGTTGGGAGTTTCATGTTCCTGGGGCAAGCTGACGCCCACAGTTTAAGAAGAGATTTATTTTGGCTTCTGGTTTTGGTCCAAGCTCAGCGGACTCCAAGGCAGAAGTGGCATGGTGAAGGAAAGCCGCTCAACCCCTGACTGCCAGGAAGCAGAGAGCAGAGGGACCAGAAAGATCAATACATCCTCCAGAGTAGAAATGAATTCCATGTATTTATTTATTCATTTATTTTCAAGTCAAGAATCTTGCTCTATAGTGTAGGCTGGTCCTGAACTCACTGTGTAGCCCAGGCTGGCCTAGAACTCAGGACAAGCATTCTGCTTCAGCACCCCAAGTCCTGGGATTACAGGCATGCGCCATCACACCCAGCTAGTACATGATCGTAGGAGTCAAATCTAGGACCTCGCGCTCCCTAGGCAAGAACTCTGATCACTGAGCTACAACCCCAGCCTTAAAATGAATTTTAATAATATAAAAAAAACCCTAACTCACTTCCTCTGACTGCTTCCCCTAGCCTATAACATTATGTTCATCTATGAATGGATTATGGGACTGAACCACCAATGAGGATAGCGCCCATATGCTCCAGCTACCTTCTGAAAACCCCACCTCTGGCACACAAGACTTTGGAATGACACTTTATATCTTAAGCTATAACATGGGACTCCAAGATTCTAGCTCTGGGGCCACTGACTTAGTCATTTGTCCCAGAGAATACCTTGTTTCCTCACTAGTGCAAGAGGCAGTGGGTCCCCAAGGTGCCTCCGGATCTGAGGTTTGTGGATCTACAATGCAGAAGGCTCTAGAAAGAGGCCTGAGTAGAGCTTGAGTGTGCTCTAACTGCAATGGGGAGATCCCTCACAGGGGACCGCATACCTGATGGAGGCCCAGCACCAACCCCCTTGGGTTCCCACAGCTTATCTGGGAGTGGGGAGGGCTCGCACCTCTCATCGATGAGGTCTCAGTCGGAAATGAGTCTGCTGGGGACCCTGACAGGGTGCCTGGTGGCCAGCTCCCAGCGGTATGCAGTGAGGGACTCTCAGCGCCATAGGCTGGCTATCCCGGCCTGGGCACCCTGGCCTCTCTCTTCTACATTCAGCCCACATGAAGACCGCAGTGTTCCCAGAGGATGGTGCAAAGGTGCTACTTCCAAGACTGCGTCCTTGAACCTGACCCAGCTGGTAAGTATGGGGCCACAGGGCCCATGTGGCACTGTTCGAAAGACAGTGTGAGTCACATGTGACTCTAATAGTCAGGCTTCTTAAATTAAGAAAAAAGAATCCTGACTGTTAATAATTTTAAATGCATTTAATCGTAACAGATGCCTTTAGCTGTAGGTCCCAAGCCCATGGAACGAGGGCTGTCCCTGCATTCCCTGTTGGCAGAGCTGTAGTCTCCCACATCCTCTGTCCCCCCTAGCGTCCCTGATCTCACAGTCTCTTTCCACAGCCCTCTTCCAGGCAGGCCAGGGAAGGGATCCTCCCAGGCTTCAGGAGCAGGGAGGCAGGAAAGGGACAAGATACCTATTACTCTCCCACGATCAGTGGGAGAATAAGGCGTAGCTGAGTCTTGTGGGTGCCCAGCCTCGGTAGGGCATGGGGGCCAAGGAAGGGAGGGCTGAGGATGTAGCTCAGTGGTTAAAGTGCTTACCTAGCCAGGGCAAGGCCCTGGGTTTGATTCCCCAGCACCACATAAGCTGGCGTGGTGCCACATGCCTGTAATCTCAGCACATGGGAGGTTGAGGCAGGAGGATTGCTGTGAGTTCAAGGCCAGCCTGGGCTCCATCATGAGTTCAGGACCAGCCTGGACTACAGAGCAAGATGCTCTCAAGAAAGAAAAAAGATTGGAAGAGAGTCAATAGCAGGTTGAAGGGGCAGGACTCCCCAACTGGCCTCTGTCTCATCAGTACCCAGAATAGCCAGGGGTACAATAAAGATGCCACTTCTTGGAGATGAGGTCTGCAGAATTCACAGAGGAGCCTCTGCTTCATACAGGGAAATGCTGTTTGTTCAAAGTGACTCACAGCCAAGCTCCCCTTCACAGAAACCGTACCCTTGGGCCTTACATGGCCAGGCTTTTGAGGGCAAGCCAAGGGCCAGCTCTACAGCACTGTGCAGTACACCAGCCACACTATGCACATATGACCCAGATGAGAAGCAGAAGGCTTCGTTCTT
The DNA here is from genome assembly GCA_004027205.1 of Ctenodactylus gundi. NCBI lineage: Eukaryota > Metazoa > Chordata > Mammalia > Rodentia > Ctenodactylidae > Ctenodactylus > Ctenodactylus gundi. Next base: position 252,039 of record PVKB01002583.1, read on the forward strand.
GGTCACTCATTGAGGGTGGCCTGATTTTATGAAGTCAGGTGTGGTGGTCCTGTAATTCCAGAACTTGGGAGACTGAGGCAGGGGGATCACAAGTTTGAGCCCAGCCTGAGCAACCTAGCAACTTAGTGAGACTCTCTCTCTCTCTCTCTCTCTCTCTCTCTCACACACACACACACACACACACACACACAGCTGGAAATGTAGCTCAGTGCAAAGGTCCTGGGTTCAATTCCTAGTATCCAGGAGATGAAGCAGGGGGAAAGGAGAGCATAAAATATGGATTTGAGGGCAGCCTTTGGGGGTTTAGGAAGACTCCCTGCTGAGCCCCAAGGGATGAAGGAAGGAATGGGGCTGACAAGTAGGTGATGTACAGGCCAAGCTGCCTAATGTAGCAGTGTGGGGTTCAATTCCCAATGCTCAAAGCCAGACTTGAGGTCAAGATACATCCACGCCAGCCCAATCTGGGGAGCCCAGGTACTGACTGAGGGACCCCAGTTGCTGACTGGAGAACACAACCCTCACTGAGTAAGAGAAAGGTCGGTCAGATTTCAGAAAAAAAAGTACAGACACATAGTTAAATCAGAATTTCAGATAAACAACAAATATTCTTTTTTTTTTTTTGCAGTGCCAGTGACAGAAGCCAGGGCCTCACACGTGCTAGACAAGTGCTCTACTGAACTATGCTCCCAGCTTTGGATAGTTTAGTGTAAGAATGTTCTGAATATTGCGCTCTGGATTTACCTGCCATCCAAGTAGGAGGCTTTAGGTCCTTCCCCCCACCGTCCTTCAGGTGAGGGCCTCGTGCTAGTGAATGTTTCCCAGACCCAGGACTATCCTGGCACTCTCACACACTCCTCTGGACAGGGTGGGAGCAGCGTGCAGGGCCACAGCAGCCAGAGATGCGCAGGACCAGAGGCGCCTGTCAGGTCTATGCCCTAGCCCCCGCATGTCCCATTCAACCTGAGGCTGAGCAGATCCCATCAATCTGCTGCCTCAGCTCAATATCAAGAGTTCACACAGGGCACAACACTGTCCACAATAACCAAGAAGAGGGAGCACACTAATGTCCTCCGGCAGGGGAATGGACGGAGGAAATGTGGCCTAACCGTCCCCTCCCCCTTGTGATCTTTAATTGTGGTTGTCAACTCGATTGCATATAGAATCACCTAGCAGATAAGTAAAGCACACTTCTGGGTGTGTCTGTAATTATTGGGGAGTGGCTCCAGAGATGACTGGCACGTAGGCCAGCAAGCTGAGAAGGTAGGATATGCCCTGATGACAGTGGCACCATGCAGTGGGTTTGCAGCCTGAGTGGCATGAAAGGGGAAGAAGGAAGAAGTCAGCCTGCATTTATACGAGCTGTTTACCTGTGCACCTCAGACTCCAGCTTCTTCAGCCTTTCAATGCAGACTCACACTGGCAACTCTCGAGGGGGCTTCCAGGCCTTTCGTCTTGGACTGGCACTGCACCCTTGAGCCCTCTTGTTCTGTGTCTCCAGTTCGATCTGAGCTGCTACTGGATCCTCTGCCTTGGCAATGTGCAGACAGCCTCTTTAGACTATCTGCTTCTGATCTCACTATAGGTAGATGATAGACAGATAGATAGATAGATATAAATATAGATAGATAGATAGATAGATAGATAGATAGATAGATAGATAGATTCTGTTTCTCAGGAGAAGCCTAACCAATACACCTCTTATCCTCAGGGTATGTTCCAAGACCCCCAGTCAGCGCCTGAACCCATAGACATTACCAAACTCTGTGATAAAGTTTAATTTATAAATCAGGCACAATGAGAGAATAACAACAATAACAACGATCAAATTAGACCAAGGAGAACAAGTACTACAGTAAGAGTTACATGAATGTGGTCTCTGCAAACGTTGAGCCGCACTCACCCCCTTCCTTCTCGTGATGGTGTAGCTGGTCCACCGCCCGAGGGAAGAAGCGGTGAGGGGGAGGATGCTCTCAGAATGGCACATAATTTAAAATACATGAATTGCTTATTTCTGGGATTTTCCATATTTTTGGACCATGCTGGACCACAGATAACCAAAATTGCAGAATATAAGACCATGGATGGGGGGTGAGGATGGGTGGGAGGACTACTGTGTGTGTGCACGCGCGTGTGGGTATGAATTGGAAGATTATTCAGAAATAAAGAGGGAAATTCTGACACATAGATGAACCTTGAGGGCATTATGCTATGTAAAGTAATTCAGTCATAAGATAAACCCTGGATGACTCCACGTATGTGTCTGGTTTGGATGTAGAGTGTCCTCTGAAGTCTCTGCTGGGGCTTGGCTACCAGCCGGTGGTGTATTGCAAAGTGGTGAACCTGGGCTACTTAATGAGACCTTGACTCAAAAACGAAATAAAATAAAAATAAAATTTAAAGCACCCAAAGGGCTGACGATGCAGCCCAATGACAGAGCGCTTGCTCAGAATGCACATGCACCTGGGTTTGATCCCTGCTACCGAGGAAAAGAAAGTAGAATGGTAGTGTCCGGGACGGGAGGAGGAGCGCCTGAAGAACTGCTTGCAGAGCGCTGGACACAGGTGGCCTCTGGGGATCTTTCATTCAACAATGCGCATGTGGCCAACAATGTTGTACTGTATACTTAGAAATTGCTGGGTGAATTTTATTTTTATTTTTAAAACACAATTTAAAAATTCTAACAGGAAAAAAAAATACTGTCTCCATGCAGTAGCACCCAGCTGCATTACTGCAGCAGCGAGCACAGCACCAAGCAAAGGAGCTGTGCTAAAACATAGAGTCCCATTGGGTCGCTGTCGGTCCCGGGGCAGCCATGCCTCCCCCAGGTCCCTGACTTCCACTTCAATTCTAACTCAAACATCTTTTTTGTTATTACTAACCCCAGTGCCAAGTCTGTGTGCACAGTGCTACAGAAAACATGGCTGGTGCAGGGGTGACTGGTTCAATGTACTTGTTTCCTCATCTATACAACAAGAGTTTGGGAGATATCTGTGCTCTCTAAAGGCCAGCTCCCCGGAGGAGGCGCTCACACTCAGGGAGGGTCTTCTAGGGCCCTGTGAGGCCAGCTGGTGAGGTGGCTTGCCCTGGTTCACTGGCTAGCAGGTGGCATAGATGAGCTTCCAGATGAGAGAGAGAGGGAGGTGAGGGAGAGGGAGATGGGGAGAGAAGAATAAAGGAGGGAGGGAGGAAGAGAGAGAGAGAGAGAGACAGAGAGAAAGCTTTATCCTCTCAGCCAGGAGCCTTGGAACAATCAGAATACCATTGTAGCTGCTCATCTGTCACCAGGTGAGGAGGCCATTAGTGCATAAAATTTGCTGTGGTAATGGAGTATTACTCTGCCATTAAGAAAGACAAATTTGGTTCATTTGTAGGTAAATGAATGCACCTTGAGAACATTACGCTCTGAGAAATGAATCAGATCCAGAAAGGAAAATATCATATGGTTTCTCTTATATGAGAAAACCAAACCATACAAAATGTAAAAGATACGGAAGAAAGTAAGAAGATGGACATTGTGGAAAAGGAAAGCGATAGGGGAGAATGTGGTAAGGGGAAAGGGAAGGTATATGTGAATTAAAAGAAAAGGAAAAAAAAAAAAGAAATGATCTTGGGAGCAGGGATGGAGGGAAGGGCTGATGATCTTCCTGTGGCCCCTCAGGCAGGGGGAGGGCTCCAGCTCCCTTGTATCAAAAAAAAAAAAAAAAAAAATTGCCAAGGTATAATCACAGAGCAAAATGCTAGGTTTGGAGACTTGAGGTGTAGCTCAGTGGTGCAGCTCTTGCCTAGCATACGTGAGGCCCTGGTTCTATCCCCAGCAACCTTCCCCCTCACACACACCCACAACAAAAATCAGTGGTATAACAGGAAACCGGACCTGGAGGCACCGGAAGAGCAGGTGAGGCATTCATGTCCAGATCTGGGAACAAGGCTGTCCAGTAAGAGCAGGGGCTCATGTTCTGGGCAACAGCAATTCTGAGGTGGGCTTGCCCCAGGTCTAGCAGCTTGAATTCAGTGTGTGACTCCCCTCATCCTTCTTTCCCTCCTCGGCCAACATTAAATCACATGTGGCCATGCAATTCTAGAAAAATTCACTCATGAATGCACCATAAAGAGGAAGTGATTAGAATTTTGTGGGCCTTCGAGTCACGGAGAATTACTGACCTGCATTTTGGCCCGCCCTTTCTGGGCCCGGGGGTCTCAACATGAGCATGACTGTGAGGCAGTGGAAATGAGGCCGCTAAAGGTGCCAAAAGAGGATAGGGCACCAGGGCTTCTGCAGAGCGCTGGCAGAGGCAAGGCAGCCAGAGGGATTTGTTTCCTAACTTGTACTTCCTGGAATCTGGTCACCCCGTTTGTTTACAAGTTCTAATGGACCTTTCAAAGCCCAATCAGGACAACTGTGGTCTGAGATCAGGGCAGGAACGAGCCGCATACAGCTCCCAGATGGATGCTGGTGGTAAATGGCCGGTGGTGACCGGGGAAGCAGCTCAAGGGATGTACGAGATACAGCCAGCTGCCCAGCATTCTGAGCAACTTAGGCTCCTCCTCGGCTTTGGCCGTGCTGTGCTCCTGACACCTTATAACCTGAGAGCCGGAATAGCTGAATAGGACACCCGTCCCCACGCACTCTTGCAAAGAAGGAATGTTCCATTGCCTCAGATTAAATGTTGTGATCAACATGAGACTCAGAAGAGCAGCCAAGGGCTTGTGGAGGAGGCCAAGGAGAAGGGTGACTCAGCGAAATAAACCGTCACCAGTGGATATTCTAAACGGCTACTTTCAGGCTCTGCGAGACTAATTGCCCGATTCTGGTGTCAGCTGCTTGGTATCCTGGGTACAGACATGGCAGTTCCCCACTTCCTGCCCTAACATTCGTGCCTATTTCCTACTAAAATGATATGCAACGAGGCTTGGGAAGGAGGAGCCTGACCCTCTGCTGCATCCAGTTTGAGTCACAGTGGGCCAGTGGGTGTATCGTGGGTAGCGGGTGCTGTATTAGTTTTCTCATTGCTGGGACAAAATTCTTGACACTCATAACTTAAAGAGGGAGAGGTTCATTATGGCTCCTGGTTCCAGAGGGTTCGGACCATGACAGGCTGGTTCTAAGGCAGAAATGGCTGGCAGAAAGACCTGGCGGAGGAAAGCTGCTCCGTGGATGGAAGGCAGGACGCAGAGACAACCCGGGACAGGATCACATCCTTCCAGTTCCTACCTGCCTGGTGATCCACGCCCTTAGATGGGCCCTACCTCCTAACAGCATTCAGCTGCCCTCTCATCAGTGGGTTAATCTGTCAATGAGTGGAGCGTCCCTTGGTCCAATCAAACAAGAACAAGGGAAGCGTGCTCTTGTGGGGAGGGTCAGCAATTAGAGGATCACAACAAGACACATCTTAGGTAGTCCTCCTTCCTCCAAGAACATTTTCTTCCAGTGAAGAAAGGGCACAGGATTGGCATCAACTTACGCTGTCACCGTGGTGCCAGCTTGGCCCTCATCTGAGGGGCCATAGGTGGGCAACAGTTCTTTGAGAGCTCATCTTGCCCAACCACTGTCCTCCATGGCTCCCTTTTGGAGGAGAGGCTCTGCTTGAATGCCAGCAACAGCCTGTCACTCGAAAGGTGACCTGTGGCAAGGGCACCTGCGTTGAAAAGGTCTTAAGTTCAACTGTAATCGACTCCTTGACACTTGACATTTCTCTTCACAGGTTCTCTGTAGGTCAAGTCCAGGCCAATTTCACTGGGCAGCCATTGGGTGAGATTGTCTTATTCACCCCATTTCCTCTTTTCTTTCTTACTTTTTTCTTTTTCTTTTGAGACAGGGTCTTGCTTTGGAGCAAGACCAGGCTGCTCTTGAACTCACTATGGAGCCCAGGCTGGCCTTGAACTATGGCAATCTTCCTGCCTCAGTCTCCCAAGTGCTGGGATTATAGATGTGCACCATCATACCCAGCTTATGTGGTGCTGGGGAATCAAACCCAGGTCCTTGAGCTTGCTAGGCAAGCACTTTAACCACTGTGCCATTCCTCCAGCTGCTTTTTTGCTTTCTTTCTTTCTTTTTTAAAGATAGGGTCTCCCTTTGTAGTCCAGGCTAGACCTGAACCCACTGTGTAGCCCAGGCTGGCCTTGAACTCACTGCAATCTTCCTGCCTCAGCCTCCACAGTGCTGGGATCACAAGTGTGTGCAACCATGTGCTGTTCACGTGGTGCTAGGGAATCGAGCTCAGGGCCTTGCTCTTCCTAGGCAAGCTCTTCAGCCGCTCTGCTCACCCAACCTAACTGCAGCACTTTCTGAGGGTACCACTCTCCTCCATCTCCACAGCACTTCTGCCCGTGGTGGACCGCCAGTGCCCCTGTGGTGCTCAGGAAGACCAGTCCCAGCTTCATGAGGAGGGGAGCTGGGTATCATCGTAGCTCCCCACTCCCAGCACTTTCCGCAGTTTTACCCTAGCCATGTGTTCTGTGGGTGAGCAGCACCTGCTGTTTCAACACGTTTGTTTTGGTTTCTGGTTTTGATTTTTTGCAGCTGTGAGGACTGAACCCAGGGCCTTTGAATGCCAGACAAGTGTTGTGCCACTGAGGTATACTCCCACGACACCCCCAGCTGTAGGACCAGAGCTCCACTGTCACATCAAATTTCCTTTACCTCAAGAAAGCAGTTTTACAAAACTCCATTTACCCCCTCAAGGTATTTCTTCCCTGTCCACTTATACTTAACTCCCAATTCTTTTTCCCCTTACTTATTATGATAGCCACATAACATGCCAAATGCAAATTTGACTGGAAATCTCTTGCCCGTCCACCCAAGCCCCTACAATACTTGAATCAAGCAAGAAAGCTACCCAGCTTATTGTGCAACATTATCAGCTCTGTTGTGGTAGCACATGGCCATTCACAAAGCCACAGGGACTTTAATAAATATTCTAGTTGGGCCTGGTAGCTCTGGCCTATAATTCCAGCACTGTGGGAGGCTGAGGCAGAAGGATCACAAGTTTGAGGTGACGCCAGGTAACTTAGCAATTCAGCAAGACTCTGTCTCAAAATAATAATAAAAGAGGGCTGGGTGTGTAACACAGTATGATGGTCCTATATACTGTCCCGAGTACTGCAAACAAAACATAAACAAAAAATTGTTCTCCATAGTGATCCAAAAATAAAATCCATATTCCACGGTAGCCACAAAATACTTATGCCTAGGTGTTTTCAATTAATTAACAAGCTCAATAAACACAGGGCTAAGCTGGGTGTGGTGGTATACACCTGTCATCTCAGCACATGGGGGGTTGAGGCAGAGGACTGCTATTGGGTTCAAGGCCAGCCTGGGCTACACACTGACAGGAACAGTCTGGGCTACAAAGCAAGACTCTGTCGCAAGAAAAAAAAAACAAAACAACAAACAACAACAAAACAACCCCCCAGGGCTGACCTTTGTTAATTAACTACATCCCCAACAAGGTACCTTGAAGAAAACAGGTGCCTGTTTCAGGACTTGGTGGGTTTGTTTTATGCTACTGAGAATCAAACCCTGGGCTTCACTTATGCTAGGCAGGCCTCTATCCCTGAGTAACGCCCCAGCCCAAGAGCTTTGTGTTTCATTTCCAGATATCTAGGCTGCTATTTCAATTAGGAAAATGGCCACCACCCAAAAAAACTCCACTATTTCCTAGGACCTCCCCCTTCTCCAAAAAGGTGGTCCTCATAGCACCGTGCCAGCAGTATGCTGCTGGTGCAAGAGACAGAGTAGTTGAAACATATGTGGCTGAATTCAAGAAAATGAGCTAAGGGCTGGGAACATAGTTCAATGGTTACAGCACCTGCCTAGTGTGCACAAGGCACATGAAGATTAGCCAGCTGTGGTGGTACATAGCACTCTCAGGAGACTGAGGCAGGACTCGTGTGAGTACTAGGCCAAAGAGGGCTACACAGTGAGTTCAGGACTAGCTTGGACTACAGAGTGAGACCTTGTCTCAGAAACAAACAAAATGAACTAGATTTTATTTTCTTACAATTGGTTCCTCCAGTGCCTTCACCATTTCTATTTGTTAGTTTCAACTCAACAAATAATTTTCAGAGTCCAAGCAAATCTCTACTTTGATAGTCTAAATATAACAGCATGTTAACTACATTAACGTGCTAGCACAAACCTTGTCACTGCTGTAAACTGTTACTGAAAAGATTAAGGAGTAGAAAAGTTTTGCATTTGGATTGAAACTCGATAGGCTAGGAATACAGCTCAGTGGTGGAGCACATGCTTAACGGGCACAGGCCCTGGGTTCAAATCCTTGGCACCACCGGAGAAAGCAAAGCAAAGCAAAGCAAAGCAAAGCAGCAGGTAAAGCTTAACGAGTAACTAATTTTTGCTATACTGGTTGACAAATGATAATTTGCTAATATTTAATACAATATTATTTATAGTAAAACTTCTTGTACATGAAAAATCCAGAGTCCAAAACTAGAAAAACGTGAGAGGTCATGGCACAGCAATTAAAGTGCTTGCCTACCAAGTGCAAGGCTCTGAGTTTGATTCCCCAGCACCACATTAAGCTGAGTGTGGTGGTGCACACCTGTAATTCCAGCACTTGGGAGGCTGAGGCAGGAGGATTGTCGTAAGTCCAAGGCCAGCCTGGACTATATAGGGAGTTCAGGAGCAACCTGGGCTGCAGAGAGAAACCCTGTCTCAAAAGAGAAAGAAAAACCTGAGAATCTGGTTAAAGAATCAGGTTCCTGCTCTCGACTCCATTTACTGAATCCTAATCTCTGGTGGAAATTACTTCTTTAGTGTTTTTCAGGAAGTTTTCTGGGAGATTTTGTGCATTTCAGAGAAACCTGACATAGATAAAACCAACGGGTTGCTGTATTTTTTATATTTGTACTCAGTCAACATTATGTAAGTTCTATTTCAGTTTGCCTGTAGGTTGTTTTCAGTCTTACAAGGCAAATTAGGATCCTTGCACACACACAAAATGCTTTACTAACTTTATCACTTGCTTTTTTTTTTTTTTTTTTTGCTAATCAAATACTCTACCAGTGAGTTACATCCCAGCTCTTCTTCAATTTTATTTTGAGACAGGGCTTGTTAAGTTGACCAGAATGGCCTCCACGAAGCAATCGTCCTGCCTCAGCCTTCTGAGGTACTGTATTTATATGGATGTACCACCGTGTTGCTGAAATTTTCAAAGTCCAAAAATCTTCTAATGAACAAAAAGAAAATTAGTGTTGAATAATAAAAATGGAACTAGGCTGCAGATGCAGCTCAGTGGTACAACACTTGTCAAGTACATGTGAGGCCATGGGTTCTATTCTCAGCACTAGAAAACAATCCAAAGCCAAAGTCAAGACCTAACTAAAACACAGCAACAAAAATAAGCGGACACTAGAGTTCTCCAAAGACCAGGTCAGTGTTTATTTTTCTATTTCTGACATTCAAATTCACAGGAAGTGAAAAGATAATAGAACATAATTAAAATGACATACACAACTCAAAACATTTAATCATCTATTATAGTGGTTCTTTGTAAAATACATAAAGACAAACAGAAACATCTTCATATAAATTATCTGTAATAAATTTGTATACACTCTAAAACAATTGTTAAAATTCACACTAAGATTCTAGTGCAAGCAGTGGTATATGAAAGTGCAAACAATGTTAGTGAGAACAACTTACCATGACTTATCATTTCATCATACTATGCATTCAGCCAGATACTTTTACGACTTTCAGAGTAACATGACTACATTCACCCTAAGTGCGCTTGCCTTAATGGCAACTGATTAGGAGTCGGGTTAGAGCAGCACCAGGGAATAGAGAAACCCATACGAAATTGACCATTCTGACATAAATCTTCATACTTGATAATGAAAACAATTCTGAAAAAACCACTTTACGTCAAAAACTATAGAATCATTACCACTTTCACCCCAAAATATTTAAAACTAAAATCAAGCCTAATCCCTTAAAATGCATGTTGAAGAATTCACGTGCTCCAGGGTCGTTCTTCCAAAAGTAATTCTGCATGAAATCACTTTCCCATTTCTACAGCCAAATCTATTTGGGGTAGGGGGAACCCCTGAAACAAACTTTTCTAGATACCTTGCCTAGTTACCTTTCACTATTTTGGGTTTCATTTTAAAGTGTGGTCAAAGTTCTGAGCAATCAAATCAGTGACACTGAACATATCAGCTACTTACTGTTCTAGACCACAAGAACAAAGAGCAGCTGGTGTAGAATTGTGCCTTCAATTGATGATACATTCCCTTCATATTCAGGGATCTTTTAAATTCTGGTGTATGACAAGGATGTGTAAAGTGGGGGATGAGCAGAGGGTTTTCACAAAATCCTAACTACTAATTAAGAGTGTGTGTGTGTGTGTGTGTGTGTGTGTGTGTGTGGTGGGGGTAGATTTCTGGGGATAGAGCCAGTACCATTTTTTTTTTTTAAAAATTCCCAATCCATTTTATATTTTTGAGACAGGGTCTAAGTCACTAAGTTGCCCAGGCTAGGCTCAACTTAAAACCCTGTGCCACTGGGCCCAGCTCCAACCACCTTATAACAGGCATAGTTATTTATTCCAAAGCTTTTTTTTCTTTTCCTTTTTTTTTTTTTGGTTAAAAAGACTAACCTGACTTTCAATGAAAGGAAGCATTAATGTAGTTTTGATAATTTAGTTCTTAATTGAAACATACTATTTTTCTAAACAAGAGTATTTATAGCCAAACTTTTTCTTTAAAAAACCTTTTATTTTGTATTAAGAGATTTATATCTGTTAATCTCTATTTTTTCATGCTTTCTTGAAGATTTTTTGAATCAGCACACCAATTTTACATGTCTAGGATGACCTAAAAATATATTCTTAATAACAATAAATTTTAAAGAGAACATAAACTATTTTCGGTGTACTCTTATCAAATTTTACTTGGCAATAAATTCTGGCAAACTTGAGGTATGTGAGTCACATACCAAATACATAATTTCAGAAAACATGTAAACTTTCTCCTGAAATGATAACTAGAAGGATGTGTTTTTAATGATAGAACATGTAATAAGCAAAAAAGGTTTTTTTCAGTGCGGAGGATTGAACGCAGGGCCTGAGACATGCTAGGTGAGTGCTTTACCACTGAGCTATGCTATACTCCCAGCCCAATGCTAAGTTTTGCATACAGTTAATGAAATACTCTTCTAGAAGGCAAGACACACTAGCTAGCATCCTTATTTTAATGATTTGTAAGTAGTTTATATTCTGGGAAGCACTAGATAAAAGTAAAGCCAGTAGAAAACTCCAAAAGGAAACCATGTTCTGCTTTGATGTTGTAAACCACAGTAAACTGATAGATGGAGGCAGGCATATACAACTAAAATTTAGATCTGTGTAGTCAACATCCTCACTCACACATCTTTGGCACTCATACACAGAGGCTGGTTAAGAGTATTTTTTTCATATACTTTAGGAAATGTCTACTACTCACTTTAAAAATGTTATAATCTCTGTCCTAAAAATTCACTGAGATAAACTGGCATCTATCAACTTAATCAGCTATGATCCAAAAGTGACACTCACAGCAGTCCCTCAAATAGGTGTAGAGTAAGATTCTCTTTAAAAACATCAGAAGGCTGAGACCTACTATTTTTAGTTTTGGACTTCAGACCTTAAATCATTTTTCTCACAGTTGATTTGTAGTTATTATACACATCAATGTTAATAACTACATTTTAATATCTTACAGTATATGGCACAAAACGAAGCTACGTCCCCACATTTACCTGGGAAATACCCCATGGATACACATTCACAAAGGTAGGGGCAGAGTTGTCCTCCTCATGTGCTTCTCTTAACTTGCTTCTCTTGAAGGGGAGCTGTAACCCAGTGTCTGAGCTCTCGAGGGCATCTCAGAGCTGACGGTAAGTCGGTTCGTGGGGTAACACTGGCCTGGGAGCCAGCCGGATGAAAGCTGGTTGCTACTAGGTACAACTTCATTTGTAGAGGTACAGGCAACTAGAATTTTGCACCACTGGGAATTGGTGCACAAAATGACTTTGTTTCTTTGATCCCAGTGTCAGAATTAGATGGAAGCTTCCGAAGCAAGCTATTATACACCACTAAGACCTGTAGACCAGTTTAAGACACAAGAGCATCACAGTGGATTCTCTAGGAAGTACATGAAGGAAGGCATGTCCCTTAAGCGGCTGAATACAGAAACCCAGGAACAAGAAGCAGCGGCTTTCAGCTCTGTTTAGTCAGACTTCCAGAACCACCACCTTAATCTCATCTGGCAGATAACCCAATAGGCTGCAACCTCATTTTCTACTTTTCCCTATGTGCTAATGTTGTTTCCAGGCATAGAAGAAGCTCTTTTATTTTCATTTAGAAACTGCTGAAAGTGAAATCAAACAGCCAAATTACTAAATGTTAAGAAATGATCTTACTGACTTACCTAATCAATTCCTTCCACTCATAGTCATTACTCTGTATCTGTGACACAAGTTCTATTACTGATGAGAGGATTACACTAATTCTGACTTGGAAAATGGTTATAGAGAAAGCATTCTTTTTGAAATTAAAATTATTCTTGAAGGAATTGGAATAATTTCTTGGCATAGTCCAACCTCAGTGAATTTGGTAAAATATACTAAAACCACTTGATTTAAGTTAGGTGTAGTAGCACACACCTGTAATCCCATGTACTTGGGAGGCTGAGATAGGAGGATCAAAAGTTCAAGGCCAGCCTGGACAACTTAGAGAGACCTTGTTTTAATTACAAAAAAAAAGGGGTGGGGGGAGAGGGGCCTGGACATAGCTCAGTGGCAGAGCACTTGCCCAGCATGCACAAAGCCCTGGCTTTGATCCCCTGTAATGCAATAAATAAATAAAGCTTGGTTTATAATCAGAAGAGAAATCTTAAGCTTGAGAGTCTCTAAAAATACAGTTTTAGTGTTCACCTTTTATTTTACCTGAATAAAAATCAGAATCTCAGACATAGGGAAAGGATTCAATTTCTTAAAAAAATTATAATGCTTTTACAAAACTAAAAATTTTCCAAGTATGATGGTATACCTAAGATCAGGGCACCTGGGAGGCTGAGGCAGGAGAATCATGAATTTAAGCCCTGTCTGCGCCACATGGTAAATTCAATGTCCAAAAAAAGTAAGTTCAAATCCAGCCTAAAGTATACAACAAGACTCTGTCTCAAAAACAAACAAACAAACAAACAAAAAAATTCAAACCACAACAAAAAAGCCCGAAGTAAAACATCAAAAAACTAAAATTTTATTAGTAAGTTTAGTAGTAAGGCTTGCCAGCAGAATTGCATAGCAAGCGCTGTATCTGAAAAAAAAAAAAAAAGCTAGTTGAGAACAATTAAGAAAAAAGAGAATTAGAAACAAGCATTCATTTTCTTCCTACCAGGAAACAAGATATGCTAAAGAATACAAAACCTCCACTCCCCACCAATAAAAAAGCTATTTGGTTTTTTTTTTTCCTCAGATAAGCAAGTTTCTCCACTGAAATTGTGCACAGGTTCCTACTTGTCGCTGGCTCTATGAAGTACCATTAAAAAAACTGAACGGTACCTGCACATGATGCACAGAGATTGTGCCCATCACTACTCTTGTTGAGGAAGCACAGATTACAGCTGGTCACCAGGAAGACTGGATCACTCCAGCAGGAGACAACTAAGACGGAACACAGGACCTACCAAACTGAGACCCCACTTGGGGTGTCACAGATATGCTTTTTTTTTTTTTTTTAAGAAGGCTGATCCCATAGGGACTAGGACACAGACTGCATGAGAACTACAACTACTGATTAAAAATACAGACGATTCAGAAAGAAAAAACAACTACAACTGTCACATGGTAAATGCAAAAACGTCTAGGGGCTTAAACATTCTACATATTCTGAGGGAATCTCCTTTCCTAGCAACCTTCTCACTTGTGCAATATTAAGTATTCAAACTTTCAGAGTATAGATAAGACAGATTCAAGTAACACATTTTTCCAACAGGGATGCCAAACATTAGAGTAGATTTTATTGCATGATGTTTGCATAAGAAAAAGTATTATTGAAAACTGTAAGGCATCATGCAGTTTTTGACTGTACACTTAGGCTAGGTGGACATAAAATCTAAAATTAAAAAACTAGTTCTAAAATTACATAAAAAATTTAACATGATGAGCTTTTAAATAAGGTTTATATTTGTAGTTTCACATTGTTAAAAAGTGCTTCAAATGTACTGCTGGAAAGTTGCTCTTTATAAATGATGGGAGGGATAATGTCAGATTATAAACTGTAAAAACTATTGTATGGAATTAGAAAGCCAACATTGCAATATTCAAACTTACTTGAATTAGTTTTCAATTCTCACTCAAATTAAGCTGATATAATATTAATAATCTACAAATATCTATTTTAAAACCAACAAAAGTCTATTGAATTCAAGTTATGCATGTTGAGTGATCAAATCTCTGAACAGGAATTCTGAATGTTGAGACTTAGAACCACTGTGAGTTGGTGTTAATCAATGTACTGTGCCATCCAGCGGAAGCCTTCTCCATAACCTTGTCTTTTAAGGACACTGCACATGAAAACTTCTAACGGTCGGGCATTCAGTTCTTTCAGTGATACATTGCCCTAGAAGAGAAGAGAGGCTTTATGAAGCTCTACTTCCCAGCAGATTAAAAGTTCTACTTTAAAACAAAGGGTCATGACTGCTTAGCATTTAAGTCCCCAAATCACACTTGAAGTCTCCTTTCATACTGAATTATGTCCAGGTTGCCACAGGGTGGGAAAGACATTGGCTTGGGAGGTACACATGGAAAAAAAAAAAAAAAAGTCTGGGGGCTGGGGTTGTAGCTCAGAAATTAGAGCACTTGTCTTGCATGTAAACGGCCCTCGGTTCAATTCCTCAGCAACACATAAAATGGGAATGGTGGTGTCCACCTACAATCCCAGCATTGAGAGGCTAAGACAGGAGGACTGCTGTGAGTTCAAAGCCAGCCTGGGCTACAGAGAGAGTTCAGGACCTGCCTAGACTACAGAACAAGAACCCCGCCTCAAA
>PVKB01002584.1:0-237500 GCA_004027205.1 Ctenodactylus gundi
GTGAGTGGGGGGTGGGGTAGGGTGAGGAAGGATGGAGGGGGGGGGTGGGGGAGGGACAAAACAGAGCAGGAAAGACCTTGTTACCTAGACAAGATACGTGTGCGCACAAAATGCTCAGCTTCATTGTGAAGCTTAAATTTTGCACTTACACATATCAATAAAATGGGGGGGGGGGAATGAAAATGGACCAGTAGGCTTAGAAGCCAATCCCTTGAACTCACCATTTTCTCCCATTGTCTTCTCCCCTGGAGCATTTCTCCTGTCTGCCTCTGCCCTTTCCTCTCCCCACCCTCTCTCACTATCATTTGCTCCTTTCTATGTAGTGGGAAACTGGCCACTGGATGGGAACCAAATATAATAGCACTAGTACTAATTATGAAATAAGATTTTGTTTCTTTGGTTTTTAATTCAAGTAAAAATTATAAGGTTTTTCTCAGGAACAAAAATATATAAATGAGCGAGTTTCAGTCTGTTGATCTCAAATTGAGTTTGGAAAGTGAGATTGGGGAATTGTTGGTTCTCAGTAAGAGAAATCCATTTACTTCTTGAGTTGCCTTAAACAACTTTTTGTCTTATTTTGATTTATTGTTATTTATTCAATAGCCAAATATATGCAGGTGTGGTAGAGAAAATAAAGCAAACTATGGTCACTCCTGATTATCCAGTCAGGTGTCAAAAGCTTGGGAGTCACCCTGATGCTTCTCCTTCCTTCTCTTTCCCTCAGAAATCCATCAGCATAGTCTTCTGGCTCTACCTCCAGCACATATCTTATATCCACACACTTTTCTCCATTTCTAGGGCTGCCACACTAGCTTCCAGGACTTATCATAAAACTGATTAAGGAATCCTTTACTCTCAGACTCCCCTATACCCAACAAGTCTCAATGAAAGACAGAATTGGGTTGCAGATACAGCAAATAACGTAGGATACGTAGTTTAAACTGAATTTAAGATTGACAATGAGTAATTTTTTTAGTATGTAAAATATTATTTTAAAATATTTTTGTGATACTGGGGATTGAAGTTAGGGCCTTGACACTGGGCAGTACTCCAGTTCTTTATTAACTTTTCATTTTATTTTTGTTTGAAATGAGGTTTCATGAAATTGCTGAATTGGCCAGGGTAGTCACAAACTTGTGATCCTCCTGCCTCCAATCTCCTAGAACACTGAGATTACAAGCTTGTACCACTCTTTTAATTGCCCTTAATTATTCACTGTGTTAAATAAAAATCATGAGAGGTTATTTTGGTGGATTGAGCTCCTGAACTTAGCCCAATAGACATATCAAACCAGAATAGGGTCATTTGTGGTAGATGCCACATAACAAACTGAATTCTGAAATGGTCCAATTTTCCAAGGAGATTCCCAATTGGTTCAATGGAGGCCCCATTTACCTGAGCCACCATGACAAGGAAGCCATTTCTGTTTTAACCCTGTAAGAAGTGTCACTATGTTTTTTCTTTCCAGTGCTAGGGATAGATCCCAGGAACTTCACACACACACACACACACACACACACACACACACACACACACACACACACACACACTGAAAATTGGGTAGTGTGAGTCTTCTAAACTTAAGAAAATTATAATGAATGATACAAACAGAGCCATTAGATGTTAAAAGGCTATAAAATAGTGATAAAGATGCAAACATAAATGACATAATATTAATCTGAGTCCCAGAGAAAACCATTCTTGATGTGTCAGTTATACTGCCTTCACTTGGGACTGATGCTTCAGTTGGCCTCTGGTGTAGCTGGTGTCCCTAGGCTTAAATTAAACATTGCTTTTTAAATAAGTATGAATCACTAATCTTTGGGCTAGTCTCTATATTATGATTTTTGTTAATTCACATTTAAGAGTATATTTCTCTTAAGTACTAAGTTAGTCTGTGGATTAATTTGTTAGCTTTCATTTAAAAAATGGTTATAAAATCCAAAAGTGGTTATAAACTCTGAAGCCCAGTTTTTTTTCTCTTTCAGTTGAGAAGAAAGTGGATACATGGAATGAGAATGAAACAGTAGTTAATAGATTTGAAGACTTAAAGTTCTTTCTTCCTCATCTAAAGAAAGTCAAAAGAATCTATCCTAATGTAGTCCTTGGCAAAGGGAAAATGGGTGGTAAGACTTAGAATTGGAAATTGGAAATAATAGTTTTGTAAATATTGTGTGATTTGAATTCATATTCAATTTCAATATGGATACTTTGAAAATAAGTCAATATAAAACAAATATACATTAAGTATCTGCTAAATACTTAACAAATCATTTGTCTTTGGTTTTGATAAATCCATTGTCTGTTTTTCTATTTTTCTATTTTGGGACCAGAGTCAGCAAAAGCTGACTGGGGATGATACTTGACCTCAGACTTGAAGCATGAATTCAGGTTCACTAGGTGTGTAAGATAAGAAAAGCATCAGAGATTGAGGCCGAGCTACTGGGCCAAGACTCAGGTGTCATAGAGCTCTTCATCCCATGAGTGAGTTGCTCCAGCTCAGACCCACAGGCTGCCTGTTTTTGCACAGGGCTTTGCTGGAATAATCGTGCTAACTCGTTTACTTACTGCCTGTGTCTGCCACGTACTACCACAGGAGAGTTGAGTAGCTGAGACAGAGGCAGTGTGGCCCAGGAGCTAAAGCCGCTTACAGTGCAGCCATTTACCAAAAACATTTGTTGACCCCAGCTCTAGACAGTACTTGAGGACAAGTATTGTCCTATACCACATGCTTCTGTCATATCCAGATCTGCTGTGTTGGGGTGTTGATGCCAGAGGACATCATCTCACAGCTACTGAAATCCTCCTGTGTTCCCCAAACTAAATTTTGTTTTCTTTCATTGTGTCATTTAATCCTCAGAACCCATTGTGGTAGGACTTATTTGCACCTGATTTACCCATGGGAAAACTGAGGCCTAGAGAGACTAAGGAACTTTTTGAGTTCATGTTGTAAATATCTTCAACTGCATCAGATTCCCTGTTCAGAGCGACTGGAATATCACATATAAAGAGGCACACACAGGTGCATAATGTGGGTGCCAGACAGAAGTCATGATGTACTGGGGGAAGCCACAGAGGCAGGCCGAAAGTAGACACCTAGACACTGTAAGATAGTGACAGGTGCCAAGAGTGAAGACGGCCTTGAATTAGCACAAGCGAGTATAAGCAGAAGTCTGTGAGGTAGAGTGAGAAGGAGGGTGAGGGATGATGGGGTGGGGAAGAGCAGTGGAAAGCCCTCCTGGGGCCTGGGGATGGTGGGCAAACCCAGGCGTTAGAGCCATATGGAATCCTGGGTAATGTTCTATTTCTCCATTCTTGATTGCTAACCAGTAGAGAAGAATAAATATTTGTCCTTTTGAGGACCTTTTGTGGCTTTTCATAATTGGCAAGGACAACATAAAACAGTTTTATTCCTATTGACTAAAAGATTCTAACACATAAAACAAGAAAGTAGTGAAGCCTGGGGCGTGCCCTGGGGGAAATGATACTGTTGCAGAGACTCGCCAGGGAAGCAGCCCCCCTGACTGGGCCTGAAACAGTTAACCTGGAAAAGCAGTTCCCCCCTTAATTAAGCTCTTAACAGTTAAACTGGGAAGCTGTGGAGCCAGCTGAATAGCTCAAGGACAGAACAGAGCCCACTCCCCAGACACACTTCACCACTCAAATCACCTCTCTTTAGCTCAGCTTCACACCCCTAGAACAGGCTGCAGTGGCCAAATCTTGATGCCTCTTCTCTGGGACCAGCAGAGCCCTTTATTGGAATGATTTGCTGAAAGTTCCTTTTTTTTTTTTTTTTTTTTGTAGCTTACTATATATCTTTCTTGAGATTCTTTGACATGGCCTCCCCCACCAGTCCACATAAGAAAAGAACTAAAACAATGAAATTCATAAGGCTAGTAATTATGAGAAAGAAAAAGAGAGAAGTTACATTTCATATTCCTTAGCTGAGTACTGAAAGGTAAAGGTACATTCAAAAGACATTCAGGTTATCATTACATCCATCAGCTTTTTTAGGATAAACTTACATCAAAGACTGAATAAGTGAATTGCTACATTAAATGAACTTAAATCTATATCAAATGAACTTAAATCTATATCACAAAAGTATATTACAGAGAAAGCAATAGATATAATGGCATACTTAGTTATTTCAGAATTTTAAAATTTATATTCATTGCTTACTCACGTTTCACTAATTACTAACATTTTGCCAGATTTGGTTTATCATTTTATCTACTTATCTATCTACAGATTCATGTGTGTGTGTGTGTGTGTAAAGATTTTATACCAATTCCCTATGTTGAATATAATTATGTTCTGCACACTAATAAACTATTAAAATTATAATCATGGGGGAAGTTTCACATATTTTATGAGAAAACTAGTGCCATTTTCATAGAATATCAATCAAATGATTCAAATACCAACGAATTTTTTTTGTTACACTTTCTCTTTACATGTTTCCTTTCCTCCATGTTTTTTGCTGCCCCCCCGCCCCCCGCCCCAAGATTCTTTCAAGCATTTTCCACAATTCTGGACTATTTTTATTGCACATAACTAAGAAAAGATTCATGTTTAGGATGCATAAATAGCATCAGTAAGTCAGTAAAAAATGCATACAACTCAGTAGAGAAGTGGGAGAGAGCTTATACAGGGCTTTTAATAAAGATAGTCTCTAAACACCAATGAATATGTGAACATATATTGAAGCTCAATGATAGTGAAAAACTAATTTTTGCTGTTATTACCAAAGTTCAGGAGTGGTCTTTTTGAAACACTTCTCAATTTTCTGTATACCATGGCCCTAAAAATATCAGTTTATTCTTAGTTATTCTACTATTACTTTTCAGGAAGAAGAAGATTTTTTTTTTTTTTGAGTCTTTCACTTAACCATTCTGGAAGTTCTTTTTCTCATTTTAAAACTGGGAAATTGAGCCTGGAGGTGTTGTGTGTCTTTCCTGTACTCATGCAGCCAGACATGGGGGCAGCCAAAAGTGCATATGGAGAGATTCCCTGGGAGAAAATCCTGCCCCCCACCCTCCACTTCTTACCTCGGACATGGGTTCGTTCCATCAAGCCACTTAGAAATAGCATCAAACGTTTTTCTCAAGAACAAAAACATTTTGTGACATTTTCCTTGTGTGGGGTTTCAGTGCCTCTAGCAACAAGGGTAGTGAATCAGTCAGTCTGTGATAATTGTACAAGCTAGACGAAGCTGTAGCTGGCAAGTGTTTAGCTCTGTTTTCGTTGCACCAACATTTCCAACATAAGAATATTGTGGAGTTTATTTAATACATTTACTAACAAATCTACTGCAGATTGGAATTTCCTCCAAGAGAAAATGAAAAAGTGAGAAAAATTAACATAATTTGGACTACTTTTATAGTGCAGTCTCACACACTTTTTTTTTTTACAATCATAATACTAACACAAACATAGAAGCATGGAATTGATGCTGTCTCTCCTGCTGTGGGTCACTAAATGATGTTTTTATTCTCTCCTCTCTGCAGTTTCTTTTGCACTGGGTATTCCCACTGTCAGCCGAGGAAATCATAGTTACCTGAAGCAAACACTGACCTCTGTTGTCACCAGGATGACGCACTGGGAGGAGAAGGACTCCGTCGTGATTGTCTCAGTTGCAGATGTGGGTATAAAAAATAAGTTCTTATGGTCTTGAAATTCCCTTCCTCAGTGGTTAAACCCTGTATCATTGTACAGTTTTTTCTCAAATTAACAATCAACAATCCATACATGCCTGTTTTGGATCACAGACCATATATAAGACTTTTTGACACCGCTGGAGAAATTAAATATGTAGATCAAAAAGAGAACTATGATTTAATATGGGAGATGCAAAGTTGCTAAATTTGAATTGCATCAAATGTAGGATCCCTACATACTAAGGAACAGACGTCATATTTAAAAACACAACACTAAAACTGATACTATAAGAAAACTTGCTTAGCTCACTAAAAAGCTAGTGTATGTATTCAGAGATAATTTATCTAAAGCAATAATAACTACCATTAAGTGAGGTACTCCTTCACCTTCCTGAGGGATTGTGGACAATTTTTCAAGGCGTTTTTACAACTAGCATTATATCTGAGTAAAGTATGTACCACTAGCCTGTCCTTACACATGAAGAAACTAGATAGAGCTTGAAGAAAGTCACTTGCCAGTGGATGCAGATCTAGTTGTCTATAATGGTTCCAAAAATTTCTTTTGCCCTTCATGCCATTATAGTTCTCACTGCACAATTTTGAAAATTTGAGCAAAATTATAAATTACTTCATAGATATTAGCACCATAAAGTTTTCTGGAGGAAATTTGACAACATGTATTAGATTATAAATATGTAAATATTTTGTCTCAGAAATCTAAACTCTGGGACTTGATCTTTTGGAGATAATCAGGCCAGTGTGTGAACACAGTAGAAACATGGCAACGTAGTATGAGCATTGAGAATGCTGACTCTGGATTGGAACTGCCAAAGTGGAGTGCAAACTTCTCCACTTCCTGGCTTCCGAACTTGGGCAATTTACTTAAGTTCTTTGTGCCTCTCTTTCCTTATCAGTAAAATGCTGACAGTGACAGCTACGACACAGGGGTATTGGAGGATGAGATTAGGTAGTGTATTTACAGTACTTGTTCTTAGAAAGACACATGGGAGCAAGACTAAGTGGGATATAGAATGATTAAGAGGTATAACTTTAGTGCTGTATTTAAAATACAAAGTAATTCAATGTTGGTTATCCAAAGTACCTTAGGTCCTATAATAGACTTATCCACGTTATGTCTGATGTTTTCAAACAGTTTGATTATTATCTAAAGAAAATGTAGGTAATCTAAATGCCCTTGAGAGTACTCAGATTTGACAATAAAACTATCAGTCTTTAAAATATTTTCAGAATTTTGTATTTAAAACCTTTATGGGCTCAGAGACCACATTTTTTTCTAAGTGTCATCAATTATTTTTAAAGAATCCTGAGAGGATCAAACATCAAAAACATTTTACAAATGAATCTTTTGTGTAATCTAGCACACTGTTAGATGTTCGAAGTACAAATCCATGAAGTTGGTTGACAGAAATTTGGGACACAAGCTGAATAATACTTTCATAAAATTAAATAATTTTGGAGTAAGCTTGTAGCCATATAATCTTCAGACAGTGAAGACACTTTCAAGAATGAGTCACTCTAAGAAGACCACTTTTAAAGTACGGTGTTTTTAGATACCTAAGATTTTGTATACTAGTGTGTAAGTCTAAAAATGGATGGTAATATTTCATATGTGGCAAAGAAAGGAGGATGAAATATTTTGTGTGTTCAGGTCACATTTTCTTAAGCATATGGGGTTTCTAAAATATTTTTACAGAAAGTGAAAACACTAGGGATTATGAGGACGTATAACCTTTCACATATAAATTAGCAGAATGTGTTAATGAAACTGAGACATGCTTACTTTCACTAAATTTTTTCTTGCTTTTAGAACAGTGAAGATTACTTACATTCTGTTGTTGACATGGTTACAAAAAGGTAAGTATTGCCTGCTAAATTAATTAATTAATTTTTAGAGAGGATCTTGTTCTGCAGTCCAGGCTGATCTTGAACTCACTATGTAACCCAGATTGGCACAGCAATCAGGCCAGTCCTGTTGCCTCTGCCTCCCCGGTGCTGGGATTACAGGTGTGCACTGCTACCATCAGCTGTCGTGGGGTGGCGGGGGATAAAACGTGGAGCTGCGTGCTTCCTCGGCAAGCACTCTGATCACTGATCTCTGCCCCTGCCTGGTGAATGTTCAAGTTAGCCATCCTTTCATTTTTCTATCCTGTATTTTCTGTCCAATAGTATTATTGTTTATTAATGGTCAGATTCTTTTTAGCAAGTTTAGCTGTACAGAAAGTATAGCTGTTAATAAGCTAGATGAGGGATAGCTTATGATTTCGCCTAATTTTGTAAGTTATTTCCTTAATGGAATTCATAAGTTACAGTTCTTATCATGTCTGTCCTATATGAAGTTTATTGCCCTTGAGAAAAACTGCTAAATTGTGTTCAGAACATTCTTATATTCCCTGCTGCATAAAGTTACTTCATCTTTTCTGCTTACAATTGCTGTCAGCAGCCAGAGCACAGAGAGTGAACCAACACGAAGTCAGGTATCCAGCAAGACGCTGCAGGATAGGCTGAACCTTCTGAGTTCTTATGTTCAAGGGGGTGCCGCAACTTGTTAAAAACAATTCACTGAGAAATGGCCATGGCTATCATAAGCTTATGATAACAACTAAATACCAGTTGCCTCAGTTTACCAGTGGAAGAGGGCTTCCTGGGGGGGAACCACCAGGATGCGGGACATTCTGTGCAGTAGATAGATGATCCTGTTTCTTCCAGAAGACATTTGAACAGTGGGGCAAAGAGGGAGGAAAAACACCAAAGCGGTGGGTCTATATGAGAGAAAATATGCTGAATGTTTAAATTTCAAATATTAATTATAGAAGAAGACACATTGCCATTAATCCCTCTCGCTTCCCACCCTTATCCTGTCATTCTTTCCACTTTTGGAAGCAGTTCTGGAAGTTCTCTTTCATGAATTTCTTCATGAGGGTTGATCAAAAACACACTGAAAACAAAGCAGGAACAAGCGGATGTCTGGACACTCAGTCAAGGCTAGCACTTTCCCGGAAAGAACCTGCAGCAAGTTTCTTCTTCCTTCTTTTACTTAGTTCAGGCTGCCATTTGGGACTCCCACACTCAGGGTGGTTGCCCTTCTCTCACTTCCTAGCCGCAAGTCAATAATGCAAGCCTGAAAGCCCTGCCCTGGGCAACCTCCAGTCTCCACAAGTTGACACAATCCTTGCAGATCAACCTGCAAGCATCTTCCCTTCCAGCCAGGGCCCACTTGGAACCATCGCCCGTTCAAATACATGAGGCTCAAGATCCTAACCACAGCATATTCTTTATATTTGTATTAGCCTGAAGTCAAAGGACTTCAAATTATTCTGGTTTGATAACCTTACCAGGTTTCTTGGCAGAATCAATTAAAAAGAAAACATAGGGTTACCAGACTACACAGTGGCAAGCCCTTTGAATATTACTTTGAACCAAATTTTTACAGTGTATGGGAACTTGTAGAGAGCACATATGAAAAACTCAAGGTTTCTTAATGAATGAGAATACTTGTGATTTCCTCTAAAGTTTCAGAGATAACAACACTGGTTTCAGAAATTGCTACATTTTAAAGTTGAAAATCATATGCTAGAAAATAATGTTGGAGGATTTTAAAAGATTTTTAGGAAGATGATGTTGTTGATGTTAGCAATTACAGGTCAGGATAAAGAGTTGGAATAAATTTGTAAAAAATTTGTGAAAATACAATAAATAAAAATGTAAGATTATACATTATAAAATATGTGTTTTAAAATATGTACTTCTGAGACCATGGGTATAGATGAGCTTAGAATGTGCAAGTTCCATCCCTAGTACCAAAATTAAGCCAAAAAACCCCCAACTGAGTATATATAATTTAATGTAAACATGTAATTTTTATTTCCATAGTTAAAATGTGTATCTCCAGTTAATCCAAAACCCCTTTCCTAGGTTTTTTCACTGGGGCAATGAGGGATTGCTTTGTGATATATTTGAGACAATGTGGTAGTTTTTAAAGTTTTAAAATAACTGAAGTTATAAATAGCTTTGCAGAAAACTGTTCGAAACTACGTACCTTGTATAAAACCAAAGAACTGCAAATTGTACACTTTCATCTGCCTAGGAGGTAAATCATTCATTTATAATGGCAACAATGCAGAGTTGTATCTTATTGTCATAGTTAACTAGCAGTTCTGGTGTAATTATCTCTAGAAATGTTGATGCAATCTATAACTTACCAAGCTAAAAAATAATTTAAGTGG
This sequence comes from Ctenodactylus gundi, assembly GCA_004027205.1. Lineage (NCBI taxonomy): Eukaryota > Metazoa > Chordata > Mammalia > Rodentia > Ctenodactylidae > Ctenodactylus > Ctenodactylus gundi. The sequence goes on from PVKB01002584.1 coordinate 9,905, forward strand.
TCATAGAAATGTGCCACCACACAGATTGCAAATACTGAGATGGAATCATTTTCTCCATAATGGGAAGTTACACCATTGAGGGAGAAAGTATGTGTAACTTGACCTTTGATTCTTTAGAATTTTGAGTTAAATTGTCTAGAAAATTCATGAACCTCTGTAACTCAGACTTTTTGATAGTGTAGTTTAAGGATTGAAATTGGATGTTATTTGCCTGTACGATTCTCAGTTGTTGTACTAGCCTTGTGATTTAAAGTGATATAGTCATTTTTTGCTCAATTTTTAGATATGATGTTGCTGCTTATTTTTTAAATCTGAAACCAAGGAATCAAAACATTTCATACTTTCTTTCCATACAAATATTTTCTACTCCTTAGGGAAAATATTAGAATTAATTGATTTAAAAATAAAACTTGCCAGTAGATACAGCAAAATATGGAGAGAAGCCCGTGAGACCAAACTTGACTCAGTCTCTGATCACAGGACGCTACTCCCACCAAAATAAGTAATGGGAAACTCTGCGCAGGGAGAACTCCACCATGTATTTTGACGTATCTTTCTCCAAAGTCTGTAAGAAACAGAATTGGTACGAAGTTTTCTGGGTTTAAAACCCAAAATTTTCTTTAACATAATACGTTTCTCTTAGCTCTTGCTCCCAGTGCATACGTAGTATAAAATACATGCATTCTTCTGACTGTGTGTGTGTTCCTGCACATATGCAGGCAGCTGTCAGTTTGTAAGATAGTGTAGCACCATAAAAATAGTGGCAAAGCTAAAACCATGCCAGGCAATCTCAACAACCAGTATGAGAAGAAGTCCCACTTGGTCCATGGCCTTTAAGTATTTGTCACATATTACTCTGTCAACTATAAATGTGGCAAAAGTGGGAAGTTTTGTGAAGCTAATTTAGTGCACTGTAATTTAAAACATTAAAATCACTGAAGATTAAAATGTTTTACTTCTTTCTTATCAACAGCAGTTTAAGTAGTGCTTGCCTGGCTTGTGTCATATAACTCAAGAGGCAGAGCTAACATCTTTTCTGTACTTTGGCAAATGGTGTTTTTTCTCCATTCAAATCAGCATTTTGTCATTTGCCTTTTTGATGTCGTGAAGTATCTTGGAGCGGTTCTTTGAGGGGGAGCTGTTTCAGCTGCATGGCTGCCGGCTTCTTGGGTATAAGAGACTCACCCTCGCTGGCTTCCCTCATGCGTGGATCCAGAGTCCCCTCCACAGCGGAGGCTGTGGGCATCCCCACGGGCAGCTGCCCTGTGGTCACAAGTGTGGTAACCTCTGGCCTTAGGGCTTCTCCACATTTAGCAGTCACTTGATTCCCTCTTTTCTCCGTCATTTTTGTTACGTAGCATGTGAGTTTGCTTTCCTCTAGGACGTGAGTTAGGCAACACAACTGTGTATTTCTTTGTGTAAGTGCACGTGATAACAGATGCCCAAGTTCAAGAAGGACTCTGATCACTTGCCGATGACAGTGTGTGTCTGTTCTCTGCATAGTGATTTGTGCACTGAGGTAAAGCATGGACTTGCACAATTACTCTCGGTACGTCATCATGGCGACAATTTGAACACTTGTTGGGAGAGAACGCTGTTGTTAATTAAAGCATGAGAATTATAATTCAGGCATTCAGAACTGCGTGGTTAGTATTGTCAGTCTTGCACAGTATTAAGATCATGTATACAAAACTTTGTTCTGCTTTTTAACTTATAGGCAATAAAAATACTCTTGAGACTTTCACATGTCAATAGACAAGTAATAATAAGATTTAAATCCATTTTAAATTGTTTTATCTGGCTTTCTGTCTTTTGATACAAGATTCAGATTACAGCTTTTATGAGCAGTACTTTATATTTATATTTTTAGTGAAGTCTTTGTTGGTTTATAAATATTAACTTTAAAAAATAAAGATACTAGGTTGGGCTGGTGGCACAGATTTGTAATGGTAGCACATTGGGAGACTGAGACAGGAGGACTGCAAGATTGAGCCAAGATTGGGCAGCTTAGTAACTTAGTGAAACCTTGTCTCAAAATCAAATAAAAAATGGGCTGAGGATTTAATTCAGTAGAAAAAACCCGGACTTGATCTCCAACACTGCAGTAAACAAATAAAACTAAAAAGTGCACAGTTTTCCAGATAATTGTCATCAAATGTCAGGCTTAACCCTAGCTTGTCACATTAGTCTCAATTCAGAAGCCATTGCTCTTCAGTGGGATTTTTACTAAATTTAAAATTATCCATTTTAAAAATGATCTAACAGTTTTTTTGCAGTTACTTTACTATAATCCATTTATTAAATTTTCTTGAATGTCAGAGTATGCCTCTGATGCTAAACTTAAAAATTCAAAGTATTTGTAACTTACATAAGAAAAAAAATTTTATATGTCTTAACTTCCCATGCCTATTATTAGTTTATAAAATAATACTTTAGCTAAGGAATGAAAGTTTTTTATATTGGTGTCATGTAAAAACATGTGAAATAATTCAGATTATATTATATGGATGTGAAGAAAGAAATCATTTTTAAGTATTTATGTTGTTTTAGTATATTAAATATTTGGTTAAAAGCCTCCATTTACTTCTGTTTACAGATTCAAGAGGCAAGTGAAGTCTGGATCCTTAGAGGTCATTTCGGTACCTGACTTTTTTTATCCAAACTTGTCTCATGCCAAACAATCAACTGAAGACTCAAAAAGCATTGAGAGGTAAGACATATTAGAGAAAAGTACCTTAAGAGCTAACTTTATCTGATGAAATCTAGGGACCAGCGTGTGATAGATACGATATCTCAAGCACTCTGGTTAACTTGCAAGAGCTGTCTGTATCACTTCATATCTCTGTGTTCAGAAACGTTGAGTTGGGAGCAGGAAAGAAAGGACGGTAGGAGTATCTATACAGTGGAAATGGGCAAAGGCTACAAACCAGAACTGCCCATTTGCATCCCTGAGTCAGTGACTCAGCATTTCCCTGCATGCCATTGACTGCTAATGCTCGTGTTTATTGACAGTATTTCACAAAGGCCAATGAAAGGGGCTATAAGTCAGTATACATGTCTTTTAGTATTTCTCTTTTCTGGTCATACTAGGCAGGTAATTTAGCCTTTTTTTCATAGCTTCCCAAACTTCTCAATGTATACAAAGAAATATTTTATGCCTGTTATATTTTATACACATTATTAAAAATATTCAGAAAAATCACCTCTGAATAAAATACAGTAGTATTTATTTATTTATGAAAAAAATCTTGAGAAAGTAAAAGCTCTCTACATATACAGATGATTATATTTTGGAGTAGTAAATAATTGGGTACTTCAAACATTGATAAAAAGAAAGACATCAGGAATCAGAAGAAAGTCTTAGCTGTGAATTTTTTATTGTAAAAGGCATGCCAACATCCAAAAATCTAGGAGTTTTTGTTAGGCTTCTAATTAGTGGCCAACATTATGCCCAGGATCACAGAGCAGGGAGTCACGCTAGGCTCTTGTTTTTCCTTCAGCCCTTTATACCTCTGTCGCCTGTTCTGACCGTAAATTTTCTCTCCATATCGTCCCTCTCACGCCCACTTAGGCCTTTGCCAGTACCGATCCATTTGTTTTCCCTAATTCTAGCTTCTCCTCCATGCCATCCTCCATTCTTTAGCCAGAAGCATCATTCTTCATACAAGAGATCATATCTAAAGTTTCCCACACTCCATAACAGACCCGTCGAGATGGGGTGACTGCCATCCTCATCATCATTAGCTTCTTTCCTACTAGCTCTCTGTGCTCTGAAACCAAGGTGACACGTTCTTCCTACACTCCAGGCCGGAGTAATGCTGTTTGTCTACACAGAGCTCCTTGGCTCTTTCTGCTCCACCCCCACCAATCTTATTGTAAGACCCCTTCATCATTGATGTTGTCATACAGCATTTAGGTAATTGTTCTAATTTTATTCTCTATAAACTTACATAGTATGGTTGCTTTTATAGTACTGAGCATTGAACTCAGAACCTCACACTTGCTAAGCAAGCACTCTACCACTGAGCTACATCCTCAACCCTTATTTCTATTATTTTTCTGTCCTTTCCTAGTAGATTGTGCAAACCAGAGGGCAAGAACTGCATTGCATGTTGTTCTATCTTCAGGACATGGCCTAGTATCCAGCTTAGTATTAAATTAGAATAAAGTATCTTTGTGTATTCATATGAACAAGACTCAAGCTCAGAAAGAATACTAACTTTATTTCTTAAATCAAAATTTAACTAGTTGAATTGTAAAATTAAGTGGATTCTATTTATCCCAGCCTCGTAATGGCAGATACTGTCCATTAAGGAAAGATGAGTCACTTTTTAATAGAGCTTTTTAGTATACATGTATTCAATTTTACTTGATATATCTAATGCACTGCTAGTAAACTGCTTAACAACATTTTTGTTTATTGAAGTGTGCTTCTAAATAAAAATGAAATAATGGCAAATATTCACAGAATTTAGTGCTTATTTTTTAAAGGTGGAGAATCAAACAAGTGTTGGATTATTGTATTTTGATGCTATATGCTCAACCCAAGGCCACATATTATTTACAGGTGAGAACTTGGTTTATATGTAATTTTAAATAAAAATATTATTTTCTTACTTCCTCCTTTAATTCTTCTTACTCTGTTCCTCTGTCATTAGAAAATGAAAAGAGCTTAGAAAATGGAAAGTACTCTATATTGAAATGTCAAAAGGAATCTTCACATGTATTTTATATTAATCTTCTTTCTGGGATTACTGTATCAGAGGAAATGACAGTGTTATACAGTGAACTGAAAAGAAAATCTAAAACTGAGAGGAAAATGGAAATCACACTGCCCGTAAATTTACTAGATTAAGCAGAAGTATTTTGAGCACTTCTTTATGTCAGACATTGCATTGCTTGTCACCCTTTCCTTGTAGTGCCTCACATTTTATGAGGTACACAGTCTACAGTGCATGCTATATTTCTAAAAGGTATATCAATTGGGTAGTTTGTACTCTACAATATCTACACATTATTAAATAATAATGTTGTGGTTCCCAATAGTAAGTTTGTACCTTATTACATAGTTTGTGTTTGTGCAGAATATTATTGGAAAGTAGAGAGAAAGTTAGAGACAGGCCAAAAGCAAGATTTTCTTTTATATTGGAAAAAAAAAATCCCTTCCATCCTTATTTAGTGGCAATGCAATGGAAACATAAGATCCAGCCAGTGTCCTCTTTCCCATTTGGAACATCACAGTTCTGTTTGATGCCCTGGTGTTAGTACTTGAGGAAAACACATTTTTCTGAATTGTAAGAGGCCCTCTTAGTCTACCGATTACACATAATATGTATGAAGTAAAAAGAGAGAGAGAGAGAGAGAGAGAGAGAGAGAGAGAGAGAGAGAGAGAGAGAAAGGAGAAAATGATAGAATAAAGAAAAAAGAAAGCTTTTGTTTCCACGCCCTCTTGGCCCAGGGACACTTATTTTAAGTGTACTTTGCCATATTTCTAACTGACTATCTGTGGATGGGAGAGTCCACTTCCCTTTGTCCTCTCTCTGCCAAGGACCACCGGGTCAGTCACAGTAGCTGAAGGTGGAATGTGGCACCTATCATCTCAAGTATTTTCCATCCTCTTGATGTTTTTCTCTTGTCTCAAAGTTAGTGAAATTATAGCTCCCCACAGTGATGGTGTTAGGAGGTGGGACCTTCTGGAAATGCTTAAGTCATGGGAAGACCGCCATGACTGGGAGTATTGCCATCATTAAAGAGTCCCAGAAGAGCTCGCTAGCCCCTTCTACCATCCAAAGGCACTAGAAGACACCATCCATGAAGACCCAGTCCTCAGCAGCCCCAGGCTTCTGTGCCTTGGTCTTAGACTTCCAAGCACACCGAACTGTGAAAAATGATCACTGTTGATAAGCCAGCCCATTTTAAAAATTATTATTATAGCAGCCCTATAGGACTAATACCATCTTACCCTAGAAACTGAAGTATTTATGAGGAAGAAAGCAGATTCAGACAAGTAGTCTCTTCCAAAGAGAGTTTAAATGTGGGTTAGTATTGACAAAAGAAAAATAGTCTTTGCTAAGGTTTCTATCAGAATCAGAAAATGAAAATTGACTAACTGTAAATACTCTCAGTGAACCACACTGAAAATAAACTTAATTCTCATAAAAACTCTTTTCATTGTATTGTATTATAAGTAGTAATGCTTTTTATCCTTAATATAGCTTATTTTGATGAAAGCACTGGAAGTAGTAATACCTTTTTCATTTTTTTTTCTGTAGCTAGAAGATGATATCATAGCAAAAGAGATGTACTTGACAAAAATACGGGATTTTTTAGGTAATATCACTTCAAATGATTGGTTTTATATTGAGTTTTCAGTGCTTGGATTCATAGGTAAGCAGTGGATATATTTTTGTTGGATCAAGCTTTTTGGCAACAGTAATCTTAAGACTTAAAGTACAAGTTTGTCACCAAATGAAAAAGAACTGCATGATTCCTATAAAGATGTTATGATTTCAATAATAAAGTCAGATTCAACTTGAATTCAGACAATATCATTTTTGGCCAAGTTTTTTTTTTTTTTTTCCGCAAGCAGACAACATAAGTGAGCCAATCGACATACAAACACACAAAACACACCTGTTTAGACTCTCTATAAGTCTGGTATATGTTAGCTCCATGGCAAAGATATATTTCTCTCTCTTTTTTATATATAATAATCCGAAGGGGTTGGATGTGGAGCTCAGTAGTAGAACAAACGCAATGCCCTGGATTCTAACCCCAGCATCATGAAGGAAGGAGTGAAGGAAGGAATGAAAGACAAAGAAAAAAAAATCAAAGAAAGAGAATTGATCTTGGAGAACTGAATTTGTAATGAAAGGAATTTTACCTTTGAGCTGTTCTGCTATAAAATTTCCAGTATAGCAAACCTGATATTCTTTAAAAATATAGAAATATATGAGGTATAATTACCACATAAAATTTCCTAAAACTATGCCTGTAATGTGACTCTTTCTCGAGTTCTTCCAGACTTTCTTCTTTTTTCTTTTCTTCTTGTCCCCGGTGAACCTCCAGGCAGTGAGTTGAATGTCACAGTGTGTGACACTTACTCATATGATGCCCTTTTCTTTTTCTTTCCTTTCTTACCAATCCCTATTTCCACTTTCTTCCACCCTCTAAGTAGTTTTCACTCTAATGTATTCAAAACATACATACAAATATACATATAGTCATGTATTATACCTGGTGCTTCTTATTTATAATTGTTTTACATTTACATAAATGGAATTATGACAATCCAATTCCTGTTCCTTGTATTTTTGACCCCAAACTCTTTTTAACTCTTAACTCATTACTTTACATTCATTTAGGTTATTGTTTCTTTCTGCTACCTACATAGTATATGATAATCCTCGTGACTTATCAGTTCCCTAAGTGACAGACCTTGATTATTGCCGATTTTCTGCTACTCCAGAAGAAAACAAAATGACTGGTGTCCCCTTGAATGGAACGGCCCTATGGCTGCTGCCCTCCTAAGTAAAGATGAGGCATCTTCCCCTGATGATTGTCAACATTTATGAAGTTTTATCCCTTATTTTTCATTTTTGTAGCTATTCAGGAGAGTGTTTATCTTTACTCTGATTGTTTACAAAGCCCATCTGTTCTTCATATACTTACTTGATCAATTTTCTGAAAGGTTATTTTTACTTAGCCTCAGTTAAAAAAAAAAAAGAAGAAAAATAATAGGTAGCTGTTACACCTGATGAGAAGGTTGGAGAAGAACTGATCTCACTGATGTATCACTCAGAGAATCTAAAATTCTCAAAGAATTCATCTTTTTTGGCCAATCAAATTCAAGAAACCAGGCAGCACCCCCATTCAAATCACACAGATGCATGTTGAACAAGAACCACTGTATGTGTGAGGCTGAGCTCTAATTTAAGCTTAGCTTTTTGAAATCTTTGCCTTTTGCTGTCATAATACCAGTTCTGATATTCATTATTTGTTCCAAATGTGATTTTATGGAGTGCTCCAGCAGCTAAGGAAGTGAATCCGCTCTTTTCATCATTGAATCATTTGCTTTGTCTACCATGTAAATAAGCGCCAGAAATTAATGTAGAGCTATTTATTTGATAAGTGACCCATCTAGACTCAAGGTCCAGGAAAAAAATGAAACATGTTCATTACTTGGTTAGAGGTAATTTACATTATTGACTTCAAAGTGAACTTTTATCTAAATCTTATCCCTTCAGTTTCAAAATTTAAGAAGCATATGAGGTAAAAGTAACAGGACCTAATGAAATCATTGTAAAATAAAGTAGAACTAAATAGAAAAGAATAATATTCTGATAAGGCAATGAATGATATTTAAGTAATGCAGCATTTTAAATAAAAAGTAACTACCAAAGTGAATATGTAGTAGATTGATAAAGTGCTACAAACATAAGATTAAAAATACACAGTTTGTACATAATTCAGTAAGAGATTTCTGTCCTTACACTGTATACTTCATTTATCTTTCTCTTGATTTAGACAATTTGAATTCAATATAAAAATTGATTTCCTGAGAGTATTGGTTAAACTTGCTACTGTTGCATTTTAAGATAAAGGACAAAGACATGAATTTCAAAGTCTCAGGGACTAGGGCATCTACAGATAACCACACAGGTTCACCCCCTTGCCTCCCTGAGCAAAGAGAGGTCTCTTCCCATACTTACTGGGGGAAACTAAAAGGCACAATGAGGAGAAAAACTGCTTTAGGGCAGTGAATCATTTGCAGGAGTTAGTAAAAGCAGGCCCAACAATGGCTAAGTAAAGTTACAGAGCAGGCAGGTGGGGTTAGTGGTCAAGATGACAAGGCAGGATGTAATCTTATCAATCTCCAGGATTAAAGGCAGGCAGAAAATTCCATGAGAGGGAGACCCTACTGTTTTAGAAGTAAGGAACTTAACAACAGGAGTAAATATTACTTAGCTTTGGTAGAGATAAACCCAGAATAGGCGGACACATGCAGCTTCAATTCATGTATTATCAAGAGGCTCCATAATTATAGATTATGAAGAGTGTCTCCACATGCCTTCACTCTTCCTCCTTCAGAAATAAAAATCTTTAATAAATATATAGACAAACATAATGTTGTACTTCACCATTAAGCATTCATTGGTACTTTAAAGAACAGGATGTATTTAAGTTTTAATATTTTTTATTTTTCTTGTGTTAATGGAATGGACAGTTAATTATGAGTCACTCGCATTTATTTATTTTTTTTTCTCCATAGGAAAATTGTTTAGATCTAAAGACTTACCTGATTTTGTACAATTCTTTTTAATGTTCTACAAAGATAAACCCATAGACTTACTCTTAGATGACATTTTCCGGGTAAAGTTGTGTGACTCAGTAGAAACATTTGTGAGTATTTCTTTATAAATCCTGTATATCTTGAGAAAATGCTGCCTACTGATGTAATTATCTAAATTTGCTTACTAAAGCAAATCTAATGAGTGCATCAGATATTTTAGCTTGTGATAGCAATAGCTATCACAATATGTCTACATATTAAATGAAGTAATGAGAGGCCAAAAATTCAGTGAAAATTGCAGGTAGAGGAACAAAATAAAAGACTGAGGAAAAAGTAAATAGTGTTAGACATAAGTCCAAACACTATAATATTTACCTTAAATGTAAATATTCAGTCAGTTAAGGGATCAATTAAGAGAGCATCAGAATGGATTTTTAAAATGATATCACTACCGATATCTTTACTCAGTTCAAACTTAAGGTATAAATTACAAATAGTAGAAAAGACATGCCATGTAAACTGTATTCAGAGGAAATTTGTAGCAGTGATTATATTCTTGTCCAACTGGACTGCAGAGCAACTTAAGAACAAAATAGAAGCTGAGAGATATCATCGACTGATGAAATGGCCACAGGAGACAGCAGTCTTAGAAATGTTTGCATTTCAAATCTAGCTTCAGAATATATGCAGCAAAAACAGAACTGAAAGGAAAATGAATTTATCTGTAATTATAATTGGAGACTTCATCCCTCCTTTCAGTAATCAATACACTGGTTTGTGAAAACCAGCAAAGAGACAAAAGAACTAAACAATAATATCTACCAACTGGATTTAATTAATATTTAACATTAGTATACTCAACAGCAGTTGAAAAATACTTCTTTTTAAAATATGCCTAAAAGAGTCATCGGAATAGCCATGTCACAGGTATAATATAACCTTAACACATTTACAGAGAAATAAAAACATTTGCTTTGTGACCAAAGTGGACTCCAAATAAAATCAGTAACAGAAAGATAACTGAAAAATCTCAAAATCTTGGAAATTAACCAACACACTTCTCAATAAACCCAAACCTACTTTTCACAAAATAAGAGCAAAATCAGTTAATAAACAACATGGCTAACAAGTTGAAAAAGAAAACAAACCGGGCATGGTGTCTTAGGCCTGTAGTCCTAGTAGTCTGTGAGGCTGAAGCAGGAGGATCACAAGTTCAAACCCATCATAGGACACTTAGAAACTTGCACTAAAGAAATTGAATTAATAATTTAAAACCTTTAGAGGAAGCAAGTTCCAAATCTAGGTGGTGATTCAAAGCTATAATTCAGAGATGAATTATATCTAAGCATTTAAGGAAGAAATAATACCAATTGTGCATAATATCTTTTATAATATAGAAAGGACATTATTCAAACTACTTTTGTAAGGTCAGCTTTGACCTTAAAACCAGGAAAAATATTCATCATTAAATAAATAAAAATTTAATCATTAAATAATAGTGAATTTAATCCATATATAAATTGAATCTCCATATAAAGGAAATAAAGCATGATGTCAATTTCTGTTTAATGTATGCAAGGCTGGTTTAATATGTAAAAACCAATGTAATACATAAATTTAAGATTCTAAGGAAGAAATGTTACATGTTGCTATAAGTTCAGGAAGAACAATCATTTGACAAGATTCAACATCTATTTGTGATTTTAAGAAAAGGTCCCTCAGTCAGGCATATAACTGGGAACAGAAAAGACTTCATCAAAATAAAAAGAAAAAAACCTTTGTGCTGCAAAAGATAGTGTTAAAACGGTAACAAGATACTGCAGACAGAATAGGAGAAAATGTTCGTAAATTTCATACTCAATGAAAGACTTACATTGAGAGTGTATATAGAACTCTCGAGACCCTACAACAGGAAAACAACCTAATTAAAAAATAAGCAACAGACATGAACAAATATCACCAAGATTCTTTCACGTGGTTCCCTCCCTTCTTTCCATATGCAGTGAACTCGGTTTTGTGCTATCAGTAGGATCTGGGAGGAGCCGGAATTTAATAATACTCTTCCATTCCAACGTCCAAAGGCAGCCTAGAAAATAGTCATATTGGTTAAATTTTCACTGCCTAATTTTATCTTATGCAAATTTAGATCAATTAAGTTATTTTACAGTGATAAAAGAATTCCTCAATATTGTACTACATGTTAGTGTCTAGTAGAAATGTCTATAATTTAAAACAAGTCTTGAGTGTATAAATTTGAAATTTATTTTTCTGAATTTATTTTATGTAAAGTATATAAAATAATTCCCAGATAGTGATCATAATTGTTTCAAATGTTGTTTTTCTGGTGCTGGACCTTGAACTCAGAGCCTTGTCCACGATGCAAATGCTCATAACACAGAGCTGCAGTACATCTCTAAGCACAGATGGTTGTTTGTGACAGGGTGATGCCGTAGGTCATCTTTATTTTTATTTTCATGGAGAGTATTGAAATTCTTTTCCATTGAATATAATATAGACTCTTTAATCATGTATTTTTATTGTTTGAGAAGATATTGAAGAGACTATAATCCAAGAAAGAATTCATCAATGAATACTGGGAGAGAAAGGCAGGGTAAAATACTTTGGTCGAAATGAATGGAGGGAAAATACTAAACATTTCATTTGAATTATTGGAATGAAAAGATAGGAGAAGAAAATTATATCTGGTACAATAGCCTGGTTTTCTAAGACAGAGTTTACTAAAATACATGCTTGAACTAAAGCCCTCTGTTATCCCAGCTCTTAGCTTTATTATTCTTAGGAAGAAAGGGCTAGGGATTACATGGTTTTGTTTAATTTAAAAAAGATATAGCAAAATCTAGTGTAATAAAAATGTTGCTATCAGTAAATGCAATAGAAAGAAAGATTTGAGATTCAACAGAAAATTGTATTGTCCCTCTTTCCCCAGAGAAATTGTCTAGAAAGAAGAAAGGACGTGCGTGTTGGGTACAGGCCGTCTTTGTTCCAGCACGTGGGGCTTCATTCATCAATACGTGGGAAACAGCAGCACTACAAAGTAGGAGTTTGGAATGTAACTTCAGTAACATGTAATGTTTCATGACCTCATAAAGTATTATTTAGAAACAAGATGATGTGAGAAAGACTATAAAGTGTAGTCGTTTGAACATAATTCATCTGTGACAGAACTGTGGGTTGTGAACAGTTTATAAATTTAGCAACCATTTTTTTAGAGACCTAAATTATCTATCATGGTAGGAAACAATTCAACCTATGGAAACTTCTTACCTTACTGTTTCTAGCTGTGCAACTGAAATAATTGAACTAAAAAAGTATTTTGAAAATTAAAATAAAGTTAACTATTTTAATCCAGAATTCAAAATCACAAACAAGAGTAATTCAAAAATGGAAAACCTCATTATTTAATTAAAATGTATCAGCATTATTTAGATCACTGTTTACCAGATGGAGAAAAATTCAGCACTGATTGGTGCTTAGTCATTCTTAAACACTGCATTATTTTTGGAAATAGTATTATCAGCTCAGTGTCTGTGTTAGTCAGTTTTCTGCAACTGTGACAAAAAAAAAACAACTTTTAAAGGAGAAGACTTATTTTCTCTCTGGCTCAGAGTTTTAGAGGTTACTTTTTTTTAATGACACAGAATCTGACTCTGCAGTCCAGGCTGGTCCTGAACTCATATGTAGCCCAGGCTGGCCTTTAACTCATGGCAATCCTCCTGCCCGGCCTCCCAAGTGCTGGGATTACAGGGATGTGTTGCCACATCCAGCGTATGTGGTGCTCTAACCACTGAACTCTGCCCCCAGTCCCAGAGGTTTTTGTCTTGTGTTCACTTGGCCCCATTGCTTTGGGCCTTTGATGAAGCGTAACTTTGCAGGGGGAGCATGACGCAGATAAGCCACACACTTTGTGACAGTCAAGAAGGAAAGAATGGAAGAGGTTGGGTCACAGTATCCTCGTGATGGCTGAGCTTAATCATCAGATGGATTGGCTTGGGAGCCACTTAGGGTCCTGGTCTCCATTTTTTACTCCAGGGGTTGTTTTAATGGAAGACAACTCTTCCTGGACGGAGAGGCAGAGTAGAGCTAGTACCACTGCCTCACCTTCACCTCTGATCATCAGGCATTAGATTCTCATGGGAGCATGCAACCTAGATCCCGTGCATGTGCAGCTCACAGTAGGGTCTGTGCTTCTATGAGAATCTGCTGAGCTAATGGGATGTGGAGCTCAGATGGTAATGCAGATGTTGGGAGTGGCTGTAAATACAGATCAGACTTCACTCTCTCACCTGCTACTGCTTAATTTCTGCTACATGGCCAATTTTTAACAGGCCCTGGAGTAATTCTGGTCCATAGCCCCAGTGGTGGGAGCACTGACCTAGGGGATTCATAAAGCACAGCCGGGTGTGTCTAGGGCTCACAAAGGCTTAACTTTGGGTGCTATACGTGACCCGTGGCCCTGAGCCCTCTAGTGCTCTTCCTACGTGCTGCTTCCTGACGGCTGTGAGCTGAGTAACTCTGCCCTGCCATGCTTGCCTGCCCAGAGCCCATCAGCCATTTCTGAATGTCCCAAAACCATGAGCCAAATTCAGTTTCTCTTCCTTTAAATTATGGGTATCAGGTATTGCGTTCCAGCCACAGGAAAGCTAAAATAATCCCCTTCAACAGCCTGTCCCCATGGCCTAACTTACTGCTACTGGCCCCCTCTTAAAGGTTTCCACCACTTTTTTGACAGAGGTATAGGCTGGGACTGGTCCTTTTAACATACGAACCTTTGGGGAACAGAAGCCAAGGCAGCATCTTGGGGGGCATTCAGAACTGAAATAGCAAGGCCTTAGTCATAGAGACCTAGGGGTATAGATGTGATGTTGTTGGCAAAACGTAACGCGCCTGGCCGAGCTTTCTCCATCTATAAAATGGAGAGTTTAAGTTAAAGGAACCTTAAGGTTTTGTTCGCTCTTGAAATACTGTTGGCTTCAGTGTCAGTTGAAGTGGAAATGCGCACATATACCTACTTCCTTCTTGACCCGCTCTCCTTCCACCATTTCTACTCCATGTCTAAGTGCTGCACTGCACCCATTTGGAGGAAGGCCGGGAGCACTGCATGAGCTCGGCCATGTGGGCTGTCGGTTGGCAGGAAACGTGGAATCCCAGCACAGTTCTGTGTGTTGGGCAAGGCAGACGTGCCTGGGTGATGACAATGTACTGTTGTGACTCTTTATAACAATACATACAACCTAGCAGCACATGATGCAGAAGGAGACTGGTCTATCTACCATGTCTATAATAATGGGATTCTTTCTTACATTTGATGGAGGATTTTTTAGTCAGATATTTTAGCTTTCTCTTTGGAGATTCATGACAGTTTAAGAATATGCTACATATAACCATAGTTTGAATGTCATAATCTTGGCTTTTTCTTTCAATACCTCACATAAAATAGAAACCAGTAATAATTCAGTGTATATCCAGTATGATTATATTTAAATTATTTTTAACTTTCTAACAGGATATGTTTTACTAGGAGTGTCATAACGGCTTCTTTAATGATTGTTAAGCTTATTCTTTGAAAAAATGGCATAAAAATAGGACTGTTTTTCAACTTAAGAGTGAATAAGAGACTACATTATATATTTTTAAATTAAGACTTCAACAGTAAAGTGGTAAGTATCAAAATTGAGATATACAGACATCAGATATTTGTTAAACTTGTATTATTTTAAATCTTTGTGTTCTATATGTATTCAACTTTTGTTTTTATTCTTTTGTCTTTTTAAAGAGCTTTTATGTAAAATTTTTCCTTAGCCAGTTGAATTATTTATGATTATTGGAAAATTTTTAAAATATAAGATCAATTTTCTATACTGTAGTTTTGTTAAGTAAAAGAATTTCATCTGTATCAGTATGACTTATAATTCAAAGCTAATTTAATAAAACCAAGTATAAAATGCATTCTCTAATAAATCTGTTTTTAAATTTTTTGAAATTTGCCTAGATCTTCAATTTAAATACATTTTCTTTTGTCATAACATGTCTAGCATTTACTAAAATATAACATTATCTTTTAGAAATGATTAAAATGTTTTGGTATTAATAAAATGATAATTTTTGAGAAAATTTATACAGCATAGTCAAAGGGGAGAAAGTTTAGTTGAAAAATAAGTAAATTATGTGTTTGCCAATAAGTTTCTGATCCCCCATCCTGTGTGAAAAGTCATTTTCATTTTTTTAAGATGGATATCACGCTATAGTTCAGGCTGTTTCTGAATTCACTATATGACCCAGTCTGGTCTTGAACTCATGGCAGTTCTCCTACTTCAACCTCCTGTGTGCTGAGACTGCAGGTGTGCGACGCCGTGCCTAGCTGGTACTTGGTGTTGGGGTATTGACCCAGGCCTCTCACTTCCTAGGAGAGGGCTGTAATCACTGAG
Source organism: Ctenodactylus gundi (assembly GCA_004027205.1). NCBI lineage: Eukaryota > Metazoa > Chordata > Mammalia > Rodentia > Ctenodactylidae > Ctenodactylus > Ctenodactylus gundi. Next base: position 25,643 of record PVKB01002584.1, read on the forward strand.
CTATGGCCTCAGCCCCCAAAGTTCTTTTTTCTTTTAATATAGTTCACTGCATGCAAGAGCAAATATTAAAATGTGTGGAAGGTAGATTTGCCCAAAAAGAAAAAAAAATACAGTACACCCAATTAACTTTGAATTTCAGTTAGGCTTTCTTTTGTGTGTGTGTGTGTGTGTGTGTGTGTGTGTGCATATCACATGTTTTGTTGTTGCTATTGTTAAGTATGGCAGGCCTCCTTGCATGTGATAGAGGACAAAGGAAAGGTGGACAGAGACTGTCCATCAAAATGCTTTAACTGAATTACTATTTAAACCTGTATCCTGGGAGCTGGAAGAATGGCAAAGCCATTAGAGTGCTTGCCTAGCAAGTGCGAAACCCTGAGTTCGAGTCCCCAACAGCACATAAAGCCAAGCAGAGGGGTGCATGCCTGTAATCCCAGCACTTGGGAGATTGAGGCAGGAGGATTGCACTGAGTCCAAGGCCAGCCTGGGCTACATAGTGAGTTCAGAACCAGTCTGGGTTAGAGAGCGAGACCCTGTCTCAAAAAAAATCTATACCCTAGGCATTTATTTAAAAACTCATATATAATATTTTTTCATTTCTTCAAAATTATTATTCTAATATTTTATGTTTCTCCTTTACGTAAAGATAGGTAGGACAATTTTCTCTTAGAATTTTGGCCTAGAAAATTACATTCTTTTGCAAAGAATGGCCATTATTCCTTTGGCTTATTGTAGGCTTTTTTCCCTTTTGGTTACAAGAAATTCAAAATTACCAGCACCTGGGAGGCTGAGGCGGTAGGACAACTGTGAGTCCAAGGCCAGCCTGGGCTCAGAGTGAGTTCAGTACTGGCCTGGGCTGCAGAGTGAGACTCTGTCTCAAAAAAAATTTTTTTTAATTTTATATGACATGTAGTGCATGTATTATTTTATACTGACAGCAAAATTTTTTCAGTCAGTCCAATATATTTTATATTTCATTTCTATCATATATTGTCATTAAATGATTATTTTATGCATGTTTATAGCAAGATTCCTTAAATCTTCCCTATGCTAATGTCTTTAATTATAAAAATAAAATATGTATTTAAATATTTGTAAAAAAACCATTGGCTTTAATAGTAATCTGAATATACAGATTTCCCAGGAGTTCCACCAAAAGGAAACTTGTTTGCAGTGGTTTTAACACCATGTCACTATTGGAATTGGCATTATCTTATAAGACCGTTTAAGGATTATATCTATTGTCAGCACAAAGTTATTTTATCTGTCTAAAAGAAATGGTTTGATGTTACCAAAGAAGATACAATTAGGAAATAATATCAAGAAATCACCAAACAAATAAGTACATCTTTATAAATTCATGACCTTATTTGTACATGTTATATGTTTCTTATTTTTGTTTCAGAAAAGTTGAAGATACTAAGAATAGCAAAAAAAAAAAAAAAAAAAAAAACCACTCGATAATACCTGGAACCCCAGATAACCATAATTTCTAATGGCATCTTTTGGAAATGATATTTGTGACCATACATAATCACCTAGAAGAGAATAAGCAACTAATGGACCAGAGAGCATCCAGTGATTTTTGCTTGATACATTTATATATGGATTCTGTTCAACTTAGTTTAAAAATAGTCAAGACAGAGGTTACCTCAGGGGTTTGAGCTAAGCGCTGTGTTTCCTTGGCTTGGATACAATGCCGTCATAAAGTCTCAACAAACAGCTGCAAGATGGGAACTGCCTGTTGGCACGGATACATTGTGTGTGAACAGATAGATACTCTTCCTCATTTTACTAAGACACCCTAGGAAACAGAAAGCACAGATCCGAGCAAACTTGGATCTGATGGCCCTAATAACGTCTTCTTGTCTTCAATAAATTCACTTCAAATTATAAATTTACTATTTAAGTTCAATTTCAGCTAGTTATCAGATATCTTGATATGTATGTATTTTTGGTAGTCCTTTGGTCCTAAAGATTTCATAGTTTAACCCATAGATTATTTGAGAGTGTGTTTGTTTCCTCAAAATAATTGGGTTTTCCTATTTTTTATTGTTAATCTCTAATTAAATTGCACTGTTGTTAAGAGAATTTATCTGTGATAAAATGTGAAAGTTGTTATGAATCCCTGTGTTGTATGTGATCATAAAAAGAATATGGTTTCGATATAGTCGTTTTTAAACATGTTTCATTCATTATTACAAATGTTAATTTTGTGGCAGTAAAAAGTATCTAAAAATGACATACTTCCTGGATCCAGGGGTCTCTTACCTCAGATTTTAAAATTTGGTTGTTTAAATCTTCTGAATCCTTACTAATTTGTGTCTGTCCAGTCCCTCAGTTTCTTTCTATTTTTTCTGGCATTCTGTTCAAGTTTATTTTATTTATTTTGAGTAATAAGAAATTGTCCATACTTCTTCCCCTTTAATTAAATGTTATGACTTGTTAGCTTCGTATTGCTTCCTTATAGTTGAATAGCGAAAGTGTGCATGCCTGTCTACTTGAGAATCACATGCCAATTTATAAATAAAATATGAAAGATGAACTGTTTTTTTTTTTTTTTTGAGACAGGGTCTCACTCTGTAGTCCAGGCTGGTCCTGAACTCACTATGGAACCCAGGCTGTCTCAGCCTCCTGAGTGCTGAGATTACAGGCTTGCACCACCACGCCCAGCTTATGTGGTGCTGGGGAATCGAACTCAGGTACTTAGCCTTCAGACTTAGTGCTTGCTGAGGAAGCACTTTAACCACTGAGCCGTTCCTCCAGCCCAAAAGATGAATTGTTGAGGGCTGTCTGTTTCCTTCTCTCTTTTTAGAAGAAAAGAGACTTATGTACATTACAGAGATCTTAAATCTGGCTTAAAATTTGAACTTCTACAATTAATTCTCCCAGATGAAACACCAAGATAAACTAGGAATTGAAAAATAAAGTCCAGGCACAGTTTGTGTCAAATGAAATATTTCTAAAAAGGGCTTAGAGGGCAGCTTCCTTGCTCCCCATCTAAGGCTAGAACAAAATGTTGGCAAGGTGGGGAGTGTAAACTGGCCTGGCGTTGGAGGAGGCTGCCCGCCATGCTGCCAGATGTCTCACAGTTTGAGGGGACTCCAGAGGAGCTTTGCTCTGGTGCTTGGAAGTGGACATTTGAGCCATAGGTGAGAGGCAGTGAGTGTGGCAGGTGCCAGCAGGGAAAGAGAAGAGAGTTAAAAGCCTCAGAAACTCAACCCAGTTACCGTTGCCCTTGAGGAATGACTGGTGGATACAAGTGTTTGAGTGATCAGCACTGAGCATTCCTTGAGAGCATTTCTCATGCAGCCAGGAAAGATGACCCCACTGTCCATCCCTGTCCCTGTTGCTCCCTACTGGGGGATGCGTGGAGAGTCTTAGTCACCACCTAGGGTCTCTGGTCTGGGGCCTGTAAGGAGACGGAGGTTTGGAGAACTCACACACCTCTGGAGTAGAGCAGAGCAAGCAGTGCTTTGCTGGTTGGTTTCGCTATTTGTTTTATAATATACTGTTTTTACTTATTAAATAACTTTTCTTCAAATATACATAGGAAGCTAAGATATATTTAAGCCCTCAGCTCAGTATATAAGGTAAGGGTATAGAAAACAAATTCCCCTGTTCGTTTTTCAGCTTTAAAAATGAATAGAGGCTTTGTAGATGCTGGAGACAAAAGTAGAGTTCTCTTTTGCCAGATTTTTTTCTCAAGTATAGGGATAATAAAGCCACCACCACATACACTTTGTATTAATGACTGTGTGTTAGCTATCCATAGCTATAATAAATACCTAGGATGATCAACTTATGAAGAAAAAAGCTTTATTTTGGCCTACTTTGGAGGTTCCAATCCATGCTGGGTTGGTCCCATTTCTAGATGTGTGCCTGCATGAGGGGACAGGTACTGTGGCAGGCCAGCACAGCAGGGCAGCAGTGTACGAAAGAGAAACCTGTTTGTTCATAGCCAGGAGGCAAATGAGGAAGGGATGGAGTTCCCACTAACTTTGAGGGCATATCCCTAGCTACCTGAAGATCTTGCACGAGGTCCCGTGTGCTGCCATTTTCGCCCCTTTTCAGTGGTACCATGCAAAATATCAAGACCTAACACATGGTCTGTGGGGACATTCCAGATCCAAGAGACGGTCAGTCATTTGTACAAAATAACTGCAATATTAGTAATGTTACTGACGTTAATAGCAAATGCTCCCCCGCTTGGGTAGAGAGGAAGGACGCCTCTCCTAATCCAGGTGTGCGAGGCACCTGGCATTAGTTGTGTGATTTTGTGTGGACCTGGCGCCTTGGTATAATTGCGAGAATTATGACCAAATACAAGAAGGTGGATCTTGGCAGGAATTTCCTATGGAAAAAAAAATATTTTTTGAAGCAGAGTCTCACTCTGTAGTTCAGGCTGCTCCTGAACTCACTATGAAGGCCAGGCTGGCCTTGAACTCACAGCAATCCTCCTGCTTCAGCCTCCTGAGTGCTGGGGCCACAGGCATATGTTGCCTGGTGCTGGGGAATCGATGCCAGAGCCTTGCATTTGCTAGGCAAGCACTTTGCCACGGTGCTATTCAGCCCCTTCATGCCTCTTTCTGGCTTGAATAAATTTGGCATCTGCTTTTATTATAGATGCTGTGCTGATCTTAGTAGTGGCTCTTAGGCAATGAATTATGAGAAAGTCTATATGCATGGATGTGTTTTTGTTTTACTGGTATTGGCTTGCTTTCTAGAGGCCCAGACAAAATGTGTGATTTCTTAAGAAATATAGTTTACCAAAACTGAAGCCCAAAATGAATGCTTAAACCATCCTAATTTTCACAGACGAAATAAGGAACGTTGTTAAGGAATAACAACACAAAGCAAGCATAGAGAAGTGCCAGTCCCAGGGGCTGCCCAGGGGAATTCAACAAAACTTTCAGAAACTTAATAACCCCAATAGTCTTTTATTTTACTTTACAGACAGCACCTCACTTTTTAGCCCAGGCTCGCCTGGGACTCAACAGCAATCCTCCTGATTCAGCCTCCCGAGTGCTGTGCAGTGCTGGGGAATCCAACTCAGAGCTTTGGTCTTGCAAAGCAAGCGCTTTAACCACCATTCCATTTCTCCAGACCGCCAATGTTGCAAAATAGTTTCTGAGTATAGTGAATAATGAAAATTTCCAAAGTATTTTAACGGTGTAAACATTAGGATCGAATCCCAATAATAGTACACATACGCATAGAAACAATCGCTGAAGAACACTCCTCGCAATGGTGCAAAAGTCGCGAATGCAGTACTAAACTGCACTTAGGCAGCACGGATTTCCGACCCAAGAAAACAGCGCAGGGCAGGGCGGCACGCCCGGGCGCCGGAGCCCAGGCAGGTGCGCGCCCCCCGCGCTCCGGCCGCCCGCCCCTCCCCTTCCGCCGCCGCACGCGCCTGCGCGGTTGGCAGTCGCCGGGGCGCGGCCGCTGGCGGGCTTGGTCTGGCAGACGTGGGCGCGGGTGGCAGCGAGTCGGAGCCCTGCGCTGCCTCTCCCGAGGAGGCCCGCCCGCAGGAAGGCGTGGGAGCCGCGGGCCGCTCCCGCTGCCTCTGCGCTCCGACCGCGGTGAGAAGCCCTGTCGCCGCCCCTCCGCGACGGGGTCCCGGCCGCGCCTCGCCCGCGGGCACGGAGAGGCGGCCCCGGGTGGGACTCGGGTGGCGTGTCGGGCTCCGGGAGCGGGTGCGCCGGCGAGGCTGTGCCGACGGCAGCGCGGGCCGCGGGGTCCTGCGGACGGCACCTGCTGCGCTGGCCGGAGCCCTGCGGCGCGAGGCGCGGCCGTTACCCGCGGGCGCCCGGGAGAAGGGGGCGGGCGGCGGCTCCGGCGGCCGCGGCGGAGGGCCCGCGCCGTCCAGGGCCCAGGCGGGAGAGCCCTTCCCGCCCACGCCATCGGCCGCGCCGCGCGGGGCCCGCCTGGCCGCTGGGGACGGCGCGCGGGTTGCTGTTGAATCCAGTGAGGCCCTCATTACTGGAGACTCATTATCTCCTAAAACTTGTTTACTGTGAGTCGGCGCTGTCGCCGCCTTTATTTATAGCACGCGCCCAGGCAACAAGGAGGTTTGCTTGGGGTGTAAAAGCGAGTGGCCCCAAAGCTCCAGGCCGAGAGGACCGGAAAAGGACGCCTCACATTAGGAGCAGGCGAATCCATAGTGAGACGTTTTGGTGCATTAAAGCCAGCGAAACGGCCGTCCAGTAGGATGGCTTTGCTCGCGTTCACATTCTGAGGGGGCCGGGAGCGCGGCTCGGCACCATTAGGGTGCTTGCCTAGCAAGCGCAAGGCCTTGGGCTTGATTCCCCAGCACCTCCGCGTATTTGGGGGTGGTGGTGCACGCCTGTAATCCCGGCCCACCGGAGCCGGAGGCGGCAAGAGGATTGCCCTGTGTTCTAGGCTATCCTGGGCTACATAATGAGTTGAGGGTCAGCCTGTACCACGGAGCAGACAGTATCTCCAACAACAAACATCCTGATCACTCTCGGTGGCCCTCTTTTGGTTAATTGTATGTCTTGAAACCTCTTTGGAGTTTTGCCTTCGTGTCTCTTTGGATCTTCCAAAACATTGACACCTATTCCTACATTCTTAGAGCAACACACTCTGTATTCCTTGTCTTATTTAACAGTAAAGATGGCTCATTGGTCGTGTAAATGTTACATGTGTTGATGAGCCTACATATGGACTGATCCTGTGAATTAGCTTTCACTGCTTGTTTTCAGTACCTAACTACACCTGTCAACTTTAATGAACCTTCTGATCATCTAATTCGGCTTTCTACACATATAAGAAACAGACGCAGAACAGTTTAATAAGTTGCCTTTTTAATAATGGAACTTGAAACTTGGTGCGATGGTGTCAAGTTCAGGGTGGCTTCTATTATTTCTGTAGTTCCTGAGCTGACATGACAAAACTTGGAATACTTCGTGGTTTTAAAAACGTCACTAGAGACATACCACTGAGGGCTGAGTGCTCCGACAGTCTTTAATACTGGATAATCACATCAGAAAGGCATCTCAGGTGTAAGTAACCACATAGGCAGAAGTGTGAGTGTATCGCGTCGGTGAGTGATAAAAAGACGTGTGTCTTAGCACAACTTTATGCTGAGAACTATTGAGTATTTTTTATGAGTGGATTGTAAATTAAGACTTGCTTTTTAAAAGAGAATGCTTGAAGAGGGTGGGGTGTGGATTTGAAGGTTGGCAGAAATGTAGATGCAGACACAAAGAGAAGTTTGCTAATGCTTTTTAGAAAGGATAGATCTCTAAAGGCTGTTCAGATAGTCCAAAAATAATCAAATGGTTTTAATTACTAATGATCTAGGGGATCTGTGAGATCAGTAGGATAATGCAAGAGTGGTGGATTTGGTTGACTAGGCGTGCAGTTAATAAGGGAATTAAAGAGATTAAAAAGCAGATTTTGGAGAAAAGAACATGTTTAAGTTATTAGAGGCCTTGGATCATCTTTGAAGATGGAGAATTGTTTAAGACGAAAACATGACCGAAGCTGTGAATAAGATTTGAGAGCCCTCAGCTCACGGGTACCAGCCGTGGTGTGTGTCAGAGAAGAACCGCTGGGAACACACTGACGTTTTCAGAAGCCTAGAGGAAGTGCCCAGGAAGCAGGCAGAGGAAAGGGAATGAATCGGGAGTGTTACTGTAGAAATCAAGGTAGGAGATGGCTGGAAAGGAGGCAGGCAGGCAGGTCAGAAGGGACAGTAGACAGTCTGGAAAATGCCGCTGTACACTTGTTTGTTCACACTTTGTGTCAGTCAGCTTTTCAGTTGCCAGGACAAAAATACCTGTCACAGACGACATGAAGGAGACAAGACTGATTCTGGCTCAGAGTTTCAGAGGCTTCAGTCCATGGTGAGCTGGCTCCAGGATGGAAGCATCATGGTGGGAAGGCTGCTCCCATGGTGCCTGGGAAGCAGGGAGATGTGAAAGGAGCAGTGGTGGGAAGAAAGAGGCTGGGACAAGAGGACACGTCCTTCCAGGTTGTGCCCACAGCGACCTGCTTCCTTCAACCACGTCCCACCATGCAGAGCCCATTCAATCACAAACTTACTATGGGTTTTTCCTCTGATGATGTTAATGCCTCACGAGTTGATCACCTTCCAAAAGCCCTCTGAACATGTGAGCCTTTTGAGGGACTTTTTTTGGACCCAAACCATAACACTTGTTTAATAACACCAGTTTCAAAGAAGCAAAAAAATAAAGATTATAGGAAGAATATTATCACTGTTTCCAGGACACTAGTTTAGGGGCTTATAGCAACACAATTTGGGGGGAGTTTTATAGGTCAGAAGTCTGATAGCACCACATCAAAAGCAAGTATTAGTAGTTGCTTGTAGTTACTGTTGGCAGCGTGTCACCTTTTACTATAGGCTCTAGAGAGAATGTTTCCTGTCTTATTTAAGTTGGAAGTAGAATTTGGTTCCTTGTGGTTATAAGCCTAAGGTCTCTGTTTTCTGGGCGACAGCCAGCTGAAGACTGGTTTGACCTTCTCGAGGCTACCTGTATTCCTTGGCTCATGGTCCCAGCCTTCATCTTAATGGCCCTTGTGGTAGGTGAGGCTACTCAAGAATCCCTCCTCCCCATTTCTTTGCCTTCCTCTGCTTCCTCCATGGCCCCTGCCCTTACATTGGGCTCACCTGAATAATCTAGACTAGTGTCCGTATTTTAATGTCAGTTGATTATCAACCTTAATTCCATCTGTAAAGTCCCTTTTGCTAAGTAAAGCATCATTCACAGGGGTTGTTCTGGTTTAGATCTAAAGTGTTCCGCAGAAGCCTCTTGTGTTCAAAGGTGGGCCTTTTGGAAGGTGATTAAATCCAGTAATGATTAATCCAGTGAGAAAAGATTCTAGGTTTAAGAAAATTGCTTATCCACTAGGATGTGCTACTTTAGGAGCAACTGTTTGCTACCCAGTTCAATCAGTAATAAGTACAAAGGTAACTGGGAAAAAGACATATACTACAAGCCAGCAAATTTATGAAGCATTTAAATCACTATTGACAAAAGACAACATAAAAGAATCATTCTTTGAACCTGAAGAGGAAACTAAGAGGATGTTCTGATGAAACAAAAATGCTTTCAGATACAACTAACATCCTGAAACATTCAATGCCTTTGGCAACAGAACTCAGCTCCAAAAAAATACCCAATCAGAAGCCACCTGAGGGGCTACAGTATTTATCCCTGACCCCAAAAGCATGGATCATGGGCAGTCCTAGCTAAAAGATTTAGAGAGGGAAGCGGAAACACACCGCCCAGAGAGGACTCCAAGACCTGTGAAATTGCAGGTTATTGATGTAAAAAAAAATTATGCAGTGGATACACATAGGGTACAACCAAATCATTTTTCTTGGCATTTTCCAATATACAGTTTGACCAATTAAGTAAGTGATAAAACACAAATTCTGATACAAACTAAACAGTATTAAATAATTGCTTGGGTGATATAGGTTTAAGTATTTGGTTGCATTTGATGAATTGTAGGAACACTTATTAGAAAACAAAACAGTGAAAGTATGAACACATATTTATACCTAATTTTCCATATTAATGTCAGTTTAATTAGAATGTGTGTGGAAGGATGTGGGTTTTTTCATTTTCCAGAACTGCAATAAAATATTCATATTCTATAGAAAAAAATGAATTCTTAGATGAAGGTGCTGTTATGAAGTAGGATCTTGCTAGAAGAAGTTGGTCATTGGAGGCATAACCTGGAAGGGTATAATCTTGTCCTAGTCCCCTTCCCTTCCCTCTCTCTTTTTCTCTCTCTCCCCTTTCTTTAGCTCTTTTCTAAACCTCTCTGCTTGCTGGTTGTCATGAGAGAAGCAGCCATGCTGTTTCTGCCCTGGAGCCAACCACCATGAACTGAACCCTCTGAAACTCTAAGCCAGAATAAACTTTTAAAGTTGTATATATATCAGAGATTTTGTTCCAGCAACTGAAAGTTGTCTAATACAGGGTCCAATTTTTGATGTCTTTGGGGCACCATTATTCAGACTCTTACAAGAAGTTAGGACTACCAATAACTGATAGATACAGTCTTTCTGAAAATATCATAGTTAAGGAAAGGAGATATCTAGAAATATTATATAGCATTAGATGTGTTCTCTCAATATTATATCTTGCTGTTTATTCTTGAGAATTTTAAACTAAGAAATGCAAGTGTCTGCTCAGATATCCTGAAATGTGCATACATCTCTTACAGAGTTTTAAATTGTCATACCAATATAAGGTAATATAATTAGGTAGTTATTTTTTATGTATCTTTTAAGCTGTTTTAAAATCTTCACTGGAACAGGCTTTATAAACTAAAAACTAGGACTGGAGGAATGGTACAGCAGTTAAAGTGCTTGCTTTGCATGTGCAAGGTCCTGAGTTTGATTCCCCAGCACCACATAAAGCTGGGCATGGTGGCTCATACCTGTAACCTCAGCATTTGGAAGCCGAGGCAGGAGGATTGCTGTGAGTCCAAGCTCAGTCTGGGCTCCATAGTGAGCTCAGGACCAGCCTGGACTACAGAGCAAGACCTTGTCTCAAAAATAAAATAAACAACTAACTAAACATATGAGCATAAAGTGCAATTTGAATATTCTCTTAGTTAAAATCTGTTGCTGTGACTCAATACCCAACATCCACAAATTTAGAGGAGGAAAGGTTTATTTTAGCTCACAGTTTCAGAAGGTCACAGTCCATTCAGAGGCGGCCGGCAGCAGTGGAAGTACATGGCAGAGGCAGAGGTGGAGGCAGCTTCTCACGACATCAAACAAGAAGGCAAGCTGAGGCTAGTTGAAACCAGTCCTAGTCCTCATCCTAGTCCCCAAGGAAGGCAGGAAGCTGCTTATATATCCTTCCAGGTTTCCACCCAGTGATTAGTCCCTCCTGCATCCAGGTGTGGAAGGTGTGGCCACCACACACCATTAATCCTAACTCACACGCCTTTAATCCTAACTTAACTAATCCACCCCTCCAAGACTAGACCCCAGTTCACCCCAGTTCTCCATAGACAATCCATAACATTAAAATACATGAGATTTTGGGGGACATTCCAGAGCCAGATCACAATAGATATGCATCAAAATATTGCTTCTAAAAAATAAAACACTCATAAATTAGAATATATGTTTAAGGGATAAAAAACAAGAAGAAAAGTATTTAACCTTGTCATGGATCTTGTAGGCCAAGAACATAATGTCATTTAGTCAGACCAAATTTAACCTTCTGACCTTAGGACCGTCATGGAAGACATAGAACTTGAAGCTCACCCTAACTTTGAGTGCCGCCTCTTTTGTTCGGAAGCCTTGGCAAGTAACTTACCGCCCTGAGCCTTACTTCCTGATGTATACAGTGGAATACTGATATCATCATTGTGTTTGAAATACAGTCATCACTCAAGCATAGAGCTTCTTGTTGTCCTTGCTCTGCTTTCCCCCTTCAGCTCTTCAGCACAGGCCGCTGCCTTTGCCCGTGGCCTGAAGAAGTCAGCTCTTTCTGTCCTTTACATCTCACTTGAGCATTCCATTTTTTTTCTTATTCTTTTCTTTCCTGTTTTTTTTTTTTTTCTTTTTGAGGCAGGGTCTCACTCTGTAGTCCAGGCTGGTTCTGAGCTCACTCTGTAGCCCAGGCTGGCCTTGAACTCATCAATCCTCCTGCCCCAGCCTCATGAGTGCCACCACATCCCGCTTACGTGGTGCTGGGGAATCGAACTGAAGGCCTTGCCACAGTGCTGTTCCGACAGCCCCAGACATTACTCTCTCTTAAAGGGGCTTGTCCTATCTCCTCCCTCACCACCTAGATTTAATCTCCTTTGTACTAATGATCACATTCTGTTTACTTTTCTGTTACTTCTTACAGTTCACATATTATACGTGGGTTAAGGTCTGCTTTCCATCCTAAGCTGTATACTCTTCGAGATCAGAGAGCGTGTGCATTTTGCTAATTATTGTAATTGCAGTGTCTGGTATAATGTCTGGCACATAACTGCCAATCTCAAATACTTGTTAAGTGATGGGTCCATGATGAGTTTTGTTTTCTACTGACTGATGTCCCTTGGATTTCTCAGGTGAAATATTAGCCCTCAGGAAATTCATAAATCCTCGATGCATTTTTTTTTCTGAGTCATGCTCATGGGTCTTTTGAAATGAGCTATGTTAGGATTCAACCCTTGGCCTTTACACTTAGCTGCATCCCTGCGCTTTTAATTTTGTTATTATTATTATTATTTTTGGGACAGGCTTTTACTAAGTTGCCTAGGAGGGGCTTAAACTCACAATCCTCCTGCCTCAGCCTCCCAAAGTACTGGGATTGTAGGCAAGTGTCATCATGCCCAGCTTTTTCTTCCATTCAGAGACAACTATCATTGTAGTGTGACAATCATTATTGCCTTTACATTTAGTGTCATTGACTCTGCTTCTGGGAAAAAGTCTACAGTGTAGAATCTGTTAGATTTGGAGTCTATATTTGTCCAAGGCATACTTCAAGTATGAATACTTAATGTTAAGTATGAATTTTAAAAGCCATCATAGAATAAAGAACATGGAGGATAAATTTTTCATGCTACAATTCTTAGCATGTATCTTTCACTGCTTTGTTTTATTTTCCTTAACTATGGTTCATTTCGCAGATTGGCAGTATGCGTATCCGAGGCGTTGGACTATGTTTGGGTCTTCTGTTCATCTCCATTAATGCAGAACTTATGGATGATGGTGTGGAAGTAGAAGACTTTGATGAAAACTCAGAAGAAACTGATGATAAGGAAGGTGAAAATTCCTCAGAGGTAAGGTGATTGAGAAATGAGTCAAGTTTTTCCTTCAAGATACGTGGGAATACCCATCTCCTCAGATTTATTTCAGTTGTAATAGTCTTTGTTTTTTCAAGTAGATAGAAGAACACTGTGCCTTCCTGACTCTCCCATTGCTGTATTTTTTTAGAGCGCTTACAGACACCTGCTCTAGATCATGCAGAAATGTTTTCAGTGGTGAGAAAACATTTGTTGTATCATGCCAGCTTCTGTTTAGAGAAGCCAAGGGGAATTTTATGTACTTGTTACAGACTTCTTTGCAAGTATAAGTGTTGTTTAGCTGTTTCCGTGAGTGTTCTGCTTCTCCTGTTAAACTTCAAGGGGCATGCATTTTAAAACCTAGTTCTGTGATCTACAAAGGAAGTGCTGCAAGTGCTAGCAGCTGACTTACATACAGCTACGGCACGGGAATTTGGAGGTTCGTATCTCACAATGTCAGCCTCTCACTAGTCCTGACTGTATTTGGTGATAATTTGAGAAGATGCTAGTCATTATGGACAAAGAATTTTTGGTGCTTCTGATTTTATAATAATCAAGATACTGTAAAGTACAAATGGCGAAGCCAAATGTCAGTGACTTTAAGGGCATTGTAGCAGTAGGAAGTCTCCTGTGTCACCACTGTGCATTTTACAGGCTACAAAAAATGTAAAGAGTAAAAGTTGGACATGAGTAAACCTCAGAGATGGATGATTTTGTTTACCGAATCTTGAATCTTTCAGCAAGTATGTGGACTAGTTTATTTTGTTCTGTTTTTGAGACAGGGTATCTCTCTGTAGTTCATGCTGGTCCTGAACTCAGTGTGTAGCCCAGGCTGGCCTTGGACACATGGTAATCCTCTTGCTTTGGCCTCCTGAGTGCTGAAATTACAGACACACATCACTACACTGGCTATGGAGTTTTGTTTATTGACTAATTTTCCTCCCTTAAACAGATAGTAAATGTGCTGCTAGAAGAGGATAGGGACAATGAACATAGAAAAAAGACTTATGTATCTTTTCCCTGAAGGCTGAATAGAGAAATCTCGTAACGAATTTCAAAGATAAAATCATATGAAACTAGTTCAGAAAGAAACGTAATTGATCTATTATTTTATGTAAGAGTTTATTCACTCATCATCAAGTAATTTTTTAATTTGTCTACAAATCTTGTTTTATTACATAAGTTCCTTGTAGTATAGCAAAATATATGCAGCTACTCTGAGCTCCGGCATAAGTGCTGGCATCATCTAACTGGGTGGCAGTGGGTGAATTACCTGCCTCTTTCCCACTGTTTTGTAATATATAAGATGGTTTCATAATAGAAGTATTATAAAGATTGAAGGAGCCACCGTGTCACCACCAGCACTACTGCCACCAGCAGGGTCACTGTCATGACATCCAGCATGTGCATGGCACTTGGAACGGTGCTTGGCTGGCATTTGATTTGTAATGGTACCTGCATGGAATTGTCTGTGATCTTGATCTCTGAAATTGTTAGCATCTTTTGGTGACCTTACAGTTAACTTTAATCTATAGGTTTACTGGAATTTGCACCTTGTATATTTTTTGTTTTGATTTTTTCTTCTCATCAGAATCCAAAATCACATCAGCTGTGTCATCAGAACTCTAGTCCCTCCCATTCCTCTGATGGTGGGAGAAGTTCTTTTGTTCTCTGTCTGGCGTACAGTGCTTTTGTCATCTGGGTATTGATTATGTTGTTTGTTCGCCATTACTGAGGGACGAAGCCCAGATTACCTCCTGTCTGTATGACCTGTGTGTACTGGGTTCTTAACTAGCATGATTATTTAATTAGAATATTTGTGAAGATGATTTAGATTTCTAAAATTCTATTTTCTAGATTAAATATAAGACACCCAAGCCTATAGGAGAAGTATATTTTACAGAAACTTTTGACAGTGGAAATTTGGCTGGGTGAGTATTCATTGAAGGGAATGTTTTCCTTGGGTTCTGGGATTTTTGGTTTTTGCCTTTGAGAATTAACTCTACTAGAGGTGTATAAAATTTTTTAAAGGACTTTATAGAGCTCACCAATATATTTTTGTTAGTAATAGATGTAATTAATTTGAATGATTATTAACTTATAGAAAGAAAGATCTAAATAGATTCTGAATATAAAAAGAAAATACAGAACATTTGTTCATTCTCCAAGACAAATATCAGCAAGCTCACCTTGGGTGAAAAATTCAACTGACTTTTTCAGCCTGAACAATGATTAAAAAAAAAAAAAAGCTTTTGCTATCATGTGCCAGATACTATCCGAGGTAGGTAGGTAGACAAGTACTATATATTTATTCCCATTTTACAGGTGAAGAAACTGACAGGTGCATTACCTGAAGGCTCCAAATTTAGTTGAACTCTAGACTTGCAGGATTGTTTATAGACATCCTGATTTAACTTCTAAGTATTAATTTATTTTTGGATGAACAGTGACTGTCTTGCATAATCTTTTGTTTCTAGTATGCATTGTATTTATAAATTGCTAGTTTTATTTTTAATGATAAACATGTATGTTCAACTTTATTTATAGGTGGGTCTTATCAAAAGCCATGAAGGATGATGTGAGTGGAGAGATTTCTATGTACGATGGTAAGATGTTTGTTTTCATGTTAGACGTAATGTTTTCATTAAATTGTATTGGCCAGAGGTCCCATCGAGGTTCATGATAAGAAGTCCAGAGTTTTAACTTGTCCCTTTCAATATTTCTGGAAATCCCTCCAGCATTCTGGAAGCTGCCCTCTGGTGTCTTTTTCCTCCTTGCGATCTGTGCTTGTCGTTTGTACAGGCAGTCCTTCCTCAGGCTCCTGCTGGTCTCTAGAAGCTGGCTTCTAGCCTTGGCACACCTAGGTCAGATTACATTCGGTGGCACGTTTTTCTTAGCGAGTACCTCCAAACAGAAGGCGATTAGTGACCAGAGGTACAAGATACAGTTCCGGCCACCCACATCTGCAGGCCTGTGTCCATCACCAGGGAATCTCCCATAGCATTGTCTTCAGGCTCAGCTGTACAAAGAAATGTCCCCTGTGCAAGGGTCGTTTTTCTTCCCTTACAGGATCACTCCGGAGAAGGGCAAACTAGTCTCTTCCTTAGAGTCTAAACACCCAGCGTGCTCAATTGTAATGTGCTGAAGGCTGATCAGCCTTCTCTCAAGGTGACTGATGGTGGCATGTCCTCCTTCTCGAGGACCTCATTCATTCATATGAACATGTGATCTCACACTCAGACCCCGGCGGACAGTCACTGGAGACACAGAAGCAGCGTTGCTAGATGTCAGCTGTCTGCTTTCTTTTCAGAGTTTCTGTGTCAGTATAGGACAAAGGCCACACCTGTGTGGCTCCCTTTGCATTATTCAGCCAATCAAAAGGTTGACTTCACACAGTTGCATTTAGGTACTTCATAATTTCTTTCAAGAACATTAGTGGATATTTGCTTTTTACTTGTATTTTACAAGAAGCCATTGATGGAGCTTCCCTAAAATTAACAGATGGTCTGTCTTAAGGGTGAGCTATAATTGTCTATTTTTTACTAAGCAAAAGTGGCTCGTAGTGTTTGGTTTTTTTCCCCAGCTTAATATTTTAAAAAGTAAACATATTCTTAGCATCCACATTTATTCAGTTTTCTTATTAAGCATTAAATATTCGCATAAATAATTTTTCTCAAGTCATTTCAGTAAACACAAAGATTCTCCTGGATGCAAATGCAGCATGCTTACAAATATTACACTGTTACCCGAGGGGCCAGCTATTGAAATACGCAGATGGGCTGCTGGAACTATGGGTGATGTCATTTCTGAATATTCCTTCTGTGATTTTGCAATGCTACTTTAGTATTAAAAAGATAAAGACTGCCACAAAAATATTTTCCAGCACATTAGATTTAGCTGTGGTTTCTGGCTTTTTCAGTTTCTTAAAAGCAACAGAGAAAAACATGGACTCTGTTCAAGTTTTGGGTTCTAAAAGTAACGTTTCGGAGTCTGGTACTAGCAATGTGGGCCAGTAATCTGATTTTTCTGTGACACTGTTTAGTATTCATAGTAATTAATTACAGCTTCTACCCAGAAGCCCCCAAAACAGAGCTTATGCTAGGTTTTTAGGAGTAAGCAGATCTGTATTAAACATTAAGTGTCAGGATATAAGTTGTATATTTGGGAGAAGATTATTTAAAAATTTTAGATTGTTACCAATAAAAAGATGTTATTTTACAAATTTCACTTCTTTAAGTGACCAATTTTCAGGAGGCCTTATAAAAGCATGCAAATTATCTGTGAAATTTTGTTTACAAGAGAATTTCTATTACTTAGCATTGTCTAGAATTTATTATTTATTTGAAATAGGAAAAACCTCTTGTTCTTGATGGGAAATTACCTTGTTTTCTAAAATTAAGATGCTAACGGGATATTTTTTGTAGTTGATAAATATACCATGTATATAATAATGTATGTTATGTTATATATTATATATATTTGCAAGAAAAGCATCATAATTTTAAAATCTTTTACTGTCTATAGCTCAAAAATCCAAAAAATGAAGTTGTTACTTCTTAAAATAAGATTTTGAAAGGAATTTATAATTTGTTGTTAACATGAGAGAATAAAACCAAATTAATTCTTTTTAGAACATAGTATAACGCAGTAGGGGGAGATCTGAAAATATTTTTTAAAGCATTTTAAAAGGTCCAATAAAAACTGTACATAGAGTGATACACAAAAAATCACTCTTTTTAAAAAACTTCTGACTCTTGAATCAATTTTTTTAAGAAATCAAAAAGTATTATCAGAGTACTAATGATTCAAACATGCCCATTAATATTTTGCTGAATTGAATGTACTTAGAATAGATAATATCTCTAATTTTCAAAACCGTTAAGATCTTATAGAAATTAAGATAAGCTGGTTTGCTAGTCTAAAAAAGAATACAGGAGTGAAGTCCAACACACAGCTTCTGGCTACAAGTAGGTGCTTGACTTGATGTTCTCTGGAGCCCAGGATATGATTGCAGGAGCCTCTGGATCTTAATGGTAAATTCCACCCCGAGGGGCCTAACAAGGTTGCGGTCCTCATCCTTCCGCAGGGCCGCTGGGTCCTCCAGGAGGGGCTCCTGGTCCTCCCGCAGGGCCGCCGGGTCCTCACGCAGGGTCTCCTTGCTTTCTTGCTCCCAAGTTCTGAGAGCTGCTTGGGGTGCGTGAAAAGGGCTTGTGTGAACCAAACTTAGTTTTCAAAATAAAATTTAAATTCTTACTATAGAAACTGTAAGAAAAGTAGCTGTCCCTAGTGCCATGCTTTTCAAAATATAGTAAATTTAGATGGAGGCAGCCTGTGTGTCCTGTATTGAGGACTTTACCTCTCATATGTTTTTTTAAGTACCTCATTTTAAAAGCCCAGTGTCGATTGACCCTGAGACCAGTCCCATTTATAGTCCTGACCCAAGCTGCGAGAAACCAAACAAGCTGTGGAGGGGCTTCGGTCAGAAGACGCACGGTCTGTTACCTTGGAGTTTTCAATCTTAGCTAAGAAAGTAAAGCCACTTTTGAAAGGGCTAAAAAGCAGAAAGCTGGGCATATGTATGTTGGCAGATATTATTGGTTTATAATCTGGTTGTATTTTCTCAAATCTTCATGGAAAAAATTACTGTTTTATAACTGCCGATAAGCAGTTGTTAAATCATTTGTTAATATTTCAGCCAGTTCATTTTGTTCTATTTTTTTAGGAAGATGGGAAATAGAAGAACTGAAAGAGAACAGGCTACCTGGAGACCGGGGACTGGTGCTAAAATCCAGAGCAAAGCACCACGCAATCTCTGCTGTGCTGGCAAAGCCCTTCATTTTTGCTGACAAGCCTTTGATAGTTCAGTAAGTTTTATTGTGTTTTTGAAGGCTTTTCAGATTTTGTATTAGTTTGCTATAATTTGGCATCAGTCTATAGCCAGCGTGGGTTTTGATACACATGTACACAATTTTTCCATGAAAAAAACAGGCTAGTAATAAAATTATGCAGTGTATCTTCCAACATATACAATTCTGCCATTCTGAAGTACACATTAAGATCATTATTTTCAATTTTATTAAAATTACTTTGGATTAATATATTAACCCATCATCATGTTCCGGTGGAACCACAAATATTGCTGTTAACCAGTGAGAAGACTTAAAGGCAGAGGCTAGGGGCAGACATAGCTCAGCAGTGCAGCATTTGTTGGTACTCAAGAGGCCCTGGTTCAGTTCCTAGCACTGCGCAAAAAAATAAAAATTAAAAAAGATTTCAAGGCAGAAAGCTTATTTTTAAAAGGAAATGTGTCATGTAAGTCGCTGGCCTTTTTAAAGGTCACATGTTGATATGTTCCTCTCTTCCGCATTCTTGACAGAAGCCAGTGGTGCGGCTTGTGTGTATACTATTACAAAGCCTGGTATAAATTTCCTCAAGCTTGTTTTTACCTACACTGCTGTGAAATCAAACTGTATATAAATCTATGCATACGTAATTATGAAAAAGCTTAACATTCAAGTTACAAAGAAAAGACAATGTGTAAATGTTGCTTTCTGCTTTCTGTCAGACAATGTGGAATTCCACAGTTCATTTCAGCTTGTGGGAATGCCATTAAGGGGCTGGAGGAATGGCCCCATGGTTAAAGCGCTTTCCTTGCTAGGGCATGTTCCCAGAGTTCGATTCCCCAGCACCATATAAAGCCGGGTGTGGTGGTGCATTCCTGTCTTCCCACCACTCAGGAGGCCGAGGCAGGAGGATTGTCCTGAGTCCAAAGCCAGCCTGGGCTACACAGTGAGTTCAGGACCAGCCTGGGCTACAGAGGGAGACCCTGACTCAGAAAAAGAAAAAAAAAAAAAAAACAAAAACAAAAAAACATGCCATTAACTGCAAGTTACACCACTCTAAAACCCCTTCAGTTTTTTGAACATAACTAAAGCACCACTTTGTTTTTGAAAGTATGGTGTTTGCTGTAATTGGCTTACCACTTCAACTGGGGTGGTTGGGATTACTCTGTATTAAGTAATTGTAACGTCAAAGACTATACTACTGTTATTTGAACAAATTAAAATATCATTACAGGTGTTTCTTAGAACTAATATTTATTTGTGGTATTATTTTTTATTATTCAGAATTTGGCTTTTTAAACAAGTTTTTAAAGAATTTGAAGGGAGGGGCTGGAGGAATGCCTCAGTGGTTAAAGTGTTTACTTAGCAAATGCTAAGTACCTAAGTTCAATTCCCCAGCACAGAATAAGCCGGGCTTAGCGGCACATGCCTGTAATCCCAGTACTCAGGAGGCAGGAGGATTGCCCTTACTCTAAGGCCAACCTGGGCTCCATAGTGAGTTCAGGACCATCCTGGGCTACAGAGCGAGACCCTGTCTCAAAAGAAAAAGAAAAGAATTTGAAGGAAATCTTATTATTTCTGGAAAGTTAAGTGATTATAACTATTTTGAGGCCTTGTAACTTAAATGAGAGGATAAAAGGAAATAGTACACAATTTATATAGTAAAAGAAATCAAATTTAGTTTTTTAAGTATGAGTCACTACTAGGCAAGGAAGAAAAATTCTTGAAAAATTAAAAGCAAAGATAAAAAAGTAAGTTGATACAATTACATTAAAAATTATGCCTCAATACCTTGAAAAATAAAAGTTTCAAAAATAAAATTTCAATTTTTCATATATTTAAAAGCAATTCAAAGAAGAGTGTCGTCCTTTGATATTGGTGAAATCAAATGGGCTAAATAAAATGCAGGGATTTTAATTTAAATACTATTAATAGTACAGACTTATAATCTAACTGTGCCCTTAAGGTACTGTCCCCAAATTGTGTACATGGTAGTACAGATTGAGCATGCCTATTCTGAAACTCTGAAACCTAAAATGCTTTGAAACTAGAAACATTTTAAACCTTGATTACTTCTTATGACAATTTTGTATTTTTTTTGTGTTCAATACCTTATTAAATTTAAATTTTTGTTTTTATAATTATACTTTGTTTTAGCATAATTCAGTACATGTATACAGTATGAAATGATAAAGTCATGGCAGTTAGCATTTCTGTCTTCTTAGACATTTATTACATCTTTGTGTGGGAACCTGAAGTCTTCTAGTTCTTTATAAAATACCTAAGAACTTGTTGTGACCTGTGGTCACTCTGTTGTGCTATGAAAGCTGAGACTTCTCCTCTGATCTAGCTGCACTTGTATACCTGTTCCAGCTCCACTGATCTCCCTCACCACCTGCTTCTTGACCTCTAAACTGTTAATAGATACTGTTCTATTTTTTATTTCTTTGAAGTCAACTTCTTTAGTTCCAGATATGAACAGGAACACACAGAGCTTGTCTTTGTGTGCCAGGCTATCCATGTTGCTGAAAATGATGGAATGTTACCCTTTTTATGGCTGAATAACATTTCTGTATCATAATGTCTACATATCCCATTTTCTCCATCTGTGCATCTGTTGCTGGACAATTCAGTCAGTTTCGTCACTTGGCTATTGTACACAGTGCTGCAGTAAACGCAGAGGTGAAAGTATCTCGTATACTGAGTTCATTTCCTTTGGATATGTACCTAGCTGAGGCTTGGGTTCCTCTGTTTTTACTTTTAAGAACTCTCTGTGCTGCTTTCCCCAGTGGCTGCACCACCTTCCGTTCCCATCAACAGGTACTAAGCGCTCTCCTTTCTGTGTCCTCCACAGCATTTTGCTAATAGCCCTTCTGACTATGAGATGAGGGGTGAGATTGTAGCTTGTATTTCCGTGATGATTAGTGATCGTAGGCATTCTTTCAGATACTTTTTGGTTACTTATCTTTTTTGTGAAATGCCTGTGTAGGTCTGTTGTTATTTTTTTTATTTGATTTTATTCTATTTTATTTTATTTTTTGAGGCAGGGTCTTGCTCTGTCATCCAGGCTGGTCCTGAACTCCATATGTAGCCCAGACTGGCCTTGAACACACAGCAGTCCACCTGCCTCAGCCTCCAGAGTTCTGTAATTTTAGGGGTATGCAAATACACCCAGCTTATGTGGTACTGGGGAATTGAATCCAGGGATTTGGCTTGCTAGGTAATCACTTTAACCACTGAGCCATGCTGTCCCAGGCCCTGTTAATTTTTAAAATACAATTCTTTTTTTGCTCATGAATTTAGCTTCTTACAAATTATTTATATTAACTTGTTATATGAATAATTTGTGTTTTTTCCCGTTCCTTGAGTTGTCACTTCGCCGTGTTTGTTGTATCTGTTGCTGCGCAGAAGTTCCTTAATTTGATATAATTCCGTTTACATTTTGTGTTTTGTTGTATGTGGTTTCTCTTACGTTTTCTTCTAGTAGTTTCAGACTTCCCAGTCTTCATAGTGGATATAAGATGTCTTCCTTTCTTCTGTCTTTTTTTCAGTCTCTTCTGTCAGTTCTGTTAATTGTGGAGATCATTTCCTCACCTAGGGTAATTTATTCCTAGGTATTTTATTTCACTTTTGTAGCTGTTGTAAATAACATTTCTGTCTTGATTTCTTTTTAACCAAGCTGATTATTCATATATAAAAATACTTATTTTATATGCTTATTTGTGTACTATAATATGAGTGAATTTGTTTATCAGTTCTAACAGTTTTTGAGGGCATCTTTATATTTTTCTATCTGCAAAATCATGCTATCTGTAACAGGGAAATTTTTACTTAACCTTTTTCTCATTGGGATAATCTTTTTTTTCTCTTGCCTAATTGCTCTGGTTAAGAGTTTCAGGCCTGTGCTGACTACTAATGCTGAAGTATTGGGCTTCTAATCTTTACCTTGTTCCAGATCTTTTCTCCACTGGGTATGATATTAACTATGAATGTCACATCTCGCCTCTATTGTGGTGTTATGCATATCCTTTAGGCCCAATTGTTGATGGGCTTTACCTAAAAGGGGATTGAATTTTGAACACCTTTTCTGTGTCTCATTGAGATATGCAGGTTTTGTCCTTTGCATTGTTTCTACGCTGTTATTTCTTGGTTTGCATATGTCACGTTGTCTTTTCATCCCTGAGAGGAATCCCACCTGCTCATGGTGTATCTTTTTCTTGTGCTGTTGGATTCAGTTTGCTAGTATTTTGTTGAGAATTTTTACATCTGTTTTCATCAGGGACATTAGTTTTGGTTTTGTGTGTGTCCTTGTCTGGGCTATAGTATCAGGGGAATGCTCTCCTTGTAGAATTAGTTTGGAAGAATTTCTTCTCTTTCAGTTTTTTTTTTCTTTGAAGAGTTTGACAAGATTTGGTGTTAATCTTTAAAAGTTAAGTAAAATTCAGCAGTGAGACCACCCACTGCTGGGCTTTTGTTGTTGTTTTGGGAGATTTTGATTACTGACTCAATCTACTTAGTGTTTATTTGTTTATGTTTTCTGTGTTTTCATAGTTCAGTTTTTATAGGTATAGGCATCAAAAAATATATTTATTTTCTCTAAGCTTTCTAACTTTTGGCATATAATTGTTTATAATGTTCCCCAATGATGTTTTGTAATTCGGTAATATTAGTTGTAATGCCTTCTTTTTATCTCTAACTTTATTTATTTGGGTCTGCTTTTCTTGGTAAGTGAAAGTCTGTTAGTTTATTTAAAAGAAAACAATACTTCAGTACATTGATCCACTTGTATTTTAATCCCTTATTTCTTTTATTTCTGTTTTATACTGTTTCTTCAGTCTACTGAGTTCAGATTTGTTCTTGTTTTTATAGTTAGATGAAGTGACAGGCTGTTCATTTGAGATCTCTGTATATTTATCATTTGAGCCATTATGGCTAAAATTTCCCTCCTAGCACTGATATTGCTATGTTTTGTAGGTTTGGGATAGGTTGTATTTCCATTTGAATTTGTTTCAGGAAATTCTTAGTTTTTCTTTTATTGACCAATTGGTTGCTCAAGAGCATGTTGTTAAGTTTCCATGTATTTGCACAATTTCTGAAGTTCTTGTTGATTTCCAGGCTGATTCTATGTAGTAGCTAAGATACATGATCTAGGTTCATTTTTTAACTTTAGGAGACCTGTTTTGTATACTATATTCTATCCTGGAGAACATTCCATGGGATGATGAAAATGTGTATTCTGCAGCTTTGGATGAAATGTTCTAGGAATGTCTGTTTACATGCATACATGATGGTAGTTACTCTCTCTGGTGGTTTGGACCTGGAGTGTCCCCCAAAAGCCTCATGTTCCTGTGGATACTATGCAGGGTTAGGAAGTAGAGCCTGGTTGGAAGGGGCGGGTGCTTGGGGCTTGACCTGGAAGGTCGTGTGTTGGTTCCACCCTTCCTCCAAGTCTCTCAGTTCCATCATCCTCCAGCCCTGCCATGTGAGTCCACCATTTTCCAGCCTCCCACCCATGAAAGAACTGAGACTGTAAGCTAGAATATATCTTTCCTCCCTAAGTTGTGGATGTCGAGTATTGAGTCACAGCGATGAAAAGTAACAGCATCCTGTCACTGCTATATGTAGAACAACTCTCAGTGTGTCCTGCAAATCTCATGAAGTGGTGATGAATTGACCCAGTTTTTGCTGGTCTCAAAAAAATTTGGATTTCAAAGAATTTCAAATCTCCTATTTTCAGATGAGGGATGTTCAACAGGTAAAGTGTTTACAACGTTTCAGAATCCATAAAATTACAAAATCTGAATTTCTGTTTCAAGAATTTTAGATAAAGCATCTTCAGCCTGTGTGGGTAATGTCGTCATATAGAGCTTGAAAACTAAAATATTGTATCATAAGAGATACAAAGTTTATTAGCCCATTAAAACTTTTAAGAAGTTCTATAGATAAAAACATGTTTACTTGCAATACTGTATTTCTCAAATATGTTTGACCACATAAGTTTATTTTTCCTCCGAAAGATAATTACTCTTTTATGGAATGGTTTAAAAATGACCCTTTAAGAAATTAGAGTTAGCATATTCACTGTGCATATTTGCCAGTTTTCCTATGACTTGGAGTTTAGCAGCAATCAAGCTATAGAATACATATTTTCTTGATCTTCCAAAGCATTGTGAATTATTTATGCCAGGAACCAGTAAGAATTTTTAAAACTTTGAAAGTTTGTAGTGTAAGAAATAGACAAAGTCATTGAATCTAGGCATAATAGGACAACTGTGTCATGCGTGTGCTTATAGTGCCATTCCAAAGGTGTTCCTTGTAGTTCCTAACTTTTTACAGAACACTTGTCCCTAAATCACCCACAGTAATGCAATATTTCTTTTATTTTTAAATAAAAGGGTGAACTTTAATCATCTAATGTCTTGTTCCTTCCACTTTGTAGTCTTCAAGACATAAGTTTCATGAAAAAAATTGTCAGATTTTTAAAAAGAAAAGGCCTTAATGAAAACAAACTATAAAAGGAAGAGCAGGGAAAGCTTGTCATGAAAAGAACAAGTGAATGCCTATCAGTGTGCATGTGTAGATACAGGACATGTCCCCAGATTGTAGCTGAGCAAGTAGATAGCAAGAGCCTACTAAAGCAAGTGGCATGGCAGAATCAAAAAATAATTGTTAGGCTTAGGCTTTCTGATTTCAAAGTTTATGTTGACTGGGTACCACGGCCAGGTTTCTCTAGGCCTAGCCACTCGGGGATGAGGTGAGAGGGTTACCTGGGCCCCAAAATTCAGGACCACAGAAGGGTAACGATGCAGTCGCTGTGTCAAAAAAAAGTTACAACCACTATTAGAGATAGTTTGAGAAATAGAAGTTTATAGAAAGCACAAGGGAAAAATCCCCCTTCCTGTGCTTCTTCTATTTCAATACAAAATATATATACTAATTGTGTTCAAATGCTTAAAATTGTGCATTAGTTGTCATTATCCTGGCACTGAAATGTTGTCAGAAGCATTTATAGTTCTTAATTGAAATTGTCGCTGTTTTTTGTTGCATCTTTGGTTTTCATCTCATTGTTTTAATCCATTAAACAAAATCAAACATTTTACTTTTTACTAGTTTTCTCAGCTGTTGTCTCATTAACGTTTGTCATATAGAATAAATCGATTTACCAGAAATCATGTCCAAGTCTGTGTGTCCTTGTGTGGGAAGATTCTGATGTTAGTTTATGCTGAGCTGTTGTACTGGCTGTTGAGGTCTGAAATACTCCAGATTATTGGCTATGAAAATCTCTCACTAGAGCCAATTAATTAAGTATACAATTAGCTAATAATATGTCTTAGGTGTAGCTGATATAAAAAGACAAGTTAGATCTGGATATCTGAGATCATAGATCAGTGGTCCTTATGGCCTTTGGGATTTTTAAAAATAAAGAATATATATAGTGCCTGCTTTACCACAGTTTCAAGTTTCCTGTTAAGGTTTCTGTCAAGGTATTTTAATGTAGCACTTTTAATGGAAAAATTATTTAAACAAATAGGTTGGCTTTTCTGTAGATGATTATAATCATCCCATTTTAAACATCTTAATATTCTTTATATTGCAGTATTTAAAAAGCATTTTGGTTTATTTCCTATAGGTTGGGGATTTGCCTGCATGAACATTTTAACAACATAAAACATTTCTGCTTAATCGGATTGAGAATAATACATTAGATTTTAAAGAGCAAATAGTAATTTTTACTTAGCAGTCTGGTTTTCTCTCCATTTAGATATGAAGTCAATTTTCAAGATGGTATTGATTGTGGAGGTGCATACATTAAACTCCTAGCAGACAATGATGATTTGATTCTGGTATGACATTTTAATATTTAAGAAAACCTTATTAAAGTTAGGCTTTTTAAGGAATAACTGATACAGCTGAAATCTTATTATCGAAAGAAATTGAGAAAAACATTGACTGCCTTTTTTCTAGCGTGAGTTTCTATAGCTTGTACAACTTGCATACAAGTTTTATGTAAAACTAGATGACTGGAAGGCATTAGTTTTGTAGTATTTAGCAGTGTAATGAACCATGTCATTTTTAAAGTTAAAAGAGATATGAAACTTAATTAAATGTTAGAGTTGTTATATAATAAGAATCATAAGTTTATTTAGAAAAGTAAAGCAACAGGAAAACAGCAAAATGTGATCAGAGAACCAGATTAAAAAAAAAAAGTGGGCCAGATCAGACATTGAGAGCCCGCAGGATGTAACAAATTTTAAAGATTTTCCACTGTGAAGTAGATTTATAGTTCTAATTGATTGCATTCAGACCATTCATTGTTCGAGTTAGGAACGTTCCTTACAGTGTCCCACAGAGTTCATACCAGGGTTTTGGCAGGTACCTAACAGAGATAAATGAAACCTCAGCAAGGTGTATGTCAAATCTCTTGGCTGTGCAGAGGCTGTGAGGTGTGGGTTACACGGAAGCCCCTTGCAGTGCGTGTTGCCGCCGTGCTGCAGGTGTTGTGAGGGAAGGTCACCTGGAGGTGGGTGTGCTTCCATCAGCCCTTGGTGAACGCAGCTCATCCTCAAGAAACCTGGTAGGACAGGGGCTGTCGTCACCTCGTCACCCTATATCAGACATAATGAGGTAGACACCGAGAGGCTCGAATTATATACTCAGGACCACGTACAGCTAGTGCATGCAGTGGTGGTGGCATTTAAACCCCACTTCTGAGCTTAAATCCCAGACTCTTAACTGCCATGCTGTGCCATTTAAAGGTAAATTACTAGCAGTGAAGTAGGGATCTTGTGTCCGTGTCTAGTTTTGTGTCCGAGTCTTTTCATTGTATGCTTCTGAGTCGTTTTCTGTGTCATGCTGAATAATAGTAGTTGAATAATCACTTTAATAATAATATCAATGTCTTAAATATACTTCCTTCTGATGCTTAATTCTGAATAACATACTAACAATGCACACTAACATAAGAGAATTAAAACTTTTTATGATGTTGCCTAGGCAGGGTTAGCATCTACATCTTCAGAAATGGAGTCTGTTTTTTTAAGTATTTTGGTCATATTTCTCACATCCATTACGGTCACTCGTGTTAAGCTGGTAAATTAGCACTTAGTACATTTTGTAAATTATGACCACTGGATAGACTAGAGAAATGAATGAAATGCTCTGTGATTGGTGACTGATCCCTGTACTTGCCTGTCTTTGAAGGAAAACTTCTATGATAAGACATCTTATACCATCATGTTTGGACCAGACAAGTGTGGAGAGGATTATAAACTTCACCTTATCTTCAGGCACAAACATCCCAAAACTGGAGTTTTTGAAGAGAAACATGCCAAACCTCCAGATGTAGAACTGAAAAGGTTCTTTACGGACAAGAAAACTCATCTTTATACCCTGGGTATGTTCTTTTAATTCATTCCTTGACTCAAAAATACTTGTTGGCTACAAATGCATTCACAGCAGGTACTTTGGAAAAATAAGATTTGTTGGGCGCAGGTGGGAGGTGAAGTGGTGCATGAGAGGTGCGGATGAGCGCGTGGGTAGGACGGCCAGGGCAGCGGGACCTCCCGCCTGGACCTGGGGGCTGGGGAGGGGGGGTGGACCGGTGAAGATTATGCTTGAGCCTGTCCTCAGTGTTAGACGGAGGGGGAGGCGGGGAGGGGAAGCGACATGTGAGGAGCTGGGACAGTGGTGCTGTAAGAAGGACCGAAGAGCAGAGGGAAAAGAAACGACGTGTGTTCTGTGTGTTTGGGACTCTAGCGAGTCATTTAAAGAACAAATATTCTTTCATAATTACTTGGTTTTACTTCTTTTTAAATTTTTATTTTATATAAATATATATATATATATATATATATATATATATATATATATATATAGTCCAAATTTCATACCTTAAAGACGTGGGGTTTGGAGAATCGATGAGCATTTAGGAGATAATAAATCAGCATTTTTCTCTCTCTCTCAAAAAAAAAGAAAAAAGCCTATGTCCTTGCCTCTCTCCTGATCTTGAAGCATCCCATTAGTCTGATGGTGTTAGCTATAGATATTTATAAGTCATCGTTAGCAACGTGAGGCCTTCCTGTCCTTTGCCAGTTTGCCTGGGATTCTGTCATAAATGATTGTTGAATTGTATTAAATGCTTTTATTGTTGTGTCTTTTGAAATGATTATATTTTTGTACTTTTTCTTTTTAATCTGTAAACATAGTGAAGTAGTGGACTTTCAAATGTAAATACGACTTTACATTCCTGGGGGGGAAAAATGGGAAACTAGAGGGGCCTCATGAGGCAGAGCTCAGCCTTTAGAGCACTTGCCTAGCTAGTTAGTGCAAGGCCCTGGGCTCCATTCTCCAGCGCCACAAGAGCAGGGCATGATGGCACACGCCTGTAATCCCAGCTAGGGAGGCCGAGGCTGGAGGGTTGCTGTGAGTTCGAAGCCAGCCTGGGCGATAGAGTGACTTCAGGACCATCCCTAGACTACAGAGCAAGATCCTGTCTCATAATAACAAGTCAAAACAAAATAAACAAAATGGGTAGAAAACGAGGAAATCACGTTGCAGAGGAAGAGGTTGTGTCAGGCTCAAGCATTCGGACCTTGCTCGCAGGTGGTCGTGAATTCTGTGAGGTCCTGCCCCATGATGGTGACAGCGCATAGTGTCCAACTAACATGTAACTTTACTTATGTTAATGGGAATTTGCATAGGTGTGGGGAAGAGGAGCGCGCTGTGGCTGGTCCCCAAGTACATAGGCTTATACAGTTCCGGGATACCCCGGGCTCTTAAAGTCGCAGCTTTCCAAGCCTGGCAGGACGCCTTGAAATGACTGTCAGCATCCTGTCTCGTGTTTCATCTACCCAGGACTTAGTTTCTCTGATTTTCTCTCCAAAAGCTACAGTTGCCTTTTTATTTTTTTCCTTTTTTTTTTTTTTTGTGTTCCAAGTCAGTGTTCGGTTTGTCTTTAAGCATAGGTATGATATGGAAAATCTGTTTCTGAAATAATTGCAAAGTATACTGAACACAAACTATCAAAATAGAATGAATGAATTGATATGTTTTCATATGAACCTCATCAAAAGCAAATTAGCAATATATACCAGAAGCCATGAGAGATTTACATAATTTGAGACCACAATTCCACTTTCAGCCATTTATTTAGAGGAAATAATCCAGAAAAGAACCTGCGTGTAAGGATACGCTGAGGATGTGAGATCACCTAAATGTTGTAATAGGGGCATTTTTCTGTATAAAACAAACGCGAGAACTCTGAGCATGTTTGCCACCAGGGAAAATGCTTATATTATAGATCAAGTGTCCCTTGTTTGAAAATCCAGCATGCTCAAAAATCTAAACTTTCTGAGTCTTGATCAGCACTGATAGTTCCAATTTTTTTCTGAGACTGTCAGATTTCCAGATTAAAGATGCAGACCAATGAAGTCTTTACAAGTATCCCAAATTGTGAAACACTGAATCCGAATCACTTCTCATCATAAATATTTTACATAGAAATTCTCAGCCTATGATACTACATGGAGAGCGTGAGCAGGAGTGAAATGTTAGGTGTTGCGTGATGGCCAGTGGGCAGAGGAAGCAAACAAGTAGGACAAAATTGAAATGAGAGTAATTTTCCCTCATTAGTTGCTGTGTCCTTTGGTCTGTCCAAGGCACTCTGTTTAGAACCATTCTGCGAGCTGGGCAGCGGTCTGTTTGCTTTAACTTGATTAAGTTGCCGTGGAAAACCAGCATATCTCAGAAGGGCTGAAACTGAAATTTGAGTCTGAGTCTTCAACATTTTCTTTTCTTAATAATATAGTATACATTAAAACTGAAACTTCAGGTAGAATTACTGAATAACTTGTGTTTTAAATATAATCACATTTTGTAACACGTAGTTTTTATTTTTTTTTTAAAAACCCTTAAGATTATTGCCTGTGCAAACTTCATAGAACCCAAGGCTTTTTCTTGTAGAATCATTTAAAATATTTTATTTAGTTTTTGAAGTGGAAGTTGTTTTAGCTAAAGGTTTTGAACAAACATTATTCTTCATATGTTCCCCCATATGTGACTATTTGTAACAGGCTCTTGTTTTTGTTTTTTTGTTTTTATTTTTAAGCATGGTCTTGCTCTGTAATTCAGACTGTCCTGAACTCACTATGTAGCCTAGGCTGGTCTCAATTCAAACAATTCTCGTGCCTCAGCCTCCCAAGTCCTGGGATTACAGGCATGTGTCACCACATCTGGTTTCCATGATGCTGGGTCTGTGCTTTCTAGGCAAGTGCCTTAAGCCCTGAGCTATGCTCTTGGTCCTTTGCCATATACTTTTTAAAACTGTTGTGAAAAAAATCAATTTCAGTTGCAAAATTGTTTGGAGGGTTTTTCAAGACTTTTTTTTTTTAAGGAACGTCATTTTGTGAGTTAGGAAATATGGGGTATATTTTGCATTTAAGGTCTTACACTGAGCTCTGCTTCCTTTGACTTTTTTTTTTCCTTGTGTTAGCTGAGTTTTGCAATTTTAGTTTCAATAGGAGAACTGGTAGATAAAAAAAAGAAAGGGAAAATATTGAGCGTGGGCTTTTATAGATTGCATTGTTTGGTTTTGAT
Source organism: Ctenodactylus gundi (assembly GCA_004027205.1). Lineage (NCBI taxonomy): Eukaryota > Metazoa > Chordata > Mammalia > Rodentia > Ctenodactylidae > Ctenodactylus > Ctenodactylus gundi. The sequence continues at coordinate 56,875 of PVKB01002584.1, forward strand.
GTGAGAAATTTGTCATTGTTGTGGTTGAAATCTCTGGAGATTGTTACTGCGTCAGAGCTGTTTCTTGAAAAAGGAGCCACCCACTTAACTGGTTAATTCTAAATAAGCCAGACATTGTTGACAGCTTCTGCTGCTTTGAAAACTATTGGAAACCATTTTCATCTGTCATTCTTTCCAAAAATCTACACTTTACCTAGAAAGAGGAGAAATCTTTTAGTTTGTCTTGTAAAGAATTAGGGAATCTTTCATGAAAATTTTGGCCTAGGGATTTTTAGAGAGCTAGAATTTATCTGGAAACAAACATGTTGGTAAGTGTAAGTTTCAGTCTTTTCAGTTATCCTTAATGAATTTTACACTGTGGTATGTGAGTCATTGAATTTGAAATACAGTTCAACCTCCTCTTTTTTTCAGTACTGGAGATGGAAGCCAGAGCCTTCGTGCTACCTCCCCAGACTTTTTTGTTTGTTTGTTTGTTTTTGTTTTTGTTTTTGAGTCAGAATCTCACTAAGTAAGTTGCCCAGGCTGAACTTGAGCTTGAAATCCTTTAGCTCCAGCCTTTACGGTGCAGGGATTACAGGCAGGCATCACCTTGTCCAGTGAACTTTATCTTGAAAGATCTCTGAAGCTGGTGTAGGCCTGTAACCCAGGACTTGGGGAGGCTGAGGCAGGAAGATTGCAAGTTTAAAGCCCAGTTTATGCAATTTCGTGACTTGATGAGACTCTGTCTCAAAATCACAAATAAAAAGGATATTGCTCTCAATGTGAAGTCTTGGGCTGGATCCCCTGTGCATGCCCCACTTTCCCCACAAAAGATTTCTGAAATGATGGTAATCTCTAATTTTGATGGGTAAATTGGCTTTGTATAAAAAGTTCTTTTATATAGGAAATATACATTAAAACATGTAAGGGTGATATGTATGAGGCCAGTAACGTACTCTTAAGTGGCTCAAGAAAAAAAAATGAGTTATTTAGCGGACTTGTAACTTTTTATGTTTGATATTGTTTTTTGAGACAGGCTCTCGCTCTGTATCCCGGCTCGTCCTGAGCTAACTGTGTAGACCAGGCTGGCCTTGAACTCACATCCATCCTCTGTCTCAGGCTCCTGAGTGCTGGCGTTACAGGTGTACTTTAACACACCCAGTTTATGTGGTGCTGGGAAATCGAACTCAGTGCCTTGCTTGCTAGGCAAATGCTTCAACCACTGAGCTATGCCCCTAGCCCCTTGAGATTGTTTTAAAATTTTTTTAAATTGAAAGAAGTTGGTTGTGGTGTTGCCTGTCTGAAATTGCAGCTGACCAGGAAGTTGAGGCAGCAGGATTACAAAGCCAGTGAGAAGGATTTAGTGAGACTTTATCTCAAAATAAAAAAACATCAAAAGGGCTGGGAATTCAGCTTGGTGATAAAACCCTTACCAACCCCGTGCAGAGCCTGTGTCCAGCCTGGGGAAAAGAACTGAGGAAGACTTGGCTGTATTCTGTCACTATAAAAGAGTGAAATTAACTGACCCTAGAGCAAACTATTGGCCATGTCTTATTTGAGAAGTAGTGGAACATTTTATTATAAAAAAAATGCAGCCTAAGACAATATTTTGCTTTTAGAAAGTCTTGTGTCTGGTGATTTCAGTGTATTTTGGTTTAATTCATTGGTTATTCTTTATTATCAAGAGAAAATTTTATCCATGAAATTTAGTTTTATTATTTAAATGATTAGCTTTAGAAAATACATCAAAATAGACATAAATCCTTAAATTATTTTTTTCAGTCATGAATCCAGATGACACATTTGAGGTGCTAATTGACCAAACTGTTGTGAACAAGGGAAGTCTCCTGGAGGACGTGACTCCGCCTATCAATCCTCCCAGGGAAATTGATGATCCCAATGATAAAAAGCCTGATGAGTGGGATGAGAGGATGAAAATCCCGGATCCATCTGCTGTCAAACCAGAAGACTGGTAAGCAAAGAATTTAGATGCAAGCATTATTCAACATAATTAATGATATATAACATGTAAGGGAAGTTTACAACGAGTGAAACTTATTCTTTTAACTTGGGGCTAATGATTTTGACTATTTTGTGTAAAGTACTTTTCTAAAATGTCTTTTGCATTTCTTTGCCTTTGAATTTTTAAATTTTTCATTTTAATATTTTATTTTGTTGCATTTTATAGTATTTTTAAATTTTTTGTGCTTTCAAATTGGTGGGAAAAAATTCATGAGTCTGAAACATGAACACTTTAGTTGTAATTCCAAACTTGCCCTTCGTAGTTGTAGCATTTTTTGTTTAATGATTACTTGACCTTAACACATACACATATCCTCTCATCTTATAAAACTGTTTAGGATTCACGCATACCAGTATGCTCAGCCTAAGTTTTATTAATCAGTATTTGGGTTGTTTCCATTCTACAAAAATTAAGAATATTTTTTTAAAAAGAATTGTGTTTCGTTTCTGAGTTCCCACAGCCTGAGTTCAAAGGATGAGAAATTGCTGAGATATTCTTTGTGCTTCAAATGTGTTTTATAATTTCTTCACAATGACAGTGTTACTTTTGTGCCTAAGAACATTTGTTTCCCTTGATGACTGGCTAACTCTTAATTATGATTTTGCCAAGGAGTTTCTGCCTTTTTGTGTTTAACCCACCATATCATCTATTTCTGTGTAACAAATTACCCCTAAACTTAGCAGCTGAAGACAACAACTGTTCACTATCTCATGTGGCTTCTCAGAGCCAGGAGTCTGGAGTGCTCCAGCTGAGGGGGCTGGCTCAGTCTGTCTCCTGAGGTTGTAGTAAGCTACCAGCCAGGAAAGGCAGATTGCCTTCCAGATTGGCTCAAGTGGCTGATGCCAAAGTTTTAGATCCTCCTGTCATGGGCCTCTCTTTGGGTCTGCTTAGCACAAAGCAGATGGCTTCCCTCGTAGACACTGTTAGGGTTTGGGTTTGGAATGTCCCCGAGAAGTCTCACTTATTTGGATGTTAGGCATTTTGTATGCTGCTAAAAGTGGTAAACGTGGATTTTCTGAAAAAGACCACAGGCTGTGGGAAGAGCTATCCCAAAATAGAAGCCAAATAGCAATGCTCTAGGGTCAGGGCCACTCAAGGCCTTTGGAGCCCACCATTTGCCACAACTTGCCTTTGGGCCTGGATACAGAGCTCTAGGATTTAATGAAACTATTGGATTTAATGTTTGCCCCTCTGGGTTTCAGTCTTGCTTTGGCCTAAATTCTGTCTTCTTATTCCTCCCTTTTGAAATGGAAATGCTTACCCTCCACCACTGTGTGCTTCCAGAAGTGTTTAACTTTTCTTCAGTTTTCACAGAGGCTCACAGCTAAGAGTTTGCTTTGAGTCTTAGACGAGACTTTGGCGTTGGAAATTTTAGTAGTACTGGAACTGTTAAGATTTTGGCAACTTTTTGAGATGGACTAAATGTATTTTGCATAAGGAGATGGACATGAGTCTTTTAGGGACCAGGGCCAAAATGATATGGTTTGGATCTGGAATGCCCCCATAAGCCTCATATGTTGGATGTTGTGGATTGTCTATGGATTTCATGTGCTCTTAGAAGGTCGGGGATGGTTGAGAGAAGTGGATTGCTGAAAGTGTGGCAGAACACTGAATGTGTGGCCTGGAAGGATTGACTCTTGCCCCAGCCTCTGCCCAACCCCGGCTCTTTACCCTTACAATGCCACTAGCGGCTGTTCTCTGCCAGATGCTTCCTCCATGCTGAGATTGCCTGCCAACCATGAGTGGACTGAGACCTCTCGAGTCTGAGCTGGAATAAACCTTTCCTCCCTAAATCGTGAGCGCTGTGGATTGTGTCCTCTCAATAAGAAAATGGCTAAGACCCTTCTTCGCCCTCTTTTCCATGATAGTGTCCTGAATTGTGTAAAATACTTCTGTGTACCTATGAATATTAGATGATTATATGGATTTTCTTCGTTGTTTTCCTAGTATATCGATCTATAGTGATTAATTTGTCTAATATTGGAATAATCTTACAATCCACTTGACCAACATTTTTATGCTTTTTATATTTGCTGGTTCTAGAATGTTACATTTGTCAGAGGCATTGAGTACAGTTTCATACCATAAATCATCTTAAATATCTAGTTGTGTGAGTTTTTATGAATGTATACAATGATACAACCACCACCACAATCATAGTCTCCAATATTTCTATTATCCCAAAAAGCCTCTTCTGTCCTTTTGTAATTAGTGATCTCTTCCTACCCTTAATTCCTGCAGCCAGTGGTATATTTCCATTCCTATAGTTTTACCTTTTCCAGAGCATGCTACAAAATGGAATCATAAAACAATATATACTTATGGCACCTGTTTATTTCACTTACAAAAATTCATCTGTATTGTTGCATGTCTCAGGAAATAGTTTTGCCTTATTGGCGAGTGGTATTTCTTTGTGGTATTATCATAATTTGTTTTTCCATTCATGTTTTGATGGAAATGAGGGCGATTTCTTGTTTTATGCACTTTCAAATACATTTGGGATCAGCATTGTATGGCCATGAGTTTTGTCTTCATGGTGGTAAATAGCTAGAAGAGGGAGTGCTCAATTACACAGAAAGTGTATGTTTAAATTTAAGGGAAACTGTGAAATTTTCCTTAAAGTCTGTACCATTTTGCATTCCCACCAGCATTGTGTTAAAGTTCTGGCTATTCTACATTTTGAGTATTTGATATTACCTGTTTTTGTGCTTGTTTATGGCTGGTCCACAAGATTTGCGGTGATACCTTCAATTTGCATTTCCCTAATGACTAATCACAGTGAGCATCTTTCATTTATTTACTTTATTCTTACCATGTCTTAGGTGAAATATCACTTTAATTTTGCCCATTTTTAATTGAGTTGTTTTTTTATTGAGTTATGAATGGTTCTTTATATTCTGGATACTATTGCTGTGTAACTTAATGGCTTTAAACATTTTTTACAATTTCTTTGAGTCAGGAGTCTGACAGAGGTTAGATGGTCCTGTGGCCCTGGGACTCTCACAGGGTCGTAGTTAAGGCATCAGCCAGACCTCTCGTTACATTAGGCTCTGCTGGGGATAAATCCACTTTCAGTCTCACTCAGTGATTTTTGGCAAATTTCATGTCCCCAAGGGGCTGGACTGTCCTTGGGCTGAGGGCCTCATTCCATGCTGGGCAATGGCCAAAGCTCCCCAGATCGCAGAGTTCCTTGCCATCAGGGCCTTTCCATAGAATAGCCAAAACCAGAGCAAGTTCAAGTCTGTAAGTGTATAGAGCTGACTGGCTGAGTTAATTTTAGGCCCCAAGTATTGTTTGGAAAGTCCCAAAGAAGCCTCTTATTTCAGAATTTCTGGTTTTCTCTAAAGATAAAAATATATTTCTGTTCAGTACTTACTGTAATTACTATATACTTTAAAATTATATGCTTTAAAGTTTATTACCTAAGTTGGTGGGGTTTTTTAATTAACACTGGAATTAAACATAAAAAGTTTATAAGTATTAAGTAAAATCTTGCCAAATATGACATAAACATTCAATAACCATAAGTTATTAATAAATGCAAACATTTGAAAAATGGTTTATATATGGAAAACAATAAAGTAATATCAAAAGACACATGAGGAACTAGAAAATTATATTTTAAATCATATAGATTACCAAGTACTAAGTTCTTCATATAAAGATAATGCAATTTTTTATATATCACTTATGCTATTAAATGTACACTAAACTCTCACAAGGTGAACAGAAATCAAAAAGTTTGGTAACAGTTTTGACAAGAAAATGTGAAAATAGAAATGCTTGTGCAGTGCTGGTAGGACTGGAAATGAAATAAATAGCTGTTATGGAGAGTAATTTGGAATATTATAAAAATTTAAAATCTACATGCTCTTACGGGTATGAAATGGCATATGTTCTAAGATACCCATTCTAGTACTATTTATAACAGCAAAAATTTGGAAACATTAAGGGTTTTTAAAAAGGAGTTGGCTAAATAAATTATGGTATATCCAAAAAAACAGAAGATTACACAACTGTTAGTACCAGGAAAAAAGAATAAGGCATATGTTAATATATATATATATATATATATATATATATATATATATATATATATATATAATGTATATATTATGTATATATATATATACATACAATACACACATGTAGAGACACATATACACACATATATACTTTAGAACAATCTTGATACATATTAAGCATCCTATATATTTGATGTTGAGTGAATGAATATAATATATTCATACTATGTATACAATGTATAATATACTGTGTATAAGGTACTATCACTTGTGCAAGTGTATATGCACACACACACCTATAGGTGCATTTATGCGTAAAACACAAGGACTATGTACAGAAAAAATTGGCAAGTTAGCAGATGCCTTAGTTGGATGAGAAGGGGGGAAGAATTTAGGCACACAGACAGAAGGAGAGCAAATACTGTTATGGTGTCTTCTGATTCTGTTTGTTTATGGTACTGAGAATTGGACCCAGCCCCTTTTTTCTTTTTCTTTTTTTTTCCTTTTTTAACTCAGGGTCTGATTAAGTTGCCCAGGTGGGCTCCTGTGAGATTGCATTTGCCAACCACCACACCTGACTTGAATTGTTATAATTAACATAAATTAATACGCCTACAGGGATGAAGATGAGCCCGCCCAAATAGAAGACAAGGATGCTGTGAAGCCGGATGGGTGGCTTGACACTGAGCCGGAACTGATCCCAGATCCCAGTGCTGAAAAGCCCAGTGACTGGTGAGCATCTTCTCCTCCAGATGTCACTTGCTTTTCTGTGACCAGCTTCTAGGGCTGACAGAGGACCCTTGAGGTGACTTCGTTTGCTTTGCTCTGATCCTTTAAGGAACGAAGACATAGATGGAGAGTGGGAGGCCCCTTACATCCCCAATCCAGCTTGCCAGGTTGGGTGCGGAGAGTGGAAGCCACCCATGATAGATAACCCCAAGTATAAAGGCGAGTGGAGGCCACCGATGGTGGATAACCCGAACTACCAGGTAATAATGACCTGTTGTTCTGACTTTTTAACAAAGTTAGGAATTTTCTGTTTTTTCTTTACATAATTGTCATTGATGTTGACTTTTAGAGGTTTGATTTGTAATTTTATGGAGAAAAGAGACCTTAGTTAATTTATTTTTTAAAATAAAGCATATTATATAATTTTGGGGGGCAATAAAATGAAGAAGATAAATCACTTCTCACCATGTTATTCTCTAATAATCGGCACTTATTTGGAATGAGGTCCTGTTTTAGAGATAGGTGCGAGAAGTGAATTCTGATGAGAACTCAGAGTGCACACACTTTAATAATTAGCACCGTGCTTCATTTATTCGAATTTAGAATTGAAAAAAATGTGAATCAGTTGCCTTTTGAATATACGTAGCTTTTTATATTAAAAGTTCCTATGTTGTAATTTATGCCTCTAGTTTTGATTATTGATATTTTGTAACATTGCATATATAATCAGTTAGCTACTGTAATTATTCACTGTAATCTTCCTTTTCAGTGTTTACCACTAAATGTTTCTCTTGGTAATCATTTTACTTAATGTGTGTCTTCCTCCTTAGACTTTAATTTCTCTTTGATTGCTACGATATCAGTATCCCTGGCATCCGGCACAATTCCTGGCACAGAATGGATATATGTGAGGGTGGAGCGGGTCAGGGAGGGAATATGCTGTTGGATGTATTCAACTTGGAGTGACAGTGTCACCATCTTCGATCCAATGGACTTTTCCTATTGAGTAAAAGCTCTAAAATTCACCAGTGGTTAATGATGCCACATGTATTTATGTTACGAAAAGGAGCTCCATTTTTGCTGCTTAATACTTTTGACTCGCACAATTTTAACTACATTTTGATTTGAATAAATTTATTAAAAATTGTTCAAGATAATTTGATTTGTGAAATGTACGAGTAATTAGTCAAGTTTCTGTAGGTTGGCTTTCCCTTGACTTTTTTCCCACGAGTGTGAAGTCATTACTATTTATGCAGTAAAAATAAACAAGATTTTCTCAAAGAAATTACTAATGAATTAATGTAATTTACAGTTTTTATTATTGCTAATCTTATTCCATAGCAAATGTTTCCTGAGCAACATTTGTGATGAAATCACTTTATTGAAAAGTGTCTTCTGTTGCTTCTTCCAGGGAATCTGGAGTCCCCAAAAAATTCCTAATCCAGATTACTTTGAAGATGGTCACCCATTCCTTCTGACTTCTTTCCGTGCTCTTGGCTTAGAGCTCTGGTCGATGACTTCTGATATCTACTTTGATAATTTTATTATCTGTTCAGAAAAAGAAGTAGCAGATCACTGGGCCTCAGAGAGCTGGAGATTGAAAGTATTGGTTGCAAAGGCCAATCAGGTATGTCAGACTGTAGTGGTAGCAGCGTAAGTATGTGTATGTAGTGTGATGGGAACCTGATCCTGTTGTAGGTTATGCAGATGGCCCCTTCAGTGGTAAATAAACGTGTAGCAATTACTGTTGCCAAGGAAATGTGTTTTAATAAGTGTATGTGGACAGAATACTTAGTTTTTTGATATTGTGATGCTTTGTTGAAAACTATCTAATAAACTGTATGTATATGTCTAAGTCCTCATTGTACTCATTAAATCATGATAGCTCTAATGCAATTGTGTGGTTTTATAGAAATAAGACTTAACATCTTCACCCTTTTGCCAGGTCAAAGCCTTAGGGTAACAATAATCCATACTCATTTTAATAACTTTTTACTTAGAGAAATACAAACCATGAGCATTATTAAATTGTGTTCCAGTTTTTTCTCAAGCCTTAAGACTGTTCAGAAATATTAAGGTCAATATTTCAGTATAGTACATCTTGGAGAATGCATGTTTAAAATCAGTTAATTGTAGAGAAAAACTCAAAACCTTCTAATTGTTTTTTTTTTTTTTTTTTTTTTTTGGACACAGCCAACCCTGAGTAGGTAAAAAAGGGCTTCTCATTTTGGAACTTGGAAACTTTTAAAATTGAAACATAGGATGGCCTTGAATTTCATTTTAATAAGATAAAATCTTCTTTACGGAAGGTCATACGTGAAACTTGCTTATGTAAAATGAGCAAAGTAATTCTTAGATATGATTTTAATAAGCTCTTTAAAATTACCAGAGTTGTTTTCTTCTCAGTGAACCAGATAACATAACCATAAAAGTAGTTCTGTCTTGAGAGTTACCCCACAAATTGTCATTCTTCTTGCTGATAAGTTAGATGTTTGCATGATGTAACTGCTTCTTTCCGTTTCTCAGAGTCTCACTCAGCAATGCCTGCTAATTCTGAAATTAGACTTTATAAAAGTATTAGATGGAAAATAAGCCAGCTTACAAGTTCATCAGTCCCTAATATTAATATACAATGCCTTGGTAAAATACGTTTTTCTTTAATAAGCTATATTTCCAATAGAGTGGCTGTAAAATTTAAATTGCATTTTTATGCTTGTTTCTCTTATAGCCTGGCATATTTCAGCAGCTCATAGCAGCCGGTGAAGAGCACCCGTGGCTTTGGGTCATTTTTGCTTTGGTAGCAGGGCTGTTAATGGTATTACTTGCTTCATTTTGTTGGCCAAGAAAAATAAAGGTAAGTAACATGAATTTATTTCAACTTTTTTTGTTTCCAATTTGTTAGAGTTTTAAGAGTTCTTTCAGCAAGTGATTCCTAGAAATGATAAATTTCCTATAAAGTTATGTTGAAAATTTACTATCATCATTAATTACAAAAAAACTTTTTAAAAAGTACTGCTTTACTTTTAATAAAAATAGCTTGTGTTAAACAACTGCAGAAAAAATATGAAAATGTGGGATATAAACAGTTGGATACCTGCAAACCACAAACAAAAGGAGCCCTGGAGCAAGAAGTGACAGAAGAAATAGCCATCCCGGAGAAGCTGCTGGAATCAGAGGAGGAAAAGAAACCAAGTGAGGGTGAAACTCTTGAAAAAGGTAAGACAGAGGTTGCGATTTATGCTAGGGATTCTGGATGAAGCTTATAAAAAAGTGTATTATCTTGAAATAACCAGCTGTTGTACTTGATTATCAGATTTACATACATGAACCCCAAGAACACGTGACAGTGGCAATAAGAAGCACTAATACTCTGAGCAGCCACTCTGTTAATAACCCTTATTTTGGAAGAAAGAGACTAAAAGTGTTTGATTGCTTTAGAGCTTAGCCTTTATGAATGCTGTGTGCCCTAGCTTTCTTGCAAGGACCTTTTGTTTTTGCTTCTAAGAATAATACAGATGCTGATGTGCAAGGTATACGGTGTGGCCTCTGTGGAAAAGGAGAGGTTATGAAGCAAATGATTTCAGCAATAAAACCAGCATCAGATGTGATGGCTGTTTATCAGACAGAATAAAGCAGAATAAAGCAAATTCTTTACGTTGTAACTTCTCAGAGTCCTAACTTTGTAACTTCTTAGTGTATACTGATGTTTTTGTCAGCCTTAGGAGGCATTTGTATATCTGCATTGGAATATTTAGATAGAAGGGCCATATTCTGGTAGTACTTTCATATATGTGTCCCTCACTGTGCATGTGGGAGCAGGTGGTTGACACAGAGACGATGTGTCCGTTTCTTTTGGTCCAAACTCAGTTTGCTTTCACTTTAATTTTTACCCTCCGTAGTTCCCAGGGGATTTTACTTCAGCTCACTTGTAGGGCATGCTTAGTATTTTGTTGTAATGGTGGTGACAGAGTTGGATGTTTGGCTAAATGAAATTCAGAGATTCGACAGCTGAAAAAAGATTTCATGACACTTTTGCAAAGTATGTAAACAAATGACATATTGAAGGAGCAAATGATGGCCAGAAAATAAGGAAAGTAATACTAACGCATGAATACAAGGAAAATACTAAATCTATGGTTTTCATATTACGTACATAATTCTGTGTGTCCCTTGCCTCAAATAGGATGTTTATAAAACATGGTAAAATAATGAGTATTTGAACTTTTTTAATTTTGAAAGAAATTTTTATATTTTAGAACTTAAATAATTCCCTTTATTGTGATCAGTCTTCTTGGCCAAATTCTAATTCACTGAGTTCTGTCTTTAATAAAATCTGTATCCTAGAAGAGGAGGCTGAAGCTGTGCAGAAGAGTGAAGAAGCAGCTGGGGTCATGGGGGATGAAGAAGAGGGCAGTAAACTGAGCAAGTCTGCGTCAGAGGACGAGGTAAGCCGCGCCTGGCAGAGGAGGGGGTCCGCATGTTGTTGGTACACCTAAACAGTATTCCAGTAAAGCAGTGATCTGGCTTCTGAGGGATTTTGGCTTATCCCAGCTTTCAGAAGAGCTTCTGCGTTGTTTTTAAGGCCTGTTTATAAGAAGGCAAGAGAAGACAGTACCACAAACCTCAGTGCCCAATAAGAATAAATTAAGCCTCTGATTTGTAAAATGTAAATATGGAACTGTGCCTATAAAAATGATGACTTTATCATTAAAATATTCTGTGGAACTATAATAAACAGATCATTTGAATATTGAAAAGCATAATCATATTACCAGATAATTTTCCTTATAGCTGTTGTGAAAACCTTACTGACTACTGTCGTGGTTTGAAATACTTCACTGAGTGTTGAATGTTATCTAAGGTTTTTCTCAAATCTTTAATGAACTTGGTTTTTTTTTCTACTAACTTTGTATGTCTACCCCTTATGTATCCTTATATAAAATGGAAATTACTGCAACTTTTTTCTTAAGCCAGTTTTTATACAACAGGAAATCATCCTGGGTGTCACTGAGGACCACAGCTTGCTTTTGTACCCAGCATAAGCCAAACCCTGACTTTTCGACTTTCCTGTGCCCCTAAGAGCTGCTCTTACCTCCCAGTCACCAATCTATCCTGCCACCAAACACTAACAGAGGTGGGTGGAGAGTCCCCTGCCTGGCCTGTTACGTGAGGAAGTCAACTTTATGCTGTGGCAGTTTGAAGCAGTCTCCCAATGACATCAGCTGCTGCTGTTTAGTGTTCTCTAAGGCCTGCTCAATGTCCATACCTAGAAACTGGGCTTACTTTCTCTGGGAGTCATGAAAGGGACTCTGGGGAATATCCAGTAGGATGAATATCTGCAGTTAGGGGGAGCCAGGTAAAGACAGCTTCTTCCAGAGGAGTTTCAAATAGTCATTGTCTCAGCTGTGATGCCCTTAATATTGTAGCTCTCAGTCTTTTACTCCACTATATGCTGTGCTTCTATTTTGCTTCACAAAGCATTTTCTATAACCCTGAAAATATCTTACTTCCATCGTCTAGTCTTTCAGCCTTCTTACATATACTTGTCAGTGAGCTAAAGTAATTCAATTTCTGTGTTGAATAACCTTGAGTAATAATTATATTATACCATCTAATATCTTGTTTTATTTTCTTCCAAAAGTTTAATGTACAGATGCATATTCTGAAAGGTTAAGAATTAAAATATCAAGCCATAAGTTTGGTATTCCCTTTTCTGAACTATCCTGTAGTTGTTCTAAGGTGCTGTGTGCCGGAAGTTTTGAAAAAAGTCTTCATAAAACCAACTCAGCACTTCTTTTAATTTCAGAAATATTGTGAATAGTTAGCGCTTACTATCCCACAGTGAAAATATCAGTAACTATTAATTATGACAAGTTTTAGGTCATAGTGAATGGAATTGTTAGTAGTGTTGTCAGGTGCTTATTTGATAAGTATAGCTATTATAAAAATATAACCATGCCGATTATGAATAAATGAAAACACATTAGTGTATGTACTTATTTTTGACAAGCTGCCTGGAGGAAAATGTGTAAGACAGCATTTGATCATTAGAACACTTATTTTAGAGAGCAAGAAAAATATTATGTGTGTACTACCACCTGCTAGTTATGTGTAATGCTAACAACAAACATTTCTGTAACTCTTTTTAGATGAAAGCAGATGAAAGCACAGGGTCTGGAAATGGGCCAATGAAGTCACTACGCAAGAGAAGAGTTCGAAAGGACTGATCTATAGGCTAGTATGTCTTACTGCTGATTGATGCTTGGAATTCAGTGTGCCAGAACTGACCTGGAACCAGTCTGCACAACTTGCTCCTAAATATCTAGCAATGTTCCTCCTGCATATAGTTACTTAGTCTTTCTTTTGGGGGGGAGGGGAAGAATAAGTAATTTTGAAGTTACTTGGGCTTTGAACTTAAACTTACTAAAAAGTGGCAAGTTACCTGTCAGATTTATGACATTATTATCACTAGAAGTTACAGCTTTAAGCTTGAAGACAAGCAGTATATGTAACAACTCCTGCTATTGGAAAAATGTCATTGGAATTTCCACTTAAATAGCTATAACAAGACAGCTGGTAGTTTTATATTAAAATGAAAATGTGATCTTTTGCACAGAGCTAAATGCAATAAAATTTCTTGTGACCATTTGATTCTATCAGCAACTGAAAGTATTTTGTGAGTCACATGGACCTGCTTTGTACTCAGGTTTGGTCAGAGAGCATTATGTCAGAAGCTAGGCATAGTCCCTGTGCACAGTGGTTGTCACCTCTATTTCTGATACAGAAACTGACATCCTGAGAGGGGAGCTATTGTAATGAAAAACTAAACACATATGGCACTAGCTTACCATTCACCTGACAGCAGGCAGGGCTTGTATTTCAGGTAACATTTTGTCACCTTAATAGGCTGATGGCACTAGAGGTAGAAGCTGGGAAAGCCACATTGTTGAACAGATTAGCTGTTCCTTCATGCTTCCGGTATCCCAAAGGAACCCAGCAACTTCCAGAGAGGGAAGGAACCAGACAAAAGGTCAGATAACCAGGACCCTCCAGGATTAGAAGACCCTGCTTGTTCTAAAACTTAACAAGCAAAAAAGGTTTGAAGTTATATTATTTTCCAGGTGTGGGAGATGGAAAGGAAGACCAATGAGACCTCTCTACCAATTTTTGAGGCAAACAAAGGATCTCCCTTGCTAGCAACAATCTGCCTCCATTTAACGGAGACTGTCTTGAAACCGACTGAAAATAAGGCTGCACTTGGGACGCTGTCACCAGATTGTTACAGGGCCAGAATCCTTTATTTAGCTCAACAAAGGCTACACACCAGATGCTGAGGTGCACCAAAGGTGGTGTCTGAGGCCACTAGTAGCCACCAGAATCTTTCATCTGTCTCCAGAGTAATAAAATTATAGCCATACACGGCTTTCCAGGCAAAGGACTATATTTCTTAGCCCACTGTCTAGATGTAACTAAGTCTTCACACAGTTGCAGTGTAGAACAGCCATTACCAGGCCTAGTTAACCCTGGGCTATATTTGAACTTCCATGCTCCTTTTAGGCACATTAGAAGTAATGGTAAGTAGTGACTTAGCCGCCACGGCGGGAGACGGCAGGCCCAAGAGGCATGAATCACTGTGCAGCATGGCTGGCTAGCCCGCAGTACTGTAGGGAGAGATGGTGCCGTGTCTAACATGACTGGGTCTCCTGCTACAGCAGCTTAGTCAAAGGGGAAGGGAGAGGGGCCAAGCTTCTTTCCTCTAGGGACCCTGGAGCCTTTGCTTTCAACATTGTGCTTTTACGGTGCAACTAATGTACAATGTACTGTAATATTTGTATGAATAAAAATATTATTTCCCTAAAGACTCAGTAGCCAGGTCCTTAAATAAGACAGGCTCTCTATCCTGGGGCGCTGGACAAACCTGGACATACATACCCCTGCCCCTGTATAGTACATTTACTTAGGCAATTGTATTAACACACAATGTCTGAAACAGCTTTTTATTAAACAGCAAAGCATAACTGCAACACAATTTTAAATATTTGTGAATTAGGTCACAAAAGGTCTGCAAAACACTTTCAGTATGACTATGATATATTCATACAGCTAAAGTCATTCGTCACATCTTACACTAATACATAAGATTATTCCACTGATTAAAAGTAACTCAAATTTAGTAAATGTAAGCTATATTAATGATCTTTTCCTATTGTATTTTAATATTCTGATATTAATTTCCTTACCAAATGGAACCTACAAACTAAATTTTAAAAAACTGTTAAGGAAAGACTAAAACTTCACAAACCAAGTAGTTTACAGAAAATTCCGGGAGAACAAGTGTGATAAAACACTGAGTAAGATTACAGTCATTACACACGTAGAGCCCTCCCATTTGTTCATGATCCTGACACTAACACATTTTCTTAAGGAAACTTCTAATGTTGATCTGCCACGAACTACAAATAAACTTTGAGACATAACTAACTTCGTTAGTGTGGCTTACATGAGGCCAGTCACACTTTCAATACAGACTTCAAAAGATCTACTCCGTGTCAAGTACAAACCTAGACTGAAAATTTCTGGGGTTGGTTACTACTTTTTACTGAATTCTTTTCCATTCTATTTCTCTTCTTTCACAACATTTTCTACTTTTAATACTTTATGACCAAAACTCCTCTATATTTTCCAAAATCAATTAGGATACTTTGTGCCAAAGGAAGTTTTTAAACAAATCTTCCCAATATATTAATCTTTTTTAAAAAAATCTTCATTTTTATAGCCTAAGCTGCTTTCAGTGATTAAAAAGAAACCAGTAATCCTATCTTCTTACAAAATATCACAAATGATAAGCCCTAACTGAGAAAATACCTTATTTTGGTTAAATTTTAACAAAGAGTCCAGGGCACTCTCACACATGATTGACTATTTACATTACTGTAACAAATGTGAAGCCATTTTCTTTTTCCTTAGGGGAAGGGCAGTGGGACGGAGGGGCAAACCGACGAGGCACACGATGGTGGACAGGGGACATAAAGCTGTGCATTCAGTATGTGATTTTGGTCACGTTTTCACAACATGGTGGTTATTTTCTTGTATATCTTGCTAAGTGTATAATAAAAGACAATGCTAAACCAACATCAAAGCAAATTTGATAAAACATTCATCTTCAGGTTTCATAAATATATGCAATTCTAGTTATAAAGTTTCTACAATGCATCTGCACATTTTCATAGACTAACATAATACACAAAAACTCATGGGAGTCTTCTGTTATGCAGGTAATTTTGCCTAGATCTGACATTATCTTCGTAAATACTCAAGCCACAAAGGACTGTAACTTTTGGAATCTACCCAAGTTTTATAGAAAAGAAATCAGCAGCAACCCCGTGGAACACAAGGGAATGAATCCCTCACTTTCTTTTGCTTTTTGTGTCCGTTGTCTGGAAGACACTGGAAGCAGACATGAGGTTTTCTATGTACTGTCCAAGAACTTGGTTTTCTGATTTTAGCTTCAGGTTTTCTTCCTTAACTGCATCTACTCTTGCAGAGAGATCTATATATATTTAAAAAAATTAAAATGACCAGTATCAGTAAAATGATGGCAGTGACTCCATAAGATGATTCATTCTTAAAAAGTGCAAATCAGTTAACAATTCCTAAAAAAAGATTTCCCACTAAACTCAAGGTAATTCTCTATAAACAGCATTTTTGTTAACTCTTAAAATAGTTAAAGAAGGACTTTTAAAAATATATAAATGTCTTACCAACAGGTAACTGTCTTGCCTAGAAATGTTTAAGATATGTCGTAGGTTAACACAAATTGTTTCATAATATAGGCGGTCAGTTTCCCAGCAACTGATCACTTTCTATTTTTACATTAGCAAAAAGTTCAAAAGATGTGAGTCCTGATGATCAAATAAAAAGTACCCTCCATTCATACATTTGATAAATATATACTGGGTGTCAGAGAGTGGGGGTTGGGAGCAAACATTAAGTGAGTAAATACAATGTATGTCACAGTGAAGAGCTGGTCTTGGCAAAAAGCAAAAAAAGGCAAAAAGCTGGAAGGGAGAGGGTCACAGAAGTGAGAAAGCTGCTTCTCTCAGGATCATTTACTCTGATGAAGGGACGTTGACCAGAGCTTAAAAGGAAGCCAGGGACAGCAGCTAGAGAAGAATGGATCAGACAGGAGCAGCCGTCGTGTCCTGAGTCGCAGCCTGCCTGGCGGGCAGAGGGGCAGAGAGGAGGTCAACCTGACGCAGAATGTGTGAGCACACGGTGCGGCCTGACTGAAAGGTAACACAGATGTCACAGGCATTGAGGGGGTTGTCTGTCAAATGGGAAGCCACTGGAAGGTTAGCGGTGATGTGATTTGCTCACACTGGTACACCCCACCAAAACAAGAACGACAACTCCTTAATGTCATTAAGCATGAACATATGTTATCATAGTATTAATTTTATGCAAGACATTTAGAAAAATGTTTAAAAACTCAGATCAATTTCTTTCTAACCTCTTTCACTGTAACATTAAGTTTTATTAAAGTGGACAGCCCAGCTTAAAAAGTGCCCCCATACTAAAAAGACAACCACATTAGCCCTTCAAGGCAGAAGCAGCAGAACAACGCTTGACTTGCTATTGAAGCACTCTGCTCTGAATACCACCTGCCCAAGCTATAGGCGGGGGAAGAGGGGAAAAAAAAAAACACTATGAAAGGGACGCTGATGTTTATGTTTTTAAAAGTTATTCATACTAACGAACTTAGCAACATAAGTGCTTACAAGTTGTAAATAATGGATGTCATTCATGAAACTACAAAATGAAAGCTAACCTTCGAGTGTATGTTGGAGTTCCAACACTTGATTAATAAGTCGTGTTTTTTCCTCCAGTTCCACCTGATTTTCAGCATCAACTGCTGTAATGAAAAGATTCAAATGTACTATTAATTAGGTAATTATGTGTAGGGTAGCACTTAAAAATCTGCGAAACATTTTATATTATGTGAACTGACTTACACAAGAGCCCACTTAAATAAAAAATTATTCCCCACGTTGCAGATGAGAACACAAAGGTGAAAATAAAAAATGATTTGCCAACATCTCACAGCTAAGGAATGGAAACTGCCTTTGAGGCTTTCTCAAGTAGGCAGAATATAAATAAGTAAATTAGCCAACACTGAAAGTACTGAAAGACTGTTCTCTGCTCTTTGCACTATTTAACACAGAAAAAGCATCCACAATCCCAGAAGCAAAAAAAGGAGCTGCATACCGTCCATGTCCGCATTCATCATCTTGGGTAACCAACTTTTGGGCCTTGGGTATAAAATCGTTGCTGAATGGCCTACAGTGAGGAAAAGAAACAGGCACAGTGGGAAAAAAGTTTTACCAGATGATAATTTACTCAAAATATATGCCCAGTAGAACTTGCATGGTCTGCTGTTGCTTATAAATATATATATATACATATATATATATATATATATATACACACACACACACACACACACCCTACAGGCAAATCAGTGAAGGACAGAAACAGTACAGTTTACAAAGAGAAATATTTTGAAAAGCTTGACAAACCCACATAAAATTAAACACTGCTGCATATTCAATTTTTTAAGGCAAGATGATCAAATGCTAGCCAAGAGTGATTTGGCAAGTCTTATTATACCCTTTCTGGCAAGCAAAATGATCATAATATTCATCAAAACATTTTAAATCTTTTTTATAATTTTACTCTCAGGAATTTAAAGGTAACTATAAAGACGGAAGAAGTTACATATATGAAAATCTGTCTTATTCACAAGTCAGTAAATTGGAAGCAGCATAACTGTCCATTCAATATGTTAAATTATATTTGTAATTCTTAAAAGAATGGCTACTAAATTATAGTAACAAAGAGAAATGTTTACAGGACTGTAAACTCACTAATGTTAATTATGTAAAATATACATAAATGCAAATGAGAACACAGCAAAATGAACAAAACTCTTATTGACACATTAGGAATGATGGTAGGAAAGAAGATAAAATTTCTTTCATAATAGTCTTCATTATTGATGCACATATAATGTTTTATAATTTTAAAATACTAGGAATCTAAGTCACTGATACAGAATTAACTTTTAAAATGTCCACCTGTCACCTGGTTATGGTTAAATCAAAACAGACAGGCTGGGAGTGTAGCTCAGCATGGTTAGAGCACTTGCCTAGCAAGCACGAGGCCCTGGGTTCAATTCCCCAGCACCACATAAGCTGGTGCAGTTGGGTACGCCTGTAATCCCAGCACTTGGGAGGCTGAGGCAGAAGGATTGCTGTGAGTTTGAGGCCAGCCTGGGCTAGAGAGTGAGTTCAGGACCAACCTAGACTATACAGCAAGACCTAGTCTCAAAAAATAAAATAAATAAAACTAATTAGGATATACATAAGTAGATAAATATTAGCATTTTATTATTTAAATAAAAGGATCCAAAAGGTAGAGCTCAAAATCCTATGAGACATACTCAATTGTTAACAGTCATTTCATATTCAGTATGTTCAAAATTCGTTAAATAAGTTTACCAAAATATTACTGGGTTACACTGTAGCAACTTAGGTCTGTGTTGTCATTATTACTATTTTAATAATTACTTACTAAACACTTGATATAACTAAGGCACTGTTCAGTGCCTCCACATACTGAACAGTGGAGTCCAGACCTACTGAACAAAACTGTCTGCATACCAGAAATAGAATTACAATCAAGAGACATCAGAAGATTGTATATTCCCTCCGTTTCAGTTAATAAAACCTGTTATACTCCAGATACAAGTAGGAACACAGTAATAATGCCCAGCACACAAATATATAAAAGTGTATAACCTTGCAGATGTATGTAAATCCAAATAGAATCACTTCTAAATTTTTTGAAAATTGTTATTCCTTTTATTACAGTAATAGAACATTGCATTTCAAAAATTATCCCTTCCCAATGTCTTTTGGATTCTTTTTTATAAACATAAAACTGTAATTATTGAATGTTTTGAAATTCATATAAATTAGAGAATTATGAAATCTAATCCATAATGTATCACCTCAAAGAGATTTGTTTTTGAGGCAGGGTCTCACTCTGCAGTCCAGGCTGACCCTGACCTCACTACGTAGCCCAGGCTGGCCTAGAATTTACAGCATCCTCTACCTCAGCCTCCTGAGTGCTGGGATTAGAGGAATGCACCACCACGCTCAGCCATTTTTATTTTTTATGTGGTGCTGGAGATTCAAACTCACAGCCTTGTACACATAAGGCAAGCACTTTAATCACTGAGCCATACTCCCAACCCCAGTTATTTTTTTTTGTAGTACATACCCTTAATGTGTACTCTTTGCAAAAAATTTCCCCATTTTTATTAATATATATGTAATATACAATGGCTACACTGAGCTTGAGTAGTCTATGTACATAAATATAGCTTAGCAGTGAAAGCCTGTGGTACCTTCCTAAGAGAAGGGCATATGTCCATCAAAGTATCAGTTACCTTCACTTGTTAACACCACTTAAATATTGATGTGGCTACCATAGATCTCAGAGAGAGGACAGAAGTGACGGCCCACAGTGAGTGCCCTCAACAGTACTCATCAAGAGTAGTCTGCAATTTGGCTACTTACTGTCCTTGCTGAGTAATAAAAAGTGCTTCAAATTTCTAATATCCAATGGTTTTAATACAGTTAAACCAGAGTGCTCATGATGGCTGCGAGGAGCTCTAAGACTTACATAAGCCAAGACAGCAGATAATCATGAAATAAATACATCTAATATTGAAATAAGAGATAGTACAGGAATATTCTTTAATGTTTCAGTCTAATATTAACAAGTCTTCTGTAAAAGCACAAGCTTTCCAAACCAACCAATGCAGTGACTACAGCAAGTTTCAGAAATTTTGGCCACATCCAATCCAATGATTGAAAATCTATTCATGACTTATCAATGATTTAACTTTCTCTTTAAAAGAAAAAAAAGCAGAAAATCAAGGTAGACCTTGAACAACAGAACAACATATTCCTCAATATGGTCAAGACTGAGGAGGGGCAGGAGCATAAAAGCAGCATTAGAAGACAGGGGCATCTCACCCAGCCCAGGAGAGCCCTGCCCACATCACAGTTATGTAAGCTTGCACCCCAAGGGCTGCATGATGCAAAACCTCACCAATTGTATGCGGCAGTCTTGTGCAAAAAGGTACTGTCTTTTTAAAATAAAATGGACCAGAGAGATTTACCCACCCCCACCACAATAACAAAAAATTGCCCTTCTATTGTGATACTATTACACAGACGAGACCTCAAAGTGCAACTATTATATATATATATATATATTCTCAGTCTTTCCTTGGGTTTAGAATAATCTATTTGTTTTACATCTAGGAGCAAAGAGTTTGAGTTCTTTATGTCAAGGTACTTTAGCCATGAACTGATTTAATTTTCTCTGGATCAACCATCTAACGGCACATGTCTACCTTAGCACTGTTCTATATATGTATCCTAATACAAGGTTGTGATTTTCAAACACATAATTCTTTTTTCTATGGTTGCTATCACATTAATCCAACTCTGTGTCAAATGGCCTCTTGGGAGTTCAATGAAAACTCCTCTTCCTCCTTCACGTAAGTGCAAATCTTACAGTAAGAAAATCCAGACCCAAGAATCCCCGTATGGGAACATGAAAATGAACTTGGGGTGGGAAGGCTGCTCTGCCTACCTTAAATTTGCCAGGCATGTGAAATGGGACACAGTCCTGAGATGCTTCAGGGGAGAGCTTTTAAAACTTTTCTTTAAAATCACAGGAAATTCCCATGCCCAACAGTAACTAGCCTTCATTAATGAAACAAAACCTACAGCTATTTTAGATTATTTAAATCCAGAAGCAGAAAATACAGAGACTGAGGATCCTGAAGGGTAGTACACACTAGAAGATACATTTAATTTCCTTTTCCATGCTACACAGGGAATTGTGACCAAAGACTATCCTCTTGCCAAGGATATTCCTATTGTCTTTTACAATACTTCCTTTTAGGAGGGAGGCTTAGCTTAGTGATTAAGAACTTGACTTAGATCACTTGTACTCAAATCCTAGCTCTGTTACTGAAAAGCTCTGAAACCATTGGCAAGGTTAGCCTCAGTCTCCGCATGTGTAAATCTGGGACAATAATATTACAAACCTGAGAGGGGTATTGTGGGAATTTAATCGATTGACAAAAGTGCTGGCATATCTAGTAGGTATTCAATAAATGTTAGCTAATATCTTCTCAACTTTTTAGCTATAATTTGGGCCACAGATCTGATCCAGCTGCCTTGTTCTACAAATAAAAAGACCACAGCCAAAGAAAACGGTTTAAGATCACAAAAGCAGTTACCTACACAGCCAGAGTCCCAGTCTTGGTTTTTTCTCCCTGACCATTCTGCCATAGCTACACCCACATCTCAGCCAGAGACTCAGAGATTTTTTCCCTAACATCCACCCAATCCCTACTACCCAAATTTTCTGTTTAAAAGAGATTTTCATCATCTGCCGTATATTCACTAGTGAACTAAAATCCTGCAAAAAAAATCTTATTTTGTCAAATGAAAATGAAACTGCAGTTTACAAATGTGCATATTCAACTCCAGAAAGGTATTTATCTTGCCTCAAACCACAGCCACAGTCTGTACCGAGAGTTTGAACTTAATCTGTATGATTTGTTCTTTCCACCATGCAATGGGAGCAAAGGGTCCCGGGAGGACCTTGATTACGGCCCTGATTTAAGTTTGCCAAGCATTTTACAACCCCAATATCAAACTTCTTCGGTATTATGCTAAGTAACTAAAGGTTAATTTCACTTGCTTCAAGCTGCATCAACTTCAAAGTGGTTTGTTCTGTTGTTCAACTTCTGCTTTAGTTTATAAGAATTTGATAATCCCAGTTTCAAATTCCACAAGATCAAGAAACTGTTTGGTCAATCAGGATTCAATTTAAGCTTACTTCCCCGACAGTGACTACCTGCCCTGACTTTAACGAATGAGGGGTAGAGGTACCTGGATTCCCACGCATAACTGCGCATCCTGATACAGAAGGTGTCGGAAGAGCAATTTGCCTTTAATATTGTTACATCAGAGTCTGGGACTGATACACTGTATAACAGAAGTCTAGCCTTTGAGGGTTGTATTTTTCCCCTTTACGTATCTTACACCCCCCACCCCACCCCCTTACTAGGCAAGACTTTCAAGATGACGAAAAGCAAACGCAGGCGCTCCCTTCGGTTCCAAGTCAGATGTCCTATCCCCTGGCTCACGACCCCTGACCTCCCTTCCCACCTTTCTCAGCATCCAGGCTTTCGCACAAGAAAGTCTCCCCCCCCCCGCCCCCCGCAAACGTCCCCCAGGAGCTCCCTTCCAAGGCAGAGGGCGGAGAGGGCCTCCGACCCCACAGAGCTGGGACGCCAGAAGCGGCAGGGTCGCGTCCGGGACGCCCCACCCCACAGGAGCCTCCGCGCCGGGTAGTAAGAAGATGAGAGAGGATGCGCAAGACCCCGCCAGGCGGCAGGCCGCAGCAGCCCGGCGCGTTCAGCCCGCCCCGCCCCCAGGCCCCCGGCCGCACCGAGGCCGCCACCCCCGCGCCCAGGCGGGTCCTTCGCGGTCCCGGGCGGCTCTCACCTTACCGCGAGGAAGCCGGAGCAGGACCAGTGCACGCCCCAGGCCAGAACACTTGGACCAACTGACGCCAGAAGGACCGCCCTCTCCACCCACGGAGGATGCGCCGAGAGAGGAGGCCCGCCCCCGGTGCGCGCCAATCGTGACTCAAGAAAGCACGCCTGCGCGTTAACTGCCCCGCCCCGGTCGCCGTTGCAAAAGGGCCTTGACGCCCAATCAGGATTAAGGTCCTTAGGGGGCGGGTCCTGGAAAAGCAACAGCCAATGACAGTACAAAGGCGAAACCGCGCGTGAGAAAGCCGGCTTCACCTATTGCTCCGGTCCCATCTGGAGAATGGAAATTGCTGTCAGAAATCTGGGGAAATCCTGACGGCTGTCCGAAAGCAGGCTGCTGTCCCCGAAGGCTGGCGGCGGGAGAGGTCGTTCAGATTCAAGAATGGAGCATCGGCGAACAGAACAGGGAAAGCGAATGAGGACTGGGGTTCCTCAGCTCTAAAGCAAACTTTCCCATACTTTTACATTTCCGAAATTAAAAAGTCGTCAAGTGTACTCCTAATAGAAGGTTTCTCTCCGTGCTTCTCTCAAACTGTTATTCAACCCGTGGTGCGTCTGTCTACTTAATGACGTTTTAATTGAGAAAATACTTTAATATTCCCTTTACTCTTCATATCCCACCGGATCCTCACCGCAACTCACAGAAAAAGAAAAAAAATAATAAAACTTAATAATAAAGACGTTTCTTGTTCAGGGTCAGACATGCAGTGGGACTAGCTGTGCGGCAGGCTTTTCGGTGGAATGTGATCCCGGGACGCTGAGTTGTAATCTGACATCTGGAACACAAAGCACCTTGCTGGCTTTTAATATCCTTTGAGCGCAGGCTAGACTGGCAGCACGACTTTTTTTTTTTTTTTTTTTTTCTGACGTCCTAGGGGTGAGCTCGATGTGTACGCTGTTCCTGGCTTTTCATTCCTGGCAGAGCTTGCTGACTCGTAGACTTAAATCTTTTGAGGGATTTAAAATTTTTTTTTAATTTGGTATTTGAGAACTGTACATTTGGCTGGGACTGCGATACATAATTTGAGGAAATTTACTAGAGTGCAATTCAGGAGCTAATGAAGGGGAAAATTCCAACGTAAGTCTAATAGGAATGCCAAAAAAAGTAGAGAGAATGAGTGTAATGGATGCAGAGAGTACTCAGAGATGAATGCCTAAGAATTCTTCAAAATTGTGAAATATTGGAATCCTCAAATTCAGAAAACCCTTCTCTCTGCCTTCCACGGTGCTCATTATAGGGTCTTGAAAAAGCTAGTCACAAATTCTGAGTAAACTGAGTCCAAGAAATATTTAGTTTTGAGCAGGATTAATATAAAGAATTCCATGCAGAGGTAAGACTATTGCAGAATACAAAAGACCAATAAAAGGTAGTAAAAGTAACTTTTTCCCCTGAAACATTGTGTGTGGGGGCCAGTGTTTGTGTGGTATTTGGAATTGAACCCAGAGCCTTCACCTGAGCTCTATTCCCCTTTTTTGGTGACAGTCTTTTTAGTCACTAAGTTGCCCAGGAAACTTGCAGTCTTCCTGCCTCAGTCCCAGAGTGCTGAGATTAGACATATACCACTATACTTAGTGTAGAACAGTTTTTAAATTATAGTTGAGGTAAAATCTACAAAACACAAAATTTACCATCTTAACTATTTTAAGCCCCATAGTATCAAGTACATTAACATTGTGCAACCAACTTCCAGAACTCTCTTCACCTTCCCAATCTGAAACGTAATGCCTGTAAAGCAATTTCCCATTTCCTACTTCCTACAGTCTCTGGCAACCTCTATTTGACTTTATGAGTTTGCCTACTTAAGATACTAGATGTAAGTGGAATCATGCCTTCAATATTCATCCATGGTGTAGAACATTTTTTAGGGCTAAATAATATTTGCGTGTGAATGCCACATTTTGCTTTTTGATTCCTCTTTCAACAGGCACTTAGATTTCTTTCACCTTTTGGCTTTTAAATAATGCTGCTGTAAAGACAGATGTACAAATATCTCTTCATGACTCTGTTTTTAATTTTTCAGGTGTATTGACTCAGAAGGAGAATTTCTGGGCCACATATGAATTCCATTTTGAAGCAACTTTATAAAAACATGGTATTGACATGAGTTGGCAAAAAGAAAATCAGAAAGGGTACCTAGATGTTGGTATGTGATAAAAATGTCTGACAGGGAGTGTTTGATAAGGTAGAAAAGAACAATTATTCCTCTTGCTAGGCATTGCATAACTGCTAATTAGTTATCGAAGACACAAATTATGATGGTTCCAGTTAAGTTGGCTATTTGTATAAAAATATGAAATGAGATCTTGATCTTACACAACAAGCTGAATTCCAAATGAAGTAATGACCTAAATGAGAAAAACAAAATCTGAACTTTTAAAAGAAAAATAGATATCTTTACAACATCACTATAAGGAAGGTTTTGTTAAGTCAGACAATGCAACACAAGCCACTAAAAGAAAATACTTTAAAATTTTGATTTTTTAAATGTAAAAGTTTTAACAGAAGAAAAATCATTATTAATGAAAGTAAAAGAAATAAACCACAGGCTGGCAGAATTGAGTAAAACTCTGAAATTACAAATAGAAGCCTGACACATTTTTAAGGAAAAGACAATTCAAACATACACAAACAACATAAATAATCCACCAAAGAGGAAAACTGGATAGCTAGAATAATTTTTTTCTTTAAATGTTTACTTTTGAAGCTGTAGTAATGGCTCAGTGGTTAAAGTGCTTGCCTAGCAAGTGCTAAGTACCCGAGTTCAATTTCCCAGTACCACATAAGCCGTGCATGGTGGTGCATGCCTGTAATCCCAGCACTTGGGAAGCTGAGGCAGGAGGTTTGCCTTAAGTCCAAGGCCAGCCACTAAAAAAAAATACTGGGCTCCAGAGCGAGATCCTGTCTCAAAATAAAATGTTTACTTTCATTGTTAGTCAAGGAAATTCATATTAAAACAATGAGATAAAGAGATCAACTCATCAAGAAGATATAAAATCAGTATGTCACAAATTGACAAAACTGAAATTATAGCCCACAACTACAGTTGGGCAGTTCATCCAAAATCTGCTCCATAATTTGAAAAAGAAGTAAACAGAAAATCAATAAAGGTACAGACCACAAACCCCAAACTTGTGCTATCACAGTCACCAGTGAACAGTGTACAGCCGTGATTAATTAAGTCACAATGTATAGGAGTGACATTTGTATGTTTGGAATCTACAAAAGTGGTTTTAGAAAAGAGCTTGCCAATTCCTAAACTAAATTTAAAAGTTTTACCAGAAGAATATAGGAGAGCTGAACAAGGCCATCAAGGTTACAACCTAACTGATATTTGTAGAACATTTTGTTCAATAAATGAAGAACACATTTTCTTTTCACATGTACATGGAACAGTCATCCAACAGAACTCATAACAAAACAAACCTTAACAAATTTAAGATATATGCATTCATACAAATTATTCTTTTTGCCAACAAAGGATCTAAACTTGAAGCAAATAATAAAGACATTTATAAACCCCCAAGTGGATGGAAATCAAACTGTAGTTCTACACAAATCATATGTAACAGGGGTAGTCACAGAAGCAATTAAAAATATTTCTAAATAAATCAAAACTTGTGGTCTATGAAGTAGTTCTGAGAAAAATTTTTTTTACCATTTAATCATCGTATAAGAAAACAAGATGTCAAATCAAGAATCTAACTGTTCAATTTGAGAAACTAGGATAAAAGAGCAAACTAAAGGTTAGCAGGTGGGAGAATTGATATAGAGTAAAAACACAACCATGAAACAATAGAAAAAAATTAATGCAATGAAAAAGAGGTTCTTTTTAAAGGATAAAATTTAGAACTTTAGCAGACTTACAAAAATAAAGACAGATGAACCACAAGTTACCAATAAGAAGAAAAAGTGACGACATCACTATAGATCCTCTAGCCATTAAGGCTAATGAGGGAATTTTGTCAACAACTTTAGGACAGAAAATTTGGCTACTTAGAGGAAATGAACAATACCCTGAAAAATAATACAAAGCTCTTTCAAGAAGAATAGATGGCATGCACAGCCTATCTCTATGTTTCAAAATATTATCAATAGGTTAGATGATTCCACATGTAAATTCTTCCAAAATGGTTTAATAATTCCACTTCTACCCAATCTCTCCAGAAAATAGGACAAAATGCTTCCCAAGTCATTTTATGAAGCCTAAATTATCCTAATATCTAACTAAATAGTGACATTAAAAGGCACCAAGCAGAAAGTAACACAAAAATCCCTAACAAATTATTAGGATATGCAATAGGTGCCCCTGTACAGAGAGCCTGGGTCCCGGGGGTTTGATTTGGCTTAGGGAGTTTCACTTCTCTCAAGGATTATGGCTTAGAACTCTTAATGTCTAGTTCATGGATAAATATAAAATATCTAGAATATAAAAACAATTTTGTGAAAGAACAAAGAAAAGTCACATTATAGTATTTCACATCTCATTAAGCTAAAGCAATACAATTAAAGATACATGTACAAAGACAGATATAGATGTATGAGACAGAATAAGGTCATGAATAAACCTACTTGTGAACTCTTACATGGTCAACTGATTTTTCACCATGGTACCATGCTAATTTCTTATGAAAATACATATTTTTCTTTCAAGAAATGGTGCTGGTACAACTGAATATCGGTGTGGGGGGCAGGGAATGTGAACCAAGGTGTTCACACTGAGCTACATCTCCAGGTCATTTTTGTTGTTTGAGACAGAGTCTTGCTAAGTTGCTAGGTTGCCCAAGCTGGGCTTGAACTCAAGATCCTCCTGCTTCGGCTTCCCAGAGTTCTCAATGACAGGCCTGCACCACCGCACCTGGCTGTTTATCTGAAAAAAGAAGGCTAGCCTGGAGGTCTTTAAATCTCCAGTGCACTAAGTGTGCTCCATGTGGTACTCAGCCCTCAAGCCAACCAACCAGGAATCATTAACTCCATTTCATTGATGAGGAAATTAGAGCTTATAGAGTATCTTGTCCCATGTCACGTAGCTAATGACACAGACTTAATTCAACCTTTTCATTTATAAAATTAAAATTACAATATACACTTTATTGAATTGCTAGGTTTATTAAACTTAGATAAAAGTAAAACACTGAAAACCTGAATGACTTTGGAACCATAAGTCAAAGAAAATGATCTGAAATTTGTAGGCTCAACCTAACCAACTTCTGTTCCTACCATAACTAACCTTCTCTATGGGATTTAACCAAAGCAAAGAGGTTTATCACATACTAGTAAAAATATCCAGGATCTAATTCACTACATAGAGACATGAAAGCTTCTGTTCCCACAAGAGTGACAATCAGCAGACATGGACACCGTGGGGACATGCAATTGCCTCCTGATGAAGTGCTTCTCAGCAGCTACTGCAGCAGTACGTGAACAAGTAATCGTGAAAATCCTTGAGATAGAGATGGTGACGGGCCCGATGAGCAGTGGAAACAGACGTCAGTAAGAACAGACGGAAGTTGCAGAGCACAAAAAGTAAATTTTTAAATTTTAATGAAAATTAAAACCCTGCAAAAATGTTATGGCAGGTGGAGAGGAAAAAATAATAAATTTGATAATTTTGATAGAAATGACCCTATCTGATCAACAGAGAGAAAAGTTAGTAGAAAAAAATGAGCAAAATCTCGGGAAACTGAATACAAAGACACAAAAATGATGTAACATTTGTGCTACTGGAGCCCCCGAGGGAAGGGAAAACGGTAAGTGGAGAAAAATGTTTGAAAAACTAAAGACAATTTTGTAGGGGAGAGGGTGTTTAAGAAAATGTCTAAAAAGGTGACTGGGGTGGTATAGGGAACAGAAGGTCGGGAGACAAGAACCCAACTATACACTGAGCATCAAATCATTAGCCACAGGAAGAACAGAGCTCATTTACTTTTTTCTTTCTTCTTCCTTCCTTCCTTCCTGTCTTCCTGTCTTTCTCTCTTTCTTTCTTTCTTCCTTCCTTCCTTCCTTCCTTCCTTCCTTCCTTCCTTCCTTCCTTTTTTTCTCTTTTTTTGAGACAGGGTTTTATCCAGGCTTGTTCTGAATTTACAATGGAGCCCAGGCTAGCCACAAATTCAAAGCAATCCTCTTGCCTGAGCCTTCTGGGTGACCTCATCCGGTTTATGTGGTTCTGGAGAATCCAACTCAGGGCCCACGCTTGCTAGGCAAGAGTTTTCACAGCTGAGCTATTCCTCCAGCCCCATCTACTTCATAATGGAAGATTACACTGCCACCTGTCAGCTAGTCTTTAAGGAGTTGCCCACGGACATGGTCAAGCTCATAACCAGCAGTTTACCAGGAATTACAGAGGACAGAGAAATATGGTAAATCTACCATCTATATAAGCAAAATTGGCTATGGGAAATACTATGGAACAAAAACAAAAACAAAAGCTCTTTTCTTTAACAAATGAGTCTCACTTGGGAGATTTAAAAAAAGAAAAGAACACCTGTAGATAATACACTTACACATATATCTTTTAAAAACAGATTTTTTTGTTTATTTTCAATGCACTTCTGGATGGTAAAAATGTTTTTAAACATAGAAAAAAAAAGATGAGAGATTACCATAAAAGAGGCTATGGTTATTTTTTACAGCATTTATCTTTTGAAAATTCCAAAAAAAAAAATGTGCTTAAAGTAATTTTGTAATGGGGCACCAGATAAAATTGCCAAGGACACACACCATCTTTTGAAATGGAGAGATTGACTAGGTGGCAGCTGACTGGGGCAGGGAGATTGCCAGACCAGAGCGGCCTTGAACAGTAGTTTGAGGGCATTTTACAGAGTTCTTACTTCCTGCTTAGAATTTCTGGGAGGTTGAGAAAGCAGCACAGGTGTATAAAAGCAGAGACTAACAATTGGGGAAAGGGGGTTACCTCTCCAACAGCTGTCAGTTAACGTTTTCCAACAGGTGATTTAGGCAATAATCCCTGAGTTCCTACTGGCGGTCACATCACGTACTGGCCTCTGGCCCCCTTTTCTACCTTCTTGACCCTTGACTCACTTTCTGTCTTCAGGGCATCTATCACAATTTAAACTTAAAAGAAATCTTAGGCCCACCCCATATCCAGTGCCTGTGCTTCCAGCTACTACAGGAGACTGAGGCAGGAGGATCACTTGACCCCAGGATCACAAAGCCAACCTGGGCAACATTGTAAGAAATTGTATTTAAATAAATACATTTAAAAACTATCTTACAGAAAGAAAATCATAAGGTCAGAAAGCAATATATCATTCACAAAAGTCGCAAATTTGATAAAATTGTTGCCATTAAGATGTGGCTTCGAATTATCAGGAAAAAAAATAACCAGAGAATGACACTATTAGTTTTATACAAGAGTCCACATTTGAATTATAAGTTTCAGTTAAATTTTTTTAAAGAAATTATTTGGTCAATAAAAAGTTCCCTTTTTTGAATAAGGAAAATATACAAATAAAAATAGGAACAATTGAGAATGCATAGGAATGTCTGATGAAAATTAGGTGATCTGAAATACGTGAATATTATACTACAATTCATTTACATAAAAGCACAAAATTAAAATTATCATCATAGAGAACAGGGAATTCTGGATTGAAACTGTTCCCCCATAATGTGTTGTGTGGGGAAAGAAATGCTACATCTTCGAATTCAGGGCTTCTGTGATCAATCAAACATTCCTGTCTGATACACTCTCATTGCATACAGAAAAGCTTTTGTCTTGTCTTGCCTTTGGTGATTCTATGTGTCTACCAGATTCTGCGTGCACTGTGGGTATTTTAAGGTGAAACATGCTAACTGGAGGCATTCTGATAACTTTCAAGTGCAAGCAGGTGCCTTCCCTGATATTTTCAGATCATTAATTTGCAAAACAGCTTTCATCCTGTTCCTAAATAACAGCTTACATTTTCTTCTTACCTATTTTTTTTCTTCCCATGAAAGGGTATTGAATTCATTGGAGAGTAAGTGCTGTCTTGAAGGTGGTGCTTAAAGCTGATATTCTTTTTGTTGAAGCTTGATTTTAAAACTTGGCTTAATAATATGCTACTACTAATAATACATAATAATAGTATAGTATACTTAGCAATGTACCAACTGCTGTTTGGTAAATTAAGTTGCTCATGTGTATTTTCTCAAAACTGCAGTTTAATAACTATTGTGGTTTGGATCAGGAATGTCCCCAAAAAGTCTCATGTATTTAAACATTATAGATTGTCTATGGAACCATGTGCTGTTGGGAGATTGGGGCCTAGTCTGGAGGGGTGGGTTGCAGGCATGTAGATGGGATTACAGTCATGTAAGGTGGATTAATAGCCTGTAAATTAGGATTAACAGCATGTAGTGGGGGCTTACCACACCTTCCACACCTGGACCCAGGAGCGGCTGATCACTGGGCTGAGACCTAGAAGGGTATACAAGCTGCTTCCTGCCTTCCTTGGACTAGGACTAGTCTCAACTAGTTCTCCTGTTTGTTTTGCCATGAGCAGCTGCCTCCACCTCTGCCTGTACCATGTACTTCCATTGCTGCCG
The DNA here is from genome assembly GCA_004027205.1 of Ctenodactylus gundi. NCBI lineage: Eukaryota > Metazoa > Chordata > Mammalia > Rodentia > Ctenodactylidae > Ctenodactylus > Ctenodactylus gundi. The sequence continues at coordinate 88,884 of PVKB01002584.1, forward strand.
GCCACCCCTGAATGGACTGTGACCTTCTGAAACTGTGAGCTAAAAATAAATCTTTCCTCCCCTAAATTCATGGATATCCGGTATTGAGTCTCAGCAACGAAAAAGTAACTGAGACAGTAACCAACAGTTAGACTAATGTGACTGGAGTCATTTGAACAGATAGAAAAAAAAGTAAGAAGTGTGTTTCTGGAGTTTCTCAAATGAAAATTCAGGAGAACTTCACCATCTTCATGGGGGTCAAACTTCATGACAAAAGTGCAAATATTTAGAAATCGTTCTGCGTGGCCTTGTTGCTCATTTTCCCCCCAAACATTTCTGATTTTTGTTTTCTAAAGATTGGTGTTTATGCCTCTCATTATAATGAGCTTTTAAAAATAGTTACATATTTATTTTATTAGAATAGAAAAGATCTGAATACACCTAATTCTCCATTTGTAGATGTTGCTTGGAACAAATCCAACCTCAAAGTGATACTAATTTCATAGTTAATTTGATTTGGGAAAAAATTTCCAAGTTGTTATGCAAATGACTGGTTTGGTAAACGCTGGTCTGATCAGCAGGGTAACGGGCTGAAGAGATGTGAGTTCCAGTCCGGGCTCAACCTGGAGTTGCTTATTTGAGTCTTCATTCACTTTCCAATTAAAAAGTTAAATTTGGAGCCCCTTATGAACTAGATGCTGGGAGTGTGGGAACACTTGAAATCAACCAGATGACTGTGGGTGATGAATCACTTTACCATCCAAATTTGCAAGAAACCTCTCTTCCCTCAAATAAAGAACTAGAATAATTTACCTCTTCTAAAATAACATTGGCTCCCAATATTTATAAAGTGGACCTTGGTGATTGTCACTGACCATCCAGCTCTTTTACCTTGCCTGCTCTCGGTTGTCCCAGTGCATTTTTTGTGCAATTTATATTTGTGTTACCCCTTTCTAACTTTTATGATGTTTTGATTCTTTATACATAAATTTACATTTTCAAATATTTTAGCTGGATATGAGTTGCACTAAAATTTCATAAAAATAATGTTGTTTTTAAATCAAGAATTATTGGGGCAGGAAGAATAGCTCAGTGGTTAAAGCGCTTGCCTAACAGGTGCTAAGACAAGCGCTAAGTACCTGAGTTCTATTCCCCAGCACCACGTAAACTGGGTGTGGTGGCGCATGTCTGTAATCCCAGCACTCGAGGGGCTGAGACAGGAGGATTGCCCTGAATCCAAGGCCAGCCTGGGCTCCATAGTGAGTTCAGGACCAGCCTGGGCTACAGAGCGAGACCCTGTCTCAAAAAAAAAAAAAAAAAAAAAATCAAGACTTACCATTTGGGTCTGGGAGCAAAAGAATTGCACGCCTGAAGTGAGGCTCTGCAGGGTGTAGAAGTCAGGGTTAGCAGTAACAGCATGGATTTTAAAAGACTGCTCTTGAGTGGCTGACAACGCTCTGAAATGCAAGGTAGCTAGTGGATTTTTAAATTTTTACTTTTTATTTATTTATTTTTAATATTTTTGAGGCAGGGTCTTGCTCTATAGTCCAGGCTGGTCCTGAACTCACTATGTAGCCCTGGTTAGCCTAGGTTGGACTCATGGCAATCCTCCTACCTCAGCCTCCCAAGCGCTGAGGGATTACAGGCATGCATCACCGTGTCCGGCTTATGTGGTGCTAGGGAATCAAACTCAGGGCCATGCACTTGCTAGGCAAGTGCTTTAACCTCTGTGCTATTCTTCCAGCCCCTTAAGATTTTAATTTGCAAACATAATCTTCATAATTTTCAGTGGTAACCACTTATGAAAAAAAGAATCAGCCAGGGCCAGAGGCACAGGTCTATAATCCCAAAACTCTGCAAGGCTGAGCAGGAGGATCTCAAGTTTAAGTCCAGCTTGGACAACTTAGTGACTTACAGAGACTTTGTCTCAAAATAAGAAATAAAAATGGCCTGAGATGTAGCTCAGTGTGAAGGCCCTGGGCCCAATCCCCAGTACATAAGAAAATAAGTAATGGAACAAACGGAGAGAATTGGCTTGGGAGAGTCCTCCTATCAGGACCTGGGGCCCTGCACTGCCTACAAGCTATGGCGTTTCCATGAACGCCAACAGAAGGCATGAGGTGCCCGGTTAGAGCTTAAGGGCTCTGCTACTCCTGGCTCAACAGTGGCACGCCCTTGGTCCTGGTTGCCTCTGTCCCCTTCCCCTAAGTCCTAGGAGGGTAAGGCAGCGGCCCTGTTAGATGCCTGCATTGCAGCAGGGGGCACATGTACCTGACAGAACTTTGATCCTGGGTGAGCTACTGCCCTTACAGCAAGTCCAAGTGAGCTCGCTCCCATTTTACCCAGGGAGGCACCGCCTCATCTCTCAGACTGCTCTGCGCAAACTCACTCCATCCACGTCTGGGTCATGGCCTGGTACTCTGGGCACACTGGTGAGGCAGGCAGCAACACTTGAAGCTCAGAAGCAGCCTTCAGCTTTCTCACTGAGTCCCATTTCTGTTCCCTCTTCTCCCCAAAATGTCTCAGAAAGCATTGTCGGCATACCTACAGTCTGAAAAAGGGGATGACCACACTAGCCAGAGAGTGAAGAAACACCAGTGGGAGTCAGTGGCACATTAACAAGACTGTTTTAAAAATACACCAGGTTGGGTTTTGTAGCTCTCCTTGTAGCATTTCATGTTTACTATCTCACTCCACATTGCAACCATCAGAAGAACAATCAGCCCTATGTATAGGTTGTTTACAAATAATCTGTTAAAGTTACTAATTTCCAGGACAGTGACATGTTCATCCCAGCATGAAGCAAAGATCTGGCCAGGCCCCCTCCTCCTCCTCCAGGGAAGGCAGCAAGCAAGGCAAATCCTCATGACTGCAGGAAGGGGCTTTGCCTGGGTCCTGCTCAGAATCAGCCTCTTCACATGCTAAGGCCTGATGACAACTGCCCTAAATCAGATCCACTTCCCTTACATGCTAGAATGAGTAGCTCCTTGAATTACACGAAGAACCCAGATCTCTTGTGACTTATCCCTGAAGGTAAAATTGGAACTCTGGAGTTTGAAGTCAGTATGAAGCAAATACAAGCAAATATCATGTAGCTTTTTTTTTAGAGAGAGAAAACCAATACGAAGTTCCCTGGCACATTGGAGACCACCCTTCTTCACTCACCCAGGCTCCTGTGGAGGACACCTTTGTTTCTGGGCATTAATTTCCTTTGGAACATTGTCTATCCCATCCAAAAAATCTACTTTTAAAAAATGTTAATAGCTTTTATTTTTTGCCCCAATAAGCATCACAGATCACAACCCAGCTCAGCTTTTTAATATTTTCATGAAAATATCTCTGTGGTTTCATTTTAGATTCGGTGTCAGCGGCCTGTTGTGTCCTCTGTGCGTCACCTTAGTGATGTTGCAGGCTTTAAAAATCCACTGACCCCTGTTGGGCTGCGAGTCATCACACAAACAAAATTAGAGTCTCGTCCATCAGGTTTTTTGGGAGGGTGAACGAAGAAAATACGAGACAAGGGTGCGTGGCTTGGTGTAAGCAGTAATTGGATCTGAGCAGGCAGCCCCCTGGTTTGAATTCTTAAATTCCTTGATGGCGGCAGCTGTGTCTCCTGCCCCATGGCCAACCACAGCACCTGCGCGTGCGGCTGCAGCACTCTGCTCGGGGTCTCTACCTTCTCGGTGTCCCAGAAAGCCACCATGCCTGTGCTGCAATCGAGGACGACACTGGATTTCCACAGAGTCTTTTTACTACAGAGCTCACCTTCCTTTCTGTGAAATTGTCCCGCATCTCAGGGAGAAGCAGAAGGCCCAAGAAGTAAGGAAGTGTCCTTATGGGTCGAGGCGTGGCTCTGCCCACTCGCCGCAGCACACTAAGCAGACACCTAACACGGCCCAGGGGCAACGGCGATTTCACCATCATAACGTGTATCTCTGACACCTGTCAAGAGGCGTTCATAGTCAGCTAAAGGACATCCTACAGGCCATGCGGGGTCTATGGGGAGCTGCGAGGGACAAGCGTACTTGTCCTGAGATGGTGTACTAGTGACCTCTAGTGGTGAAATTGGTACAAAATGAGTTTCACGTCTTTTTAAACTTCATTTTTAGTTCCTATTTTGCCATTCGTTTAGTAACATTATTTACTTGTGAGGTAACTTTAAGTATATATAGTGACTTCTGCCTGCCTGCATTCGAACACTATAATTTTGGCTTTTTACAGAATCACGGACTTTGGCACCGACGGCTCTGGAACAGGGGCTCTGGGTCTCATTTCATGGTGGGGAAACGGAGGGGGGAGGAGACTCGTTAGAAGCCCCACCTCGGAGATGGGATGGGGAGCGCCAGGGCCGGGTCCTCTTTCCCCTTGGATACACTGCCTGCCAGCTAGCGGGAACTCTCGTGACTGAAGAGAAATCTGCGTCTCACCCACAGTGCTGGGAAGAGCCGAGTGCCATCCTGCCCCCTAGCGCCCTTCCTATGCGTGCAGGGAGCAGGGACGCTCAGGCTCACACATCTTCAGTCAGGCACACCAGAGTGCTGAAGAACCCAGACGAAGGCCTCGTTCGAATCTGCACCTGCATCCTGAGACTCCACATCTCCAGCCAGGTGGGGCCATTTGAAGGCCCTTGAGAGACAGGGACATTATTCTGTATTTGGAAAGAAGTAAATTTGAATGGTGTAAATAATCCTTCTGGTGTGTCCAAGTTTCCAAAATGGCTGCAAATTTCCTTGACATTCTTTCACATGTATCCATTTCGGCCTTAGTCACTTCCTTGTTGCTGGGACACAGCACCTGACATTCACAACTTATTTTTAGCTCATAGTTTCAGGAAGTCTCGGTCCATTTGAGAGTAAGTGGCAATAGCAGAGGCCTGCCTGCAAAAGGTGTTCATGGCATTGCTACAGGAAGCAGGAAGGATTGGTGCCTGAGGAGAGCCACGCAGGAGTATATCCTTACAGGCCGCTCTCTCAGTGACCCTCCACACTCCCAGTATCCACACCTGTCTCCTAGCCACACATAAAATACAAAGATAATTCAAACATCCAAATGCACATGGACCTTAAGGGATATTCCAGATCCAAACTATAGTACCTTCTATGTTCCTTTTTTTTTTTTTTTTGAAACTAACAGGCTTGGCACTCTATTAGCTACAGAGTGTGACACAAGTGGCACGATGTGACCTTTAATGACTGGTCAGGAAGGCCAAACAATTTCCATCTGGTGGCCTTACAGCACTTGCTCTAGGGGAAGCTAGCCACTAAGAACAAATACAACTGCACCAAGACTGTTGTACTACAGAGACCAGGTGTAGTGGCTCTCACTGAAAGTACAACTGCAGCTTCGAGCTGGCAGCCAGCATCCCCCAGCGGCTGTGTGGATGAGCCATTTTTGGCTGCCCAGCCTGTCATGAGTGATTGCCATCCGATGACATCAACTACAGCCCCAGAGGAGACCTCCAAGGAGGAGCTGCCCAGGAAAGCGCCCGTTGAATTGCTGAGCCACAGATTAGCAGAATAAAATGGCCTTATAACAACACCATGGGTTGGGGTAAGCTATCATGCAGTCGTAATAGTGTGAACAGAGTTGAAGAGGGTTCTCTCATTCCTACGAGTGCTAAGTGAAAGTGTGAGATAATATGCACACTCAAATACTAGTGGAGTAGGTTGAATTTCTAGGCAATAAAAATAGCTCTAAGAAATCAAAGAGTTCTTGGTCCAAATGAATAGACAGTCTGTGAGAGAAATACATTGTCCTTCCTTCTTAAAATGAGGTCATTGCTTTAAGAAGCCTTAGTAGATTTTATGGATTTTGCCAAAGGGCATTTTCTATTTTGCAATTACATTCTTTCTCAACAAGGTTTGAAATTAGCCGTGACCACAGAAGGGGTTTGAATGCCTACCTTCTCATTTCTTAAAGGATGCTATCTAAACAGGCCCTGCTGGACGCAAGGAGAGAGCGTCAGGCACTGCGTACAATGGACGCCTTTGACGTGCTCAGCTCCCAGCCAGAACCCCGGCTGAGAAGGACTGGGGCTCTCTGGGCGAACCAAGCCGTGCAGCCCAATTGTCAGCCACTAGAAGGGTCAGATAACCTGCCCAGTGTAGCCACAGCTAGCCCAGCCAGGGCTTTTTTCTTTTTTCCCAGAGCCTTCATCTTCAGAGCTTGCAACCATAATCAGTACGCAGCGCCTCCCCAGTACGAAGCACACTCTATAAATGATTTATAAATAAACATAATACCAGCCTTAACAGCAATGTTGGTACATGAATACCTAATGGACTTAGCAGCGAGGACTGTAGCTAGTACCCAAAGTTATCCAAGCTGAAACTTTGCAAAAAGTTGTTCAACTCAGACTACTGAGATGTTGCTTCATCCCTAAACCCTTGAACCGTCACTATCACAGGGCCATATGGTCAGCTGCTGTGCCAGAGGAGCAGAGTGCAAAGCCAGGGGTAATCATGGCACGAGAGTGGGAGACTGAGGAATGGGAAGGCAGGAGAGGGGAGCTAGGACTAGGAAGGGTGGGGTTCAGTAGAGACAGGGTGCAGCGGGCAATCCAGAGGGGGCAAAGGGCAGGGGAGAGACAAAGGCCAGAGTAGGTGGCTCTTTCCTGGAGGAGATAGGGGACAGAAGACAGGGGGACGACAGACTAAGGGTACTCTCACTCACCAGCCTCCATTAGAATGAGGAAAGGGAGACCAATGATGGAGAAATCCTTTTCTTATAACCAAGGTGGGAGAAAGGCAAGGAAAAGCAGTATGGCCGAGTGACAGCTCTGTGTCACCTTGTTGACAAAGTAGTACATCTGATATGAATACGTTAATGTCATGACCCCAGTGTAAGTCCTGGATTTGAGATCCATGGAAAGATGACACTGTTTGAATTACTTAAAAACATCTTATCTCCTGAGGAAAATAAAGATAATGACCTTGGGGAGTCCAGGTGCATGACAGTAAGGGACTCATGCTGTCTCTGCCTTCTCAAGGCAGGCACCTTCAATTTTAAGCATGATTGTCATGTGCCTGGTAGAAAGCAGACTCTCTGTAAGTAGTTGCAGAATAGATGAACTAATAATGAAATATTCAACTTCTCCTTGTTGGCCACTTTGCTCTACTGCTATTGGAAATAAGTTTGGAGATTAATATACAGGAAAAGAATAGATGAAGTCAATGTAAGGGAGAATTTGACTACTTGAATGTAGCAGTGGAATCTATGCACACTTGATTAAAACATTAAAATTACAAGTTGATCAAACACTTGTTTATAAATTAAGATTGCATATAAAGGATTTGAAGATACTATATAGTTCTTCCTCTTCTACTTCTCTAAGAATATACAAAGGATTGTGACCTTCTTAATCAATTAAGAAAACCATAAGTCTATTCTTATGTCAATCAATCAATAAAAATTTGATATGAAGTGGAACATTTATATAGTCTCAAAATACTCCCCCCCCACCATATATTTGACCAATTGCTGAAGGAAAAATGAGTAAAACAACTACTTATTAATCAGGGAATTAAACTTAACTCACCAGTAAAGGGGAAAATAGCAATCATATATTCCTCACTAGGGCACGGCATAAACACGTGATGTCCTTGTCAAACTTATTAATCATAGGGAAGAATAAGACAAACATAAACTTAGGAATGGCTGACAAAATAACTGCCCTACAATGTTTGAAAGTAACAATGTCATGAGAGTCAAGTAAAAATTGAGGACTCGTTCCTAATTAAGGAGACTAAGGTGACACAGCTGTTAAATGTAGTGTCTGAATCTGAACTGGGGACTTGGGCCTTCAAGTCTGTTATCAAGAGATCTAATGAAGTTTAAATGGCTTTGAAGATCAGGTAAGCTACGCATCGTTGCTTTTTTCCTGGTTTTGTTAGTTGTGCTTTGGTTGTGAAGGAGGAAACACGCACTAAAGCAGCTTCCAGAGTTGCAACCCTATGAGGTTCCAAGGCCGCTGCTGATCTGGCAGGGGGCGGGGCTTCTCCCTCTGCTCCCCTCCTGCCGCTGCTGCCCTTTGAAAGCTGTCCACCAGCAACCTACTGTGGCGCAGGTACACCCCGTTGCTTGGGAAAATGGTCTTTGACTAAACCTGTAGCTGGTGTCAAAAAGGTTGAGGACACTGCACTGCAGCGTTTCGAGCGATGGAGCATAAGCTGGCAACTCACTTTCAAATAATTCAGGAGAAAAAGAGTTCTTTTTAAAGAGTTCTTAAATTTTTCAACAGTTTGAAATTGTTTTAAAATAAAAGATAAAATGAAGGAGACAGCTATTCTGCAGGGAGGCACCTGCGGCTTATATCTCGTGGCCTCCCCGCTCCCTCCTTCCCTGCCTATGCATCCTGTCGCTAAATTTGCCACTTTCTGTATTTTATTTTTCCAAGGCGTCTTTTTTATTGCATGCCTGAAAACACAAAAGGCTGTAGTTATGTCTTGATCAATGTCCTTAATCTGGTCACCGGTCGTTTCAAATCTTCCCCACATCAGTACCCAATGCTAGGATGAACGCTGTACTCATATACTAGGAGGACCCTAGTGTTGATCTTATTTTTTAATTATAGTGTAAGCATAACTCCATGAAAATCCAACAACTTATAATCCCTCTGCACTAATAAATATATTTTTCTAGTTTCTCTTCCCTTCTTAGTCCATATACATAAATTACTTGTCATGGTTGTAATCACAGCATAGACACAGTTTTATATTCCAGTTTTCTTGCCGGCACGTCCCAGTATTGCAAGAGAGCCTTGGGGGCTCTGCATGCTCTGATTCTGTGATTACATTTTTGAAACACTGACCTCACAAGGTAACCACAGGACCATATTTCATTATTCAATACCTATCCTGTAGGCACCATATGGCTTCCACCTAGTTGGTATAAGGCAGTTATGCTATTTATCTATTCATCATTTCTATTCTGACACATTGTCATTTGACAAAGCTTTGAAGTCACTTAGACCTGGGCTAGAATCCCACATCTGCTTTACACAAGTCACCAAATCTTTCTGAGGCCCAATTTCCAGCCTGAAAAAGCAGGGATAACGATACCTGCGCCATGATATTTGTGAGGGCTTAATGAGATCAGGAATGTGAGATTCTTAGTTCAAAATGCAGCACATGCTAAGTTCTTGGTATGTTTATAATTATTAATCTAAAAGATACAGGACTAGTTAATAGATTGGGGCATACTCCAAACACTGATTTTTGTGACTTTCTAATATTTGTGATGAGTTATTTTTAAAGATGGTAGGAAGTATTCAGAGAATTTCATCTGGAATTTCTAAAACAAACAAATTAAAATGACATCTGATTAGTCAACTTTCTGAAACCCTTGTTTTCATTTTTCTGCCTCCCCACCAAAGGAAGCTAAAAAATTCTTTAAAATGTAATCATTGGAGCATACTAATAGCAACATCACTTAGCTGTGAATTTGCTAAATTTGTCTTACTTGATTTTACATTATGTAAAAGGAATCATGTTCCAACTTTTATAATGGACAAATAAGAGAGTGAGTATTTGTGTAAGTAAAAATTACACATATTAAAAAACCTTGTTCTTCAAGAAACTCCTTGAAGTACAGCCTCTCCCTGGGCAATTTTGTGTGGATGATCGATAAGTATTTCACAGAGACATAAAGGCTGAGAAAGTTAGGGTTTTGGGATCAACAGTCATCGTAAATTGAAGCATTTCTGAAACTGTACACCAATAACATTTTATTTAAAGAAATTTCACTCTTTTGTTATATTGAAGAGCTCAAAGCAGAAGGGACAGAAATTCAAGGTGTAACTTAAGGATAATTGTAGTCATAAGGAGCACAAATCATTTAGAATTTCACAATAAAAACTAGGGTGGCTAAAAATATTATTGGAAAAAATCTTTTAAACACTTCTACAAGCAGAGCTGTCCTACGCAGAGTTGTCCTAAGTAGTCATTGTGACCTTAGAGAAACCCATCAGCCTTGTGAGCAAGAATGGAAAAGCAAGCAAAATATCCACCCAGTATACCAAATAACAGCGGAGCCCTTCGACTGCTGGGAAGGTGGTGTCACTTCTCAGCAGAAATAAGACAATAAGGTGTTTTAAAATGCAAGCTGCTGAGCAGCGTTCACTGCCACCATGCCACCAGCCATGGGAACTACACAGGTGCACAGCCCGGAGCTCTGAGTCATTCGTTAAGCTGACAATGAAATGTGTGTACATTGAAACAAGGGAATTATGTTTGAACACAGAAGAAAGTCAGTCAGTTCTTGCCTGTGTGCATCCCAGGAAGGACTCTGGAGGGAGGGTCTGGATCACGCAGGGCAGGCATGCAAGACCCACTCACAATCCTCTGGGGCCATTTATCTGGGCTGCCACCAGACCTTTATGTTTCTAATGTTGAGGTTTCAAAATGAATACTAAAATCTACCTAGGAAAGCAAAATGTGCCTTTCTGGAACCATATTTGCAATAACTCTGATCATTTAATATTTCTATTCTTAAGATTGAAAACTCCCAGCAGAAGCTGGTACATCTAGTTTGTCCTGTCCTCTAGGAACTGATCTCTTCCTTCTCTCTGAACCTCATACTACCGTAAGGGTCTCTAAGAAAACCAAGCTCAGGTCCTCAAATCCTGAAGATGCCCGCAGGCTGGAGGCCCATGAAAGAAGGTGTGCCCAAAGCCCTGTCCGAGGACAGCCACCACCTTCCCCCTTCCCAGCGGGAGCTCCTGAGAAAGAGCACAGCAGCACCTGTTAGCTAATGAATTCAAGTATGTAAAACCCACCCCTGACTTTCAGATGTTCTCTGTAAAGAAAAAAATTAACATAATTACAAAGGATTTTTGAACAAGTTTAATATGAAAAAATCTAACTTCTGCTTTTTTTTGGTTTTGCTAATCTAATGAAGAAGAAAAAAGCACATCACTAATGGGAGGCAAGTGATAGATGGTTTTGTTTTTTAAAAGAAGAGTCAAAATATTAATACTATTCATTGATAAGAAAATTAGGGAACACTCTAAATAACAGGGAACATTTAGATACTGCCCTGGCACTCCATTTCTTAAGCGTGTTTACTAAAAACTGGGTTTTTCATCATGCTTTATCATTTATTCTAGCCAAGTAGATTTCTTCTGATTGAAGATATTTTCTCGGAAAGAGCACTTACAATTTCTAGCAACGCATTAGAGACCCCCGAGTTAAAGCAGAGTTAAGCTCCTTTTTCTTATGAATCTCTGACGCTAAGTCTCTAAGGCCTTTTACTAGGCCAGGGGAGGTGTCCCTAATGCCACTGTTCGTATTATCTGTAGCTTACAGGGACAGATACTTCGCTCTGCCGATGTCATTATCTATACTTAGACGGATTCCCAAATGCCAATTAAGATTTGCAGGGACTTTCTGCCTTTCCTGGTGTGGTGAAATATACTTGTTCGACTCCAGGAAAGATAACATTCTCACTACACTAGAAATGATCTTTTCGACACCCTTAAGTGTCTGAGGCATCTTTTCCATGAATATGTGTAGTCAGACTGTTGAGGGGTGTAAAAGGGAGAGGAAAACAAGGAGAGTGGCTAGTCCAGGCCAGAGCTCTCTCTCTCTCTCTCTCTTTCTCTCTCTCTCTCTCTCTCTCTCACACACACACACACACACACGTGCACACACATGTGCACACACATGCCCAGGTGACACTACCACGTTCCTGCGTGCCTCCTTGCTCCTGCTCTCACTCTGAGGCTCTCTGTGTGGAGGTGTGCCCCAAGATGTCCAGCAGGCCGGGCCAACACTGTCGCTGTCTGCGTCCTTCCTTAGCCTGCACTACAAGGGCAGAGGAGCTGAAAAGGCACAGGACCCTTGCTACCTGCAGGGCCGCCAAGGGGCCTGTGTCTGATGGCCACGTGGCCGGGTGGCAGATTGCCTTGGGGGACCAGAAACATGAGCAGGAAGGAGAGATCAGCCCCACCAGATGGCACATGTGCGGTGTGCACGTGGTATTAAGGACCAAGCCCAGAGCCTTTGTGCTAACATCCCCATCCCTTTGATTTTTTATTTTAAAACAGGGTTTTTGATAAGTCACTAAGTTGCCCAGAATACGCTCACACTAACAGTCCTTCTGCCTCAGCCTCCCAGAGTGCTGGGATCAGAGCCTACACCACCACTCCAAGTCTACAAAATGTCTTTATCTTGCATTGTATGGCTCTTACTTCGGCCGTCTCAGACTAACTTGGTTTACAGCATCCTTAGGGTCCAGTGATTCTGTCATGCTGCTCACCAGGCAAGAAGAAATCCAAGCTCTCCCGTGTGTCAAGTATTTTGATCCAAACATCTTAATAACGTCTGTGTGTTCTATGGTCCCAAAACTTAGCAGCAATTTGAAAAAAAAAATATACTACATTCTATTGAAAGAAAACCTTTTTGCAGGGAAGTTCTGGAATGGAACACAGGGACTTCTCTCTGAGCTATATCCCCAGTCCTCTTTCGTTACTTGAGACAGGGTCTTGCTAAATTGCCAAGTTGTTCAAGCTGGGCTCAAACTTGCTATCCTCCTGCTTCAGCCTCCCAAATTCTGGCATTACCAAGCCTGGCTAAGAAAACATTTTCTTAACACAGTTACAGACAATCCCCGAGTTAAAAATGGTTTGACTTACAATACTTCAGCTTCCAACTTATTTTATTTATTTACACATTTTTAACTGCACTATGGTGTAAAAGTAATATATACTAGGTAGAGATTGAACTTTGGAGTGTGATCTTTTCTCAGGCTGGTCCTGTGGGCTGTGGCCTCTGTGACAATGCTGGGCACAGCAGCTCCTGGTTAACCACATGACCGGCAGGGGGACCAACCACCATTGCAATGTTCCACCTTGCTAATCTGGGACTTTAGTGGGAAAAGTGTAATAAATGCATTTTACACTCCGGATATTTTTAACTCATAATGGTTGATGAGGATGTAACTTGCTGGGCATTGCAGAGCTTCTCTGGCCTTCTCCAACTTCTGCCCTTACCTCTTCTACATTGATTTTCACACAGAATTTGTTTCTTAATATCATAACCACAGTAAACCCAGTATTGAAAGAGATGCCATTGAAAAAAAATAGCTCAGTCCAATGTGAAACTGAATGATCTCTGGCCAGTCGTTCTCATAGCGTCTGACAGAAGCTGAAGATGCACCCCATTTTGCTGCAGTGCCATGGTAGCCAATACGTGCCGGTGTGGAGTCATTTGTAACCTTGTTTCTATGGGGACATGTGGTATGAAATCTACACATTCACCTACAGTGCATGTATGGAGCATGACTGCTTAGTGACTTAATCACTGTTGGGGCTGCCAGTTCTCCTGGCTCCATACCTTAGGATGGAGGAGGGGGATTGCTTAAACAAACAAAACTCAAAGCTGAACCACAGCCTAATACCTCCCAAAAGCTTGTTTTCCCAGAGGTAGCAAAAATGTCCTTCCTTTCTCTGGCCAGTCTCTGAGTTAGAAAAGAAACCATGTGAAGGGGCCAGCATAGGCTCCAAAAACAGCAGCAACGGGTCTGGAGGAGACCCAGGGTCTCCAAGACCCAGCTGCACGCTCAGGGGGAGACGGGCGTTTTCCTCCTCTGGCTGTCCACATCTAGCAGATCAAATAGGACACTCAGCTGGCATGCAGTAGCCGATGTTCTTGCTGGGTAATCACCAAGGCAGACTCATTAGGCCTATAATCTCACTATTTTTAGTGTTTAATAAAGGAGACAAGGCTCCTTTCTGTGGTACCAGTTCCGACCAGCGTCTGAAGAGCCAACAATGAGCCGACACAGACATTACTGCTCAGTGTTGCGTAGAAAATGTGACAGAAGACTGATGCTCAGCCGGAGGGTCCACAACTGGAGAAGACCCAGGTGGCTCTACTGCTCCCTGGATAGTGGCCACAAGAGGCCACTCAAGGTGTTAAGCCGTAGTGTTCTTATGTATGTGGTTACCACACACCCCTCAGCAGAACTGGGGACTGAACGCAGGAAGAGCCAAGCTATGTCTCCAGATCTGTTTATTTTGAGACAGAGTCTTGCTAATTTCCTAGGCTGGTCTCAAAACTTGCAATCCTCCTGCCTCAGGCAACAGAGTAGCTGGGATTACAGGTGTGTGCTAGGTGATAGCTATAGGTTCATTGTTTGTAAAATGGGATAATAATAAACCAAGGATGTTGTGAAGATTGAAGAAAGTTCTAGCATTGTGTCTGGAATCCAATAAATTTATGGACGTTAGGAATTCATTAAATATTTCCTTATCCATTTTACTTCTGTCTTTAATTGGCTCTGTGACCTCCAGAAAGACACTCCTGAGTTTCCTTTTCATAAATATGTATATATTATGTGTGTGTATTATAAATGCATACATATAACATATATATACACACACAGAATATGTGTGTGTGGCTATTATAACAGGAAAAGCAAGAAATTGGACTAAGCTTTTTTATACAAGCATGGAATCCAGTTTGATGTCTAGTGAAGAGGCTCCATGCGTTTCCTAAAAATTTGTTTTCCTTTCGGGGGGTGAGGCTGCTGTGGCCTTCACACCAGCTGTACCCCTAGGCAGTTCTATTTTTTGGTTTTGAGACAGGCTCTCTCTAAGTCACTGCACTGCTTAGGCTGGGCTCAAACTTGAAATCCTCCTGCCTCTGCCTCCTATAGTGTTAGGAATTCCAAAGAAGAGCTAAACAGTGCTACCACATCAAATAGACTTCCAAAAGAAAAAAAAATCTTCGAAAACTGAAGAAGCATGGCATTTTTAATTAACTGGCACATTTTGCCACAAAAACACAAGTGACTTCCATTTGCCATTGTGCAGTAGGGAGATAGCTCACCTCGGGACTAGGCCCTGCGCCTGCCTCCGGCTCCCAAGCTGGACCTCCAGGCCAAACCCCTTCGTGCCCGAAGAATCGATGACTGGGCCCAAGCAAGGAGGAGGAGGCTTCCGTGGGGGTCAGGAGACTCTTACCTGGCAGCCAGTATGCAGCTCTGAGGGACCCCCTCTTAGAACCACCGCCAACCGTGAACTCAACCCCTGCGCAGACTCCCCGCCCTGCCCTTCTCCTCCCGGTCCTGGAGGTGGGGCAGCAGACTGGGGACAAGGACAGGACGGGAGTGTTGGGGGCTGCGACGGCGACGGCGTGGACAGGAAAGGGCGATTTCAAAAGGGCGCAGCACCACCCGAGGTCCCTGCTTCCCGTGCCGCCCACAGGACAGGGCAGAGGGGTCTGTGGGCGGGCTGCGTCCCCAGCCAGCCGACCCGCACCCCCCAGGCCTGTGCACACGCGGCGGCTCATCCGCCTTCTAGAGACTCAGAATCTCTCTCCTTTGTTCCCTTGGCTGCCTCAGGTAGCCCTGCCCTTTCCACAGCTACCTGGTGGGAGCGGGATAGGGACAGCGGCCCTTCATCCCCTCATCAGCCCACCACCTTGTATCCTTCCTCCGCGGTCCAAGGCGGACGCTTTCCTGTCTGATTTCCAAAGCCGGGAGGGGCGCTGGGCACTGTTGGCGGCTTGGGCTAATTGTCCTCTGCATTTTGCAAAGTCGCTTTTCCAATGGGCGTTGCGGGGCGGAGTGGGGCGGGGAGGGGGGGAAGTGCGGCTGCGTGAAGCGCAATTGGTTTTAAATATTCATGCTCTGCTTTCGTTTAATCAAAATCAGTAACCCCCCTGGTTTAGCTGCAGTCTTGTTGGTTTCTTCCTAGATTGTACCGGAGCAGACTGAAGAGAAAACCCCACTGCACAGGCACCCCAAGATTGGGTGCTGATGGCTCTCAAGTGCTTCCAGTTATCGCTGTGCAGTTTAGCTCTGTCTGTTTCCTCGGAAATGTTGAATGAACCACAAACACCCTTTGTCAGCATTTTTGAACCACTCGCTCACCTTTCCCTTTTCTGGTGTTAAATTTGGCAAACTTTGTCCTTGCTCCAGCCCAGACACTGCCTGAAGTGGCCCTGAAAGCCAATTGGAGCATCGCCTAGGAAGCGTCTCAGAAATGAGAACATGGTTTGAGAAAGTAGAAGAGAAATTGACTCAATTGGACGAAAAAAATGGTAGTACAAAATACCATGGGCTCACTAACAATCTTCAGGCCTCAACTTTTAGAAAGACAGCGTTTTTATGTGTTTTACTTGTTGATTTATTTTAAAAAGCCTATATAATTTAACCACAGGAACCTTAAAATTATCACTTAATCTAAAAGGAAGAAGATAAACAGCTCTTAAAGACTGTCCCAGTAGCTGTATTTTTTCCAAGTTCTCTACAACGAGTATGTTTTGCATTGTTATAATAATAATAATAATAATGGTTATATTTTTCCAACACTACCTCACAGTTGCTGGGCTGCGTGGTTGAGCTGTTTTCTTCCTTACCTGTGTCCTCTGCTAGAGAAATGCTGGTGAATGTGCTGTCGTCATCCTCCGCCTCGCGGCTGGACCCGTCCATCTTGTTCAGTTTTCAGACCTGTCAGTTAGGAAGACAGGGGCCAGGAAGAACAGCAGTTTGTCCCACGTGATCACCTTGTTAAATCATTAATAAGGCAGCGTCCAAGCAGGTGCTACCTGATCCTCCGGCAGGCTGCTCTCTTCCTGTTTTCCACATGAGAAGTTCTTCCCTGAGTCTAGTAGTCTCAACCGGAAATGATTGAAGACACAAGTTAAAGACTTATAGCCCTGTCTTTCCCCAGGGCCAAGCCTGCTCTGCCAGGGTAGCTTGGTCGCATGCCAACCTTCACCTACGATTCTCAATCCTCGCCTTGGGCTGCGCTGCCCAAGGGAATTTCCTGAGAAGCTTAGGATGAGGATGGGTAAAAATTGCTTTTATACAATTAACATATCTTTTGGATACCTATGATAAAGTTCTCGAGGATTTGATCAAGGCGTAGCATGACCCAGGGACAAGTCAACCAACCTGTGTGTGACATGAAGGTAAAGGACAAGCCTGCTGTGTACGTGGATTTAAAGTGCCCAGACACACAAAGTGGACCTGATAATGTCAGGCACTGAGAGGATCACAGGTGACCAGGTGTGTGTGAAGAAATAGGAGTGAGTGGATGCTGAGGTCATCAGGACCTGTTCATGTCACTGTACTTAACCTCAGCCTAGAAACATCCATTAAACAACAGAATCCTCCTTCTCTGTTCCTGGAGCTGAGCCTAAAGGGAGGGGTGTGGACCTCACTAGGCCTTCAACCAGGGCCCTTTTTTTGGGAGGGGGAAAGAAGTATTCTTTTACAACTGTTTTTCCTGCCCCCCCACTCTTCATTCATATACAAAGATAAACCCAGAAATATTTTAGAATTTCAAATCATCACTCCTTTGGGGAAAAAAAGTCAGCAAAATTTGGCAAGGCATTTTAAGTGGGTATTAAAATTGAATTACAACATTCTACATTCTGTACTAAATGCTTTGATTCATGCAACTTTTTTTACTCACCCGAGCATATTGTTACTATATCAAGCAAACTGGATGTGAGCTGTTGGAAATTCTGGGTGTAAAAATTTAAATTACTAGAATTCCCCCTAATTTTTCAATTACATTCTACAGGTATTGAGTACCTATTCTGTACAAATCAGACATTTTGGAAGGTTCAAGTATGAGATTTATTTATTACTATTAAGATTCCTATAAAAGAATTGAAACCAACAGTCCTGGAGGTTTAGAGACAGGAAGAATATGTGGCTAGCAGGAACCTGCTAGAGAAGATAATATATGAGACAGATTCAGTGACAGATGGGACACAATAGGCAAAAATGGCCACCTCAGGAATATTTTCTCAGTGAAGAAGATGGACAAAAGCCCAGAAATAAGAAAGTATTATGCACATTTGGGAAAAATGGAAGATGTGTGTAAGAGCCGGGGGATAAGATGAAAAATACTATAGGTTGGGTGGTATCCCAAAAAACTGTTGTATTAGTTCAAGTCCTTGAAGAATCAACCTCAACAATGAAATTAGAAAGGTAAGAGATCTGTAATTCCAGAACTCTAGGAGGCTGAGTCAAAAGGATCACAAGTTCAGGTCAGGCCCAGGCAACTTAGTGATTTAGCAAGACCCTTTCTCAAAAATAAAAGATAAAGGGAAAGGGGAGATGCTGAGAATACAGCTCAGTGCAAAGATGCTGGGTTCAATCCCCAGTATTTTCTTCCCACCAGAGGGAGAGAGGATAAGGAGGGAGGGGGAGAAGAGAGCCATCAGATGATACAAGTCTGAGCTGGAAAAGAAACAACACGGACCAAGCAGTCTAGTGTGTTGATCAGAATAAAGAATTTTGACAAGGCTATCAAAGAGTCCTTGAGCAAAGTTGGCTGCAAGAGGAGTCCCTTGACTCCCAGAATGGCATCTCTTAACAGTCACACAGTACTACATGGCTGGGAGCAGCTGGGGGGAAATGAGACTTCTGTGAACATGTAGTTGTGAATTTCAGAGCACAGTCAATGGAGCAGAGCCTTGGCCAGTTACACTTCCGGTAGTTGGAGATCTACAAGGCACAGGCTGATGGTCACTATTGAGGCTGCCTTATCTAACAACCAGCTATATAATCATGGACCAGTTTTTAAAGAAATATAAAAATACTTCTTTAGCTGATCCAAACTCCATCAGTCCTGAAAACAATAGCATTTTTTGTCCCATAATTACATTTTATTAGTATATGTTTGTGATTCATAATGATTGCATTCACCTTGGAGAACTGGTACATGTACACAGCACATCTAAGTTGTTTCCCTTTTTCTTTTTTGCCCTCATCTCTTCCTATGTCCAGGTTCCCTTGTCCACAAAGTTGACCTCCCTGTTTCCTAACATCTGTATTTTATTTTTCTCTTTATTTATACTTGAGTTTCTTATATAAGACAAATCATGCAAGATTTGGCCTTTTGAGTCTGATTATTTCACTTAGCATTATGGTCTCAATGTGCATCCATTTTCCTACAAGATATGCAAACTTCTCTTTCCTATGGCTAAGTGATATTTCATCATGTACATATACCATATTTTCTCTATTCATTGAACTATTGATGAGCATATAGGCCACTTTCAAGATTTAGCTATAAATGATTTTAATGAATCAAAGAGTTTATTGGGGTTATAAGAGTATAGAGGAGGGGTTACCTACAGAAGCATATTATGAGTTGTGTTGCTATATAAGTGGATATGCATGTATCACTGCAACATGTTGTCTTTAACAGGGAAGGTGCCCAGAAGAGGTAGAGCTGTGCCCAGTGAAATTTCTGCGTTTAATTTCTTGAGGAATCTTCATACTTGGACTGATTTCCATACTGGTTGAACTACCTTACATTCTCACTATGAGGGTAGAAGGGTTCCTTTTCTCCCACAGCATCTGTTGTTTTGAGTTCTTGCAGAACACATTTTAATTATGAGGTAGAGATTTAAATATGAGGGAGCTGAGAGATGAAGTTACATGAATGTCAAAATGTCACACAACTAGGTGGGTGAAGTTGGACTCTATCCTGTGAGTTCAAAATCTGTGTTTCTAAACATCGTAGTATAGTATCTACTCCTACTAAAGATATTGAGTGAGGGTAGGGATCCAAGAGAAGAGTACATCTAGGTGGTAAAAGAATTCATAAAGCCAAAATGTGCTATTGGTTCACATTGTGTGTTTGAATCTTATTTTTATTACTCATGGCCCTTTGTACTCTTTGTTAATATTAGCCTAAGTACGTGGTTCTTTGCCCCTTTTCTGATATTCTTCAAAGATACATTCAATAAGTGATCACCGAAATGTAAAGAAGGCATTCAAGTCTATTGGCATTGCTTTCATCCCCATATTCACTGGACAAACATTACAATAAAGAAGAGTCTTGTTTTCAATTGGGGTGAAAGGTTGCTTGTAGATTTAAATTATCCATAGTGAATATTTACCCTTATGTATGGATCATAGTCAAGAATGTAAACCTACAGAGTAGGAGAATGAGACGGGAGAAATTGAAACCCACAGAATAAGAATTTAAGAAATTGCAAATCATGTATTTGATTACCGTTTAATGGCATTAAAAAAACCTCTTACAACCCAAAAAGAAAGACAACTCAATATTTAAATATGGAAGGAAGTTAAGTGGATATTTACAAGATACAAGAAGGTAGTCACATGGTCCGTAAGCACATGAAAAGATGTTCACATCACTGTTTTTTTTTTCTTTTTCTTTTTTCTTTTTTTCTGAAGCAGGGTCTCATTCTGTAGTCTAGGCTGATTCTGAACTCACAATGTAGCCCAGCCCAGGCTGGCCTCGAACTCATGGCAATGCTATTGCCTGAGCCTCCCAAGTGCTGGGATTACAGGGGTGTGCCATCATGCCCAATTTATGTGATACTGGGGAGCTGAACTCAGGGCCTTGTGCTTGCTAGGCAAGCACTTTAATAGCACTGTGCTATTCTTCTACCCCCTATATCAGTGTTAAGAAAATGCATGGGTCTGAGGTCATAGATCAGTGACTGGAGCACTTGCCTAGGAAGCACACGGGCCTGGGTTCAATCCCCCAGCACCTGCTAGCTGGGCATGGTGGAGCACATATGTAATCTCAACAGTCAGGACACAGAGGCAGGAGGACTTGTATGAACCTCAGACTTACTAAATAAAACAAGCCAGACACAAAAGTTCACTCGTTGTATAACTGCTTTTATATGACATACCCAGAATAGGCAGCTCCAGCGAGACAGAAAGTAGAATAATAATTGCCAAATGTCTTAGTTACTATTTTGTTGCTCTTACTTAAAACCCAATGTCCACAGCTTTAGATTTATTTTATCTCAGTTTTATAAGTGGGGCAAAGTCCAGTCACAGGTGTGTGGCTGGCTAGGAAATGGTGGAATCACATGGCAGAGCTGGGATTGGGGCTGGAGAGAGCTCTTTGGGGCACAGTAGAACAGAGCCGAGCCAGAGGGAGGAGGGTGGAACTAGCACACATCCCTGCAGGTCAAGCCCCAAGCACCTGCCCCTTCCAGGTAGGTCCCACCTGTCCCCAGTACACAGTATCCATAGGTATACGAGGCTTTTGGAGGACACTTCAGACCCAAACCACAGCACCAATGAGTAGGAGAAGTGGGAAAGGGGGTAGAATTATTTAATAAGCATATTGTGTTTTTGTAGATGGATGAAAAAATTTTGAAGCTAGAGATAGTGATTACAGCACATGGAGGATACAGTAAATGCCACCGAATTTTATGTACTATAATGGTTAAGTTTATGTTACATGAATTGCATCTTGATTTTTAAAGATTAAGAAAATTCTATCACAAAAAAGCCGTTGTGTGCCTATGATTCCACAGCGTGAATGAATAAACTATTTACAAATATCTGAAATCGTATCATACTCTATAATTTTTAATTCATCACAAGACTAGTCTGTCATGTCTGATAGAATTAATAAGTAAGGTTAGACTATACCAGCACCCAAAGAGGGGAGGATAAAAATCCACAAATTTTTATTGTAACGCACTCTTTCCTAAAACAGAATTTGAAAGCATAAATACTAGGTTCACTATGATTGTATAATAAATTGCCTCTCACTTTAAAGTGGGAAGTGTGAGCTATAAATATGTGTGCACGTATGCAGGTGTGATGTGTGTGTGTGAACCTTAATGGGTACTTGAAGTCAAAAAAACTGAAGGAAGTGTAAAATGAGAACAATTAGTAAATAATCAAGTTTCTCACACACCTTTGTCATGACCCAAAAATACCGGTAGCAATAATGACGGTCATTGGAAGCCTGTGTTTGCCACGCACTTTCTCGGAGCTTTTTCTGAGCCATGACTGAGGCGATATTCCAAAGTGCTCTGCACTCCAATTATGACACCTGAAGTGCACTGCAATCAGTAGATTCCTGGAGAGAAACTGGCATCTCTAAAAGAGGGTGCTAAGCACTCCACTTTAGTATAAAAGGTTTTCTTTCTTTGGAAGTAATTTCACATGAAACTATTTGGATTTTTTTTTTGACAAATTAGTGCAAATTGGATTACTTCAGCCCATTAGCTACAAAGGGGGAATGTGGTGGTGAAGCTTTATTTTCATTATGTGTCGCTAGGATCAAGAGGTAGTGTTTGCTGAGTGATCGCGCTTTGCTCAGTACTATTTTCAGTGTTTTACCTGTACCAACCCATCATTCCCCACAACAACCTGATAAGGAAGTAGAAGCAAAGGATAAAATTGGTCGTTCAAAACCTAAAGCCTGAGAAAATGGCAGGGATAGGATCCACATCCATAGAAAACAGATCCAAAAATTCACACTGACTGGACCCAAGTGCATGACCGCTAGGCATTACAATGCGTTTGTATGCATTTTTACCACCAGGTGTTCACTTTTCCCCATTTTGTTGATATGTATAAATGCAATACGTAATGTTTACATTGATCTTGAGTAATTTTGTGCATATGCATATTGTGACAAGATTACAAAACCTTCCCTTCTCCCTTTTGACTCTCCCACTCCTTCCCTCTCCCCACCAGATCCCGTTATTCCCTGCAATTCGTACTATGCAATGATTGTGATTTGGATTTCTCATATTAAAGAAACCGTTTGATATTTAACCTTATGCTTCTGACTCACTTCACTAAGCATGATGGTCTCAACTCGCATCCATTTGCCTGCAAAGGACTCAGACTTATCTGTCTTTATAGATGAGCAGTATTCCATTGTGTGTAAATACCACCATTTATGTATCCATTGGTCTGTTGATGGGCATTTTGGTGTCTTCCAGATTTTAGCTATTGTTAGTTGTGCTGCTGTGAACATGGGTATACATGTATCTCTGTTATGTGTTGTTTTTAACTCTTTTGGGAATTCCCAGAAGAGGTATCGCTGGATCGAAGGGGATATTTATTTCCAGTCTTTTGAGAAACTTCCATACTGCTTTCCATAGTGGTTGTACCAGTTTACATTCCCCACAGCCTCACCAGCACTGATTGCTGTTTTTGTTCTTAATATTCACCATTTTCTCTGGAGTTAGATGGTTCAGTGTTTCAGTTTTAATATCTAGTTCTTTGATCAACTTTTTGGTGCCTGGTGACAAGTGTGTGTCTAGATTTGTTCTTCTGCATGTGGATATCCAATTTTACCAACACCATTTGTTGAAAAAGCTGTCCTCTTTCCAGTGTATGCTTTTGGCTTCTTTATTAAAGATTAGGTAGCTGAGGATATTTGAGTTTGTCTCTGCATCTTCAGTTCTGTTTCATTGATCTACCTGTCTGTTTTTGTGACAGTACCGTGTAGTTTTTTATAACTATTGCTTTATAGTATAACTTGATGTCTGGAATCGTAATGCTTCCTGCCTTAGTCTTGTTACTCAGGATTGCTTTGGCTATTCTAGGTATCCTTTGGTTGCATACAAATTTAAGGATTGTTTTTCCAAGTTCTGTGAAGAAAATTGTTGGTACTTTAATAGAAATTACATTAAATCTTATACCTGTGTTGGCAGTATAGTCATTTTGACTATATTAATTCTGTCTGCCCAAGAACAAGGGATGTCTTTTGATTTTTTGATGTCTTCTATAAATTCTTTCTTCAGTGTAAATGTTTTCTTTACATAGGTCCTTCATTTCCTTTGTTAGGTTTGCTTCTAGGTATTTAATTTTTTGATGGGCTATTGAGAACAGGATTATTCTTCTGAGCTCTTTCTCAGTAAGTTCATTGTTGGTATAGAGGAATGCCAGCACTGATTGCTGTTTGAGTTCTTGATATTGCCAATTCTCTAACTTGTTGGAATATAAGTGTTCAAAATAGTTTCTAATAATATTCTGAATTTCTGCAATGTTTTAAGTTTGTTCCGGTTTTAGAATTTATAACTGAATTTAGTTTTGAAGGTATTCTCAATGTCCAGACTTTTGTTGAGATCTTAATCTCTTCCACTCTTTGGTGTAGAAGAAACAGAATACAGAACTATGTATGGATAATATCCGAAACATTTGTTTGCATATCTTGGATATGGTGGTCTTTATCATTATTAACATCCAAAATTTGAATAAAGGTTTATATTTACAATACTATCTAATATTAACAATTCACTGACAGATCCTACTGGCTAAATTAATACTATAACCACTCTACCCACAAGATTCAGAGGTGCAATATACCCTTACTGTTTATCTAACTTAACCTATTATTGGCTGATTAAAATGTGCTACTGGTATCGGTAACATAACCCAGACAATAAGAGAGCTTTAAGACATACAACAGGAAGCAGAGGAGTGTTCCTATGATGGTGAGTGATTAAAATCACAGGAAAAGAAATAATAAAACAAGTTAGATTTGTGTCTTCTTCCCATACTATAAACAAGAGATTATTTTACTAGCACAATGTTCTCATAGGTCATCTGTGTTGTCAAATATTGCAAAATTTCCTTCCTTGTCAAGGTGGAATAATATTCCATTGTTTGTTTATACCAAATATTGTCTGATTCCATTTATATTCAATATCAATCGTCAAAATAGTAAAACTCAGAATCAGAGAAGAAGGTGAAACTAAAATAGTGAGAGAATAGAGACCAGCCCCTCAATGGGTACACAGTCCCGCTTTAGGAGGATCAGTAAGTTGTAGAGCTTTACGTAGCTCACACACAGCTGTGCCTATGCCTCATCTCAGGACAGTCAAGGATAACGCTAAGGATTTTTGCATGAACAACTAAATCTAAGATTTGTACACTTTATAATTTAGGAGATTTCAAGTTAAGTGCTTTTGAACAATAAAACAAAAACAGGGAGAAAATTCAGTGTAGCTATCACATTAGTTTCCCATCCTACCTCAGTGGTACCCCGCAAGAATGCAATGAAGCCTACTTTCCATCTCCAATAGTCCTGAGCTATATTTATAAGTTAAATCCTTACATGAAGGAGAAATTGCTAGTGCCCTTCTCCAGCCGGATACTCTTTATAACCAATGAAATGTTTTTCAAAGGTGAATGATCTTGATTTCAATGCCTGTTTATTTCCTTGCTAGGCATTCATTAGTGTGGACACCCTTAAAATCAGTTGTTTCCTGTTATTAAAATATGCCTTCTGTTGAAAGAAATGAAGCCAGGAGTTAAACTTGATTTTAATAAAATTTCACATGCCTTCCTTAGAACGGAGAAATTGGTTGTTATTTGTGTCTAAACTCTGCAGTCCGTGTCTGAAAAATCTTGAGGCTGGCTAAGGTCAGTGCGTTCCTATTATGCCGGCTTTGTTGGCTCCCTCTGGTGGGTAGATGGCGGGAACGTCAATTTTTGGGTTCTCTTTAACAAAGCTTCTACATTTTGCAGCCTGGAGGCCTTTACCTATTCAAAGGTTTACATGCCAAGTAGATGCCTTTGGGAGGGGTGGGCTGGGAAATACCAAGGTAGGGCTGTTGGGACAGCAGTGTGTCAGAAGGAATCATTACTGATGGGGGAAAGAGTTTTTAAAATGTTGTATTAAAGTATACACAAGGTACCCAAGTTGAAGGATTACAGATACATAGCATATATCTAACACCCAGATCAAAAACATCCCCAGCACCTCAGGGGGAGATGCTTTAGAAATCGGTTTGCTTTTAGCACTCAAGTCTGTTTTGTAGCCAAGAAAACAACTGTAGTTACAGAATTGCCACCGTTAGTCCACCCAAAGGAACTGTGAGGAATAATTTGTTAAATACATTGAGATGAGAAAGCGTTGGGTATGGCGAGTGATTCTAATGTGGCACACAGATATGACTACGCTCAATTCAAAGTGAAAATTCCTCAGTTTTGTCCCTGTGTTTGGCAGTCTCAGTCACTTTACTCTCTCCTGGACAATGTTCTAATTTCTATTTCCTCTCTTCAGTTTCATATACACTGGTTGCATGTCGTGTGCTCAAGACTGTGAATGCAGAGAGGGGTAAGTGTGGTCCCTGCCTTCCGGGAACTTAATAGACCAACCGAGTTTCAAGCAAAATGGGAAATAATGTCTATCACAGTTAAATGTGACAATAACAGCTCACGAGTAGATCGTGTCCTATTTGCTAATCATTTCTCTCAGCATGTCACCTGCACAACAGAGCAAAAACTGGCTTCCCTCCACCCTGCCTGGTTCTCCTGCTGTCCTCTGTGTGTGTGTGTGTGTGTGTGTGTGTGTGTGTGTGTGTGTGTGTGTGTGCGTGCGTGCGCGCACGCATACGTGTGTGCATGCACGTGTGCACATAAACACATATAGACACCAAGTCCTACAAAAATCTAGACTCAAGATGTGTCAAATGATTGAAGCTTATATGGCATCTTGAGCTACAGGGAGGAATGGGGGATTGGGGCTCATGGGAATGGGTTGGGGACAGGAGCGATAGGGAGGAAACTGTGTGGTGACTAAACGCTGTCTCCTTGTGCAGATAAAGTCTCTCAGGTAATAAAAGTTATCTGGATCAGCCCTCAGAAGAGCAGGTGACAGTCCCTCTGGGTGTCTGTCTGGGTGCGATGTCAGTCTCCAGTCTTCTGGCTGTGATCCCATTTAATCTCCGATTGATAAGATTCCTGAGGCAGGCATTCACCACAACTGAGTTCTTTTGGAGGCTCTGTTGCAGGAAGACAGGGGAGCTCAGAGGAAGTCTCTGCCTGCGTCCTCCTTCCCCGCGCATCCTCAGTTCAAAAGTCTCACCAATTCAAAGCAACGTATTTTGAGACAGCATTTTCTGGACTCCTTCACCTGCTTCTCCTCCTTTGAAACTCGCCGCCACTGTCCTGCCACTACTGACGAGGAACTGAAAGCCCACAGGGGCAGGTGGTGGGTTCGTGTCTACAGAGCTGGTAAGTGTGGCTTTCAGGATTCACAGGTGCCCACTGCTCAGGACAGCACTGAAGGTCCCCGCGGGCACTACAGGCACAAGGACATATTTGAGCATCTCATCCGTAGTGCAATCCAACCAGCAGCAACGCTCAGCGGTACGGAGAAAATCCGCCAGTAGGTGCCGTCCTCAGACACAGCGCTACCCAGCCCTCAATATGTGCCTCACAGACTCATGCCAGGGCTGGCCACACCATTGGGACAACTGAAAGCTGTGTTTTATTTTCATGTGCTGTATTGCAAAGTGTTGGGTTGCTCCTCCATTGACACGTAATTATTGTTAGGGCCTGAATTTCCCCAAATCACAGATAATCAACAAAATTAGATATAATATATAATATATATGTATATATATTAAGACTATTTAAGTTGCTCATCAAATTGCCTGCTACTGAGTGGGATATTTCGTTTGCTGTTATTGTTTTCATCTTGAAAGCACAGTTGAAGGCAGTCCCATGACCTCAGGGAGTTCCAAATAGTTCAAAACAGATTAGCATAATGGTGCGAGATTTGGAAATCCCACCTGAGGGCCGTGTTTGCGTCTTCCTCCTGTCAGAATTCTCTACAGCAGGAAAGACTCGGGACAGAGAGCTCAGCCCCTCCCTCGTGCTCTCCCACAGCAGCCTCTCTCCTACAACAGACGAATTATGTCCATCTGCCTCACTGGGAGGCGGGCACGTGGAGGTGCCTGAGTCACTAAGCCACTAAGCCTAAGTAGAGCGCAGGAATTGGACTTACTTGCCACAGGTTAGATGCAGGGGGGGGGATAGCAAAAGTGTAAGTGGATTTGGTAGCCCTAATGATGGTGCCAATGTGGGAAATGAGTCCCCACTGCTCCACACCATACTGTAAGACATCAGAGCAAGTGTAAATGTGTAGTTGATGGAGAAAAGGACAGTGGCAGAAATCTGGAAGGCTGGAAGTAATCACGCCTGCCCCCCTGAAGAGAGCAGACCACAGGCACCAGGCACAGTTACATAAGCAGTGATTAATTTTTACTAATTGAGTGTTATTAGATTGAGCTTTATAGAGTTAGTTATCTTGGTATCTAACTTATAATTGAGTCATGGTTTCAGAGCTATGTATGAACAAGAAGCATTAAAATACATATCTTTCCAGCTTAAACATATTGTTAAAGCAAGATGGTATCAAGCATCAATGTCAGAATTCCAGGAGAAAATTTTCTGCTGAAAAGGGAGGTCTCTACATAGTTCATTTCAGAAATGCTGTACTGTAGCCTACAGGCCTACAGAGGGAGACAAACACAGATCTTGCTTTCCAGAAGCATGTATTAACACACAATTCACCGCAAAAGTAAAGAAATCAAGCATGAACTTGTTTGAAGTCAGGGCACCACATTTATTGGTTACTTGTTTTTTGTTTGTTTGTTTTTTCTGCTCATGGACTCTCCCTAAGTGTTTCTGCTCAGAAATTTTTTTTCTGGGTTTTCTGTTAAGACACTCTCACATCCTAGTTGATTTTTTTTCAATGTATAAGCAATGAAATTTAAACTTGGGAATTCATAGTTCTATGAGTTTTGACAAGTGCATAAAGCTATGTACCCAATGATCCCAGTACCACACAAAACTGTTTCATCATCCCAAAAATAACTTCCCTATCTATTCTCTGTCTAGAAAATATTTTCTTTCACCTATGTCCTGGAAACCACTGACCTATTTTCTATCCTACTAGATGTGTCTGTATATAACATTATAAAGATGTAATTATACAATGTGTAGTTTTTAAAATCTGACTTCTTTCACTTACAGAATAATAATCTGTGGCAGGTAAGCTAGATTGTTAGCATGATTAACTTGGGAGGGGCATAGAGGATTAATCAGGACACTCATGACTATGTCTGGGTGGGTCAGAGAAGCATGAACTTGAATGCATGTCGAATCCCTCAACCCTTCCTTGATGGTACTGCTCCCCTGCTCTGCTTCTCAGACATCATGAACTAGGTATATTTATTTCTCCACTTCCATCCTCCATGATGTGTCTACCATAAACTGAATCCCCTGAAACCATAAGCCAAATCAAACATCTCCTCCTGTAAGTTGTGGGTATCAGGTACTCAGTACAGAAAAGCTGCTTACTATAAGATTCATTCATGTGAATCTATAGAACATTGTTACAGCTGATTAATAAACACTTCACTGTATGAATATATCCCACTCCACTTACCCATTGCCTTATTGAAG
The DNA here is from genome assembly GCA_004027205.1 of Ctenodactylus gundi. Taxonomy (NCBI): domain Eukaryota; kingdom Metazoa; phylum Chordata; class Mammalia; order Rodentia; family Ctenodactylidae; genus Ctenodactylus; species Ctenodactylus gundi. The sequence goes on from PVKB01002584.1 coordinate 117,828, forward strand.
GATACGTAGATTGCTGCAGTTTGGGATAAGGCTAAATAGAGTTGTTATAAATACCTTTATATGGTCCTTTTGCATGAATATTCGTTTTCAATTCATTTGGGTAAATACCCTGAAGTGGGATTTCTGGATCACGTGGTAAGTGTGTATCAATAAGAATTGCCAATTCCTCTTCTAATTTTGCTACACTATTCTGTATGCCCAATAGCAATGAAGGGGAGCCTATTTCTTTGCACCTTCACCAGAATTTGATGCCATAAGGCTTTTTTTATTTTAGCAATTCTGACAGGAATATACACTAGTACTATCACATTATGGATTTCATTTATATTTTTCAGATAACAAATGATGCATCTTATTTTATTTTATTTTAACTACTTATTTATTTTTGCAGTACTAGTGATTTGAACCCAGGGCCTTGCACATGCTAGGATAATTTTTCTACATTGAACTGTATCTCCAGCCATTTTCTACATTATTTTGAGGCAGAATTTTACTAAGTTGTCCAGGCTATCCTCCAATTTGTGGTATTCCAGGCTCAGGAGAAGCTGGGATTATAGATGTTCATCACCATGCCTGGTTTAGGTCATCTTTTTCAAAGAATCAGCTTTGGTTTCCACTAGTTTTATATGTTTCCTACTTTAAATTTCATTGATTTCTGTTCTATAGGATTTCTTTTTATCTGCTTCTTGGGATGACATTTCTAGGTCCACTACTCTGGGCCTGTGGTGGGCATGGCAGGCTTGAAGAGGTCAGGAATGCCTTCAGGGCCACGCCGTCTTCATCGTGACGAGCATCTGATCCCTTCTATCCACACTAATCTCCTTGTCGTATGGTCACTTGGTCACTCTATTGGTTTTCTCTCCTAAACATTTTTAAAAATTATCCTTTACGTGAATAGGTTGAGAAATTTCCAAACCTTTACATTCTGCTTCTTTTTTAATTATAAACTCTATCTTTAGGTCATTCCTCCCTTCTCACATTTCACTATCAGCAATTAAGAGAAGCCGTGCAGCCCTAATAATTTGCTGCTGACAGATCTTTTCTGCTAAACGTCTCCATTCATCACTCTCAAGTTCTGTCTTACATAAAGTTCTAGGACACAGGCATAATTCATAATTCAAAGTCCTTTGCTACATTGTAACAACGATGGCTTTTCCTCCAGTTTCCAATATGCCGTTCCTCATTTCAGTCACAGACCACATCAAAATGGTCTTTACTGTTCTTATTTTTATCAACATTCTGTTCGTGTCCACTTAAGTAATTTCTAAGAAGACCAAAACTTTCCCTGCAGTTCTATTCTTCAGAGTCCTCACCAGAATTACCCTTAGTACTCAGTTTATAGCTACACCTACTTTTGTTAGCATTCAGTTCTAGCCTGTACCCATTACCCAGTTCAAAAGCTGCTTCCACACTTTTGAGTATTTATTATGGCCATTCCTCAGCTGCCAGCTAAGACGAGAGCCTGCCTTGTGCTGCTATAACAAGTTACCACATATTGAGCAAGTTATAAGTAAAGAATAGAAATTGATTTCCCGCAGCTCTGGAAGCCGGCAAGCTCAAGGCCAAGGCTCCTGCATGTGGCGAGTCTTCTTACTGCGTCCTCAGATGGCAGGAGCCGAGAGAGGGCTCACTGACTCCTTCACTTACCTAACTTACTTCTGAAGGTTCTTTCTACAGCTACATCAACCTAAATACCTTCCCTGAGATCTCACATGCCAATACTGGGGGTTAAGTTTTCAACACATGACTTTGGGTGGGCACATTCAAGCCACAGCACTGCCTGTCACTGGATCCACCATGCAGAAAAGTTCAGAGATGAGGCCTAACCAGTCAGCAGATCATGGGAGCACTAACCTAGTCAGTAGGTCAGTTCCTTAATGAGTTTATGCTTGATGGGCTCTTAGGAGGTGGGACTCAGTTGACGGAAGTAGACTACTGGGAGTCTGCCTTTGGAAGGTAGATCTGGTCTTCAGGCCCCTCCTCTCTGACTTTTCTCTACTTCCTGAATGCTATACAGTGAGCAGTTTTCCTCTGTCCAACCCTTCCATCATGATGTTTCTATTGTAGAGAGAAGCAGTCACAGATTAAAACCTCTGAGATTGTGATCCAAAATAAATCTCCATTCCTTTATGTTGTATATATCGGGTATTTTGTTCTAGCAATGGAAAAATGACTATCGTAGTCACTCATTTGAAAAAGCCTTACAATTATTTTTAAATAGTTCTATTCGTTTCTTCTTTCCCTTCTGAGATTTCAAATTATGCACATACTAGAGTGTCTAATATTGTTCCTGTCTTAGTTGCTGCCATGGTCTGGATCTGAGATGTCCTCCATGCATTTGGATGTTGAGGAATATCTGTGGATTTTATATACTGTTAAGAGGTGGGGCCTGGTCAGAAGGGTCAGAGCACTGAGGCTTGACCTAGAAGAGTATACCATAGTTACACCCTTCCTCCCTCAACTCCCTACATGCCATGCATGAATAGCTTCTCTCTGGCTAGGACTCTACCATGTGCTTCCACTATTGTCAGCCACCCATGAATGAACTGAGACCTTCTGAAACTGTGAGCTAAAATAAACTTTTCCTCCCTTAAGCTGTGAATATCAGATATTCTGTGCCAGCAATGAAAAAGTAACTAAGACAGAAATGAGTTGTAGGGGCAGAGTTGTTACTGTGACTTTGCCCAATAATGTGGTTAAGAAGCTTTTGGAACTGGTTTGTGGGGAGAGTTTGGAAAGGTTTCAAGATGCTCTTTAGAGAAGCACGAGAATGCTGCGATCCAAGCTTGCTGGAAGATTCTGGTGTGAGTTCAGAAGATCAGAATACCAAAAGATGTGCAGATCAGAAAGGCCAGGCTCGAGAGCTTCCAGATGAGAAGGAAGACTCTCTTGGCAACTGGTCTAGCTCCTGTTCTGAGACTTTGCCTGAAACTAAGATTAAGGCTTCTAGACTAATTAATTTGACAGAGGATATTTCAAGGCAACTCAGTGTTTAAATTGTCACAAGTGTACTGCTTCTGGCTTTTAGCCAGCTCCACATGAAAAAGCAAGAAAAATAGCAGGGAAAAAGATGCAAAAAGCTTGCAGTTTTGATAGACTGAAAGCAATTGCAAAGAAAGGGCAAAAGAGCACATGGCTGTTGAAGAGATTACCTTTAAAAAGAAGCAAAGTACTTTTAATCAAGACAATAGTAAAGATGCCTTGAGGTCATCTCAGAAATCAGCAAGACCCCCAAGCTACTCATTTAAGGTACAAATGCAAAACTTTTTTTTTTTTTTTTTTTTTTTAAACAAAAGCCCCAGTGCATCCTGTGGGCCAGCCTAGCAAAGTGAATTTCCAAGGAGTTCAGCCATCTAAGATGTCAGAGGCCTCTGTGGTCATGGTCAAAAGGGGCCAGACTACTGTTTCAGCCAGTAGCAGACCTTGGTGTCATTCATACGCTGATTTCACAGGCATGCAGACTGCAAAAGTTTTGGAGTCAAGAAGACTTCTGCCCAGTTTTCAGAAGAAGACCTTGTAGACCAGGCAGTGTGTTCCTGGGACAGCAGTCATGAAGTTGTGAAGGGGAAGCAAAAGGTGCAGTGGAGACCCCAGAAACTTAGAGGTGCCAGGAAAATGGATCATCTGCTGAGGAAGGCCACAGGCTGTGAGCAGAGCCAGCCCACAAGAGAAGCCATAGAGGTTGCAGTTAGAGACATGCCAGAGGAGAGGAGTCATCTAAGGCCTCTGGAGCTCACATCTTGCTACAACCTGAACCTTGTGCTGGACAAGGAGCCATAGAATTTAATGCAGCTACAAGATTTTACATTTTTCTGCTTCTTGTTTCAGTGTAATTGCTTCCTATTGTCCTTTCCCTCTACCTTGGAATGGGACTGCTTACCCTGTACCACTGTATTTTGGAAGCATTTAAATTTTTCTTTGATTTTCATAGGAATTCACAGCTAAGAGATTATCTTGAGCCTCAGGAGATGTTAGACTTGAACTTTTTAGAGGTGCCAATACTATTAAGACTTTGGCAAGTCTTAGAGACTGACTAAATGCATTTTGCTTAACAAGGTAGACATGAGTCTTTTGGGGACCAGCGCAGAATGTTTAGGTTTGCATTTGGAATATCTCCTGAAAGCTTCTTATATTTTGATGTTGTAGAATATCTATGGATTTCATATGCTGTAAAAATGTGGGACTTTGTTAGAATGGGTGAATTACTGGATCTTGACCTAGCAGAGGTGGATCACTAGGGGCTTGACCAGGAAACGGCAGATCACTGGGATATGATCTGGAAGAACGTGCGCTAGCTAGCTCTTCCCTTCCTTTCTCTCTTGGCTTCCTGTCTACTGTTCCATGAATAGCTCCTCTCTGGCTAGGCCTCTGCCGCGTACTTCCACCATTGCAGACTGCCTATGAATGGACCGAGACCTTCTGAAAATGTGAGCTAAAATAAATCTTTTGTCTTAGTTACTTTCTCATTGCTGGGGCAGAATACCAACATTCACAATTTAAGAGAGGAAAGATTGAGCTTACAGTTTCAGAAGGTCATAGTCCATTCGCGAATGGTTGGTTATGGTAGAAGCTCATTGAGCAGCTAAAGATGAAGGAAAATGGTTCCCAGCCTGGCATACCGAAAGCTAAGTGAGAGAAGAAGGACAGATTCATCTTTCCGGGTCAGTCCTCTTCTGGCACTCTACCCCTTCTGAGTCAAGCCCCAGCGTTCTGCCCCATACAACCAGGCCCCACCGCTTATGAGCACATGGCTTCATTGGTATTTCACAACATTCAAATACATGGGGTTTTGGGGCCACATTCCAGATCCAGACCTTATCATCTTTTCTCCCTTAAGTTGTAGGTGTTGGATATTCGGTCCCAGCAACTAAAAAGTAACTAAGCTGGTTACTTTCTCCTCGCTGGGATATAATATTCAACACCTACAACTTCAGGAGGAAAAGTTTGTTTCAACTCACAGTTTCAGAAAGTTTCAGTCCATTCTTTGGTGGCTGGCAATGGCAGGAGTGTCTGGCAGAGGAGGTGAGGCTAGAGAAAAGCTGGTCGTGGAATCACAACAGGAAGCAGGAAGGAGCAGGCTTGGGGAGAAGCTGGGGCCACGGCTTCAGTAACTAACCACTCCCACCTCCTAAGAGCATGATAAATCCACAGTTAATCTGCAACACCCCAAAACATGAGGCTTCTGGGAGACATTCAAGATCCAAACTGTAACAGTCCTGTGACTCTTGAGCATTTGTTCTCCACCCCCCACACACTTTTTTCTCCTTGTTTGAAGAAATTTGATTGTCCTATACTAAATTTTGTTAATTCTTTTCTTAACTGTGCCAAGTCTACCAATGAGCTTAGCAAAGGCACTCTTTCTATTTCTTACTGTGTTTTTGATTTCTAGCGTTTTGATTATTTTTTTACTATTCCTTTGAAATTATCTACCTAATATTCATGTTTCCGACTTTTCCTGTAAATCTTTAGCATTTTAATCAAAGTTGTTTTTATTTCCCTGTCTGATAAATCCAACATGTATCTGAAACTATTTGTAATGATTTCTCTGTTTTCCCACACTGTGTTTCTTATTGCCTTTATGGGTGCTGTGAAATTTTTTTTTTGTTGAGAAATAAACATGGTAAATAGGGCAGTAGATACTACATTTTTTAATACTTAGAAATGAGTGTGCCTTCCTTCATGAGAACTTATGTGGGAGGTTGTATAGATCTGTCCATGGTTGGACTGGGAGTTTGTTGTTGCTATGGTGACCTTCACTGCTTCAGAGACTTCCAATTCTTCTAATGATTATTTGCTCTTGTCTCCTTTCTTGCTTTTGCGATCCTCCCTTTTGGACTAGCCCCTGGAGAGTCTGCACGTTATAGCTCCCAAACCGCATCCCAATGCACCTCTTGTGAGCTGGGCAACAGAAGCAGAGGAGGGTTTACCTGTTGTGCTCTCCTGAAGCCTCAGTCTTAGGCAGAAATGGAGACCTGGATCTCAAGTGTCCTTGGGCCTTCTCCAAGGGCAGTGCTGGGAGGAGCTTATTTTTCACTCTATTCTGCTTTTCTCAAGGCGGTCAGTTTCCACCAGTGCCTCAGTGTGCACTCGGATTCCTTTTTTTCTGAATATTAAGGCATTGTGGGGTCCAGAGGCAAAGGAGAGGTTTCCACCTGTGGCCTTTCCCCAGCCAGCCCTGTAGAAGGCATTTGAGCACCGCCCCCCCCCCCCCCATCCTTCCTTTAAGTATGCAGTATTCTTGGAGGGAAAACCGACAAAAGTACGTGAACCCCTGTTATGTCTGCAGCCCTGGGATTCACACTCTCCTGCTACCCCACGCTTGCCCTTTAGCAATTCTTTAAACATTTCTAGCTTAATCTTCTTACCATTTCATGGCATTCAGCAGCATCTGTCCTAGGTAAGCAAATGCCTGCATCTCTTTTCCCCCTGCAGGCCTTTGTCTCTCTCTTGTTTTTAAGTTAGTTATTTGTCTGTAAAATCAGTTATCTGATAGGTTCGAGGGAGGTTGCTAATTTTGCAACTCCTCCTCCCTTTTTTCTCCTTAAAGCTCTTAAATCTCTAAGCTTTTGCCAAACCACTATTTATGTTTCAAAATTTAAATTTCACTAGCATTTACCTGATTTTTGCAAGTTTTATAAAATCTTTGGAAACTACAACTAGGAATTGCAAATGGAGAAGATATAAAAATTTGAAAATAATATTTTGGGTCACTAATACCTTTTTACATCTGTGTATTTCTTTCTCTCTATCTAGAGCTGATTCTATTTGGTTGTCTCGAGGGAGGTGTGTGGTAAGACAGAAACAATAACCTACAAGAATTCCTGGATTTGGTTTCCAGAGGCCTGTGCCTGGATAAAACTTAACAGAATGTTTTAGAAGAAGCACAGAGGAAAATGGGGGGGGGGGGGGGGGGAGAGAAGAGTTATCTACTCTAGAAAAAAGTTCCTGCAACAGAACTGGAGATCAAGAGAGGCCTTGGAGTAGATCAAGAAGGAGGGTGCAAGAGACATGGAGCAAATGCTGCTATCAGTATCCAGGCAGACAGAGTCCCTAAGTCACCATACAGAAGATTCCCCTGTGCCTCTGGAGCATCAGAATGCCAGTAGTCCTGAAAAGCCCTTAGGACCAAGGACGATGGTAGTCTCAGTGGGCAGCTGTGGGACGGATGGCAAATATCACATATTCTACTTCCACAGATACCTTCGCACTGCAGGATGTGTTGTCCTTGATGCGACCTTGATGAAGAAAAAGAACTTCCAGAGTGACAAAGATTGCATTTTCTCATGAGCCTGGATACACCAAGACACAGAGTTGAGTTTTAGAAAATAATACCATTTAGCATTGTTTGCACACCTTGATTTGTGAGCTGAGATGCTGGCTACAAAAGTAATCCACTCCCAGGGACCTAGTTATCATTTCTATGCTGAAAATGTTTTAGATTACATTTATTCAAGATTTTCCACCCCAGCATATGTGGGAAATGCATGTTGCCCTCCACTGTAATAACTGCTCCTGGAGTAGGGCCGACGGCAGAGGCAGCGGGGGAGAGGCACTCTGAATGCGCTCCCCGAGAGGATCTGAAAGTTCTTCCTCCCACAAACTAATTCTTTTTCCCCACCTCTTCCTTGAGAATTCTTGTTTTCCTCTCTTAGACAATGTGTGTGTTTTTCCATCAGGATATTAAAACAAAGACACGGTTTGACTCTTATAACCAGGAGGTATGTTCTTAAAGAAAATGTATCTATGTAAAACAGAGTACTGTATACATAGGTTGAAATAATTACTATTATTTGCTTTATAGACAGCTAAAGAGTAGGTGTATTTGTGAGTCTGTGGCAAGGGGGGAAGAGAAAAATGTCTCTAAATTTCTTTCTTGGGAAGTAGTTATTGACTTGGGTGCGTGTCCTTCTCCTAATACAGCATCCCACTGAGGTTGTAAGAGGGGGCAAGTGAAACACAAATAAACCTCTAAAAGAAAACGTCCACAAAGTGAACAATTAAGAATGTGCCTAATTTTCTACCCTTAAGTTCTGTCAACTGAGGCCCTGGTGTATTCCTGACACGTCCCTGACATTATCGTAGTAGCAATGTGTATGTTTTGCTATGGTCCTGCCCAGGAGACCTCTCCCGGCTGGGAAGCAGTTTGGGGATGACACCTTATGTCACCTGTCATCGAGAGCCTCTATCTGATGCCATTGTGAAGGGATGCTCTTACAGACCTGGATGTAGAACTCACTTTCTTGTTTTTGGAAAGGTTACACGAGTTTTTGACAGAAAATGTGACCTGGTGCTAGATTCTTTTGGGCTCAAGGGACTTGATCCCTTTTGTGACGTGAAGACTAATCTTGTCAACTTGCCCCGATTAAAAGACTCTTGGTGAGGTGATTGGATCATCAGGGTGTGTTATACATCAGTGGATTAATTCCCTGAGTTTTGCAGAAGAATGTGCTACTAACAGTTAAGCGCACTGAGGGCGTGTCCCTGAGGGAAGGTGTCACTTTCTGGCACTTTTCACCTATGCTCTGCTCCAAGCCATCACGAAATGCGCAGCTTTGCTGCTCTGTGCCTTCTGCCGTGATGTTCCCTGGAGCCTGCTAGCCATGGACTGAACCCCCTGAAACCACTAATGTCAGATAAACGTCTCTTCTTTTAAGTTGTGAGGTTTAGATATTTTCCCCTAATAACAGGAAAGCTCTCCTGGATAAGAGATAAGAGCATATGGTAAGGTTAAGCAGGGAAGAAAGAACGCAGAAGTGAAACATCTCAGCCCTAACGTAGTCACACCCCATGGAGAGGTGAAGGGGCACTCACGGTTACCCAGGAGTCCCTCCATCCTAGTCATCCCTTCGCCCTCTGAGGTCAGCCTCTCATTGCTCCAAGCTAACATTGCCACCAAACCCCTTAGCAGCTTTCCTGTCAGTTTCTCCATCTGCTGCTGTCAGGTCTTCATCTCACCGAGATTAGTTCACAAGGGAGAAAACCTGCCCAGGATACTCTGTTATCTTCCTACTTTGTTATCTGGCTCATGGGAAGTGCTGGGATCCCAATAGGACTCGAACAAGACCCGGTTCTTTCTCAAGTGCTGCTTTACTGCCTCTGGGTCTTATTTCACCGATTCACAGGAGGGTGTTGCCTTCAATGGCTGAGGACACCACCTCAGGCTTCAGGGCTTGAGATCTCTGTCTCTTCGATGCAGTGGAAGATTTGCAAAAAAACCAATAAATTTTCTCTACCAGTTCACGTGCTAAGCTTACATCTATATTTCTAGTCTGATAACCTTGCCTGCAGGGTAAACTTTAGGTCAGTGACTATTAGTTTATTCCTTTGATACAAAGTCAACAGTTTGTGGCAAATGCATTGAATGGCACGAGGACTTCCTGGCGTGAAAAGGTGGTAGATCGACCTGGCAGTTACTCTAAGGGGGTCTCCTGCCTGAGCATCCCAGCTGGAGCCTAGGAATGGAACCTAAATGACCATCATTTGTCATGTCATCTTTACTTAGTTAACATGTAAAATATCTTCTCCATTTGATAGAAAATTTATGTGAAGTCTGATGTGACCTTCAAAGGAGTGTCTTTTTGGTAGTTGTATAGGCTACAAAAGACCTAGGTAGTAAATGACCAGGATGTTGAACTCACAAAGAAAAATAATAGCAACGGAGACATTCTTTTCTGCTATAGCACAATTACAAGATGGTAAGAAGAGGCAACAAAAATACCTAGTTCTAAGGATAATGTTACTCTAACCCACCAGTTAAATGTGGGATTATGCAATCACATATGCAAATCTGGGTCTCTTTTTGACCTTCAGTGCTCCAAGTTCAAACGCAAAGAGTATTTTTAGTTCCTGTTTTTCTCCTTTTTTTTTTTAACCAAGCTTGATCAGTGAACGAGAAGGTCTTATCAATCATGTACTTGTTGGAAAGCATGGAGCTTTGGAACCAAATAGCTCAAAATTAGAAATGCCCCCCCCCCCCATAGGGCCCGTGGCAACACATTCAGGAGGCAGTTGTCATTAGATCTTAGCTCTGACATGTGTCCTGGAGTAAAAGCCGCTAAGAAATAGTCCTCAGGATGGCATGAGTAAGGAAAGCAATAGAAATGGCATGTCTATCTTTTAACAAGTAAAACCCAATTTATATTTAGTTAGAGAGCTATATAGAAGCATTCTTCCTAAAGTGTTTTCAAAACAGATTATCTTAAAAGCAAAGTCCACTTTTCCATTGATAATTCTAAAAATGCACTCTCAAGGGAAACATTTGGTATCCGAAAAATATGTTCTTACTACTATTTCTTCAACTACTTCTGCATTTACTGCTACTAATCACGAACATTCACTGAGATCTTACTACCTGCCAGATGTTGTTCAAATATCTGTACCTAATTCTCTCATTTTATTTCCAACCAATGATCATAACAGGTATTGTCTTAATTCTCCAGGTAAGAAATAGAAGGATAAAGAGTTTAGGTAACCAGTCCAAAGTCTTACAGATGGAATAGAGAAAGGATGACCTCAAGCAGCCTGCCTTGAGCCACCCTTTGGCTGTGTCATTGTGCTGTCTGCTGACATATCCAAGACCACTGGGAGGAAGGGAACAGTTTCCCAGTCTATCAGGCGCTGACATAAAAATCATACGCTGCAAGTTGGATTGTGCGGTTTAGGGTCTCCATCTTCACCCTTTATATGATTTCAAGAATTTGCCTAGGATGACTGTACCATTTTTCTTGGCTTTAGACTTGCTCGTGGTAGGTAATTGGGCAGTGCTAATTGTATGATATAGATTCACTTATTAGAAGAGGTTATAAGTTAATGTGTTCCCTCCCTAGGGTTATTTACAGAATTGGTAGTTGAGTCTTAGTTTAATTCAATTGAATGCTGATTTTATGGTTTCAGAAGTACTAATGAGAAATAGTAGGGGAATCAGACAAGCGATGGTTAAAACTTTTGATTTATTAAGGATAGAGCTGGAGGGAGGAGTAGGGCTTAGCTGTGATCACTGTCAGAATCCCTAATGCTCTCTGCAAGCCTAACACATGACACATTCCAGCGAGGGGTAGATAGCCCTGCAGAATGTTCTCACGGGGCAACACAGCAAAGGCTACTGAGTCCTTGCACTGGAACAAAGAGAGAGCCAGGTTTCCATACCTGCCCCTGGAAGCAGGTCTGGGCCCTGACTTCTCGCGATTTGCCACCCAGGAAGCACGAGGAGTGCAGAACACACTAGGCCTCGCTAGCAAAATCCAAGAAGGAAGGAGATAAAAGGGCTGAGTGTCTCGTGCTCGATTCTTCCCACTTCACGGGACAACGAGCAAGTCGCTGCTTGCCCATTGGGGAAGAATAAAGGGGCCAAGATGCTCTGAGAAAGGTGGCGGAATTTCCATCACAGGCCCAGGTGGGAACCTAGGAGGGAAGGGAAGAGTCTTGAGGGCCCGCTATCGTGCCAGTGCTCCTAGCACACTGGTTGGCTTGGCAATGCGTGCTTACTCTCAGGAAGCAAGGACGCAGGTGTGTGGCACACGGACCGCAAGTCCCTGAAGAGTTTATTGTTCTTTAAAATGTGTTTAAGATTTGATCATAACCTTGTGGAATAAAACAATGAGTGTAGCTGGCAACAATCAAGTAGCTGGGAATGCACCCACTCTGACAGGCTAAAAACATCTCTGTCAAGGTGAGGAGCTGGCGAGTGCCCATATCTGGGGGCAGCAGCTACCTATTTGAAGTAAGGGAGTATTATATTGAGAAGACTTTAATTAATACTGAATCACTTCCAGCCCTGCAGAAATTTAATAATAGAGTAACCCAACCAAGCATGACTAGTTGAAGATCAATCTGATTTGATTTTTCATGTGGCAAAAATGAAAAAAAAAAACTATAAAATTTCCAGCCATTTCCCCCCACTTTATAACTAAGAAGGACTGTGGTCTCTGTTGCTCAGATCTAGTGCATTTGGCACGTGCTGTCAGAGAGATGGGCAGAAAAGAGAGCCGGGACAAAGCCCAGAGGTAACTTGATCTATCCGGAGAAGGTGTGGTAGCGCCACCTACAGGAGCAGAGAAGGAATTGGGGATCACGTGATAGCGAGAAAGGGGTGGGGGGAACTGATGGCAGAAGCAGCCCAGGCCGGTGGTTGTGAAAGAAAAGGGAGAAATTTAGTAGCGGACATAACCATGGGATTTGGAACAGAAGAGAACGAGGAAGACTTATAGGACACTTTCAAAAACCACAACTAAGTCTCTCCTGTACTCAGAAAATACTTGAATAAATACCTCCACCATTTGTCAAGATTTTGGAGTATTTATTTTTCTCTCAGGTACAGTCTGATGAGATGATAGGCTTTAAGGAATGACAGTCACCCAGATTTCTTTGGCTGTAGCTACTTGGGTCATTCTAGAATGAGTCAGCCACTGAGCTTGTTCACAAGATGCAAAGCAGTGACAGGAAGGATGTGTTTGAGAGGTGACTGGAGAGTGTAGGCGACCAGAGTGCAGCCCAGCGGTGGGATTTTCAAGGGCTCAAAGACAGAGTGGTGACGAGGATACACCAGAGGTGGCCCTTGGAGAAAGCCCAAGATCTAAAGTGCAAGCACTTTTCCAGCACTCGCCAGCACTCTTCCCGCCACTCACGGACGTGGTCACCTGGCCAAGGCTTGCGAATATTCTTTAGGATGTTGTCTTGGGGTCTCCCTTCTGAAGCACGTTGGACGGAAGATGGCCCGCTAGTGAGGTGAGATGTCCGTTGCTGGGCACAAGGTCATATGAAGTTCCTGCTTGGGAAGGTGGAGCTGCAGGGACTCAGGATCAGCTGGCCTGCCCCCTCCCCTGCTCGGCCTTCATTTCCCCACCTGCAAAAAAGTAACCATGAGACAATGACAATGATGATCCTGTCACCGCTGGTACACAATGCTGCCTTCCCAGGAGCTTGTTCCTTAACCATTTCGGCCACTTTGTCGTGCCTTGCGGACCTGACTAGCTTCAGTTCCCAACTCAGATACTTAACCTGTCCATAGCATGTCCTGCCTAGTCAGCCCTGACCAGGGTGAGCAAGATAAGGACAGTGGGGCCACAGCTGGAGCACCAGAGCTGCCTGCTCCAGAGCTGACAGTCCCCAGATGAGCCGGGTGAAAACAGGTACATCGTCACTTGATACAGGCATGTGGGAACAGGGTTCTGCCCACACGCACCCCACACATGCACACACACACACACACATGCAAAGAGGCAGCGGAGCCTGTCCCTAGAGCTCAGACAGCTTGCGAAGCAGGAGGAGGCAGCTTTGCTTTTCTCCAGACACCTCTCAGAGCCACTGAAACAGCAACTGGATAAATATAGGCGATGACGCATCAACTGTGAGTGGCTGTGTGTGCGTGAGCGTGCATGCACAAACAAGCCTGCAAGCTGCAGTCTGCCACGTGGCTCTCTACCTCCAGGAGCTGGCACTCAGGCTCCTAGAGCCAGAAGAGCTGAACAGAATAAGGCATCATCAAAGAAGCCTGGCAGGAGGGCGATACAAGGCTGTTAGCCCCGCCATGCCCTTGGCTTCTTGGAGCGTCATCCAAGGTCACCCTCTGGTCCGCCCTGCCTATATATAGCCCTGCTTTTTTTAGTGCACACAGGATCTTTCTGAATGAAATACCAGAAATCCTCTCAGCCCCGGGGAAAGCATCAGTTAAGTGGCATTTGAAGGTCTTAGAAAATGCGTGGGGGGAACTGAGCAGGTGTCTTGCTCACTGTGAAGGCAAGCGCTGATTTGGAGGGTTCTGAGGTAGGAATAGAGGCCAGATTCAGCATTGCCAATTTTTAATTACCAGCACAATTAGCATCCTGGCTTAACAACAAGCCCATTTTGTCCAACTCCCTTTAAGAACCAACAAATTGCAGCAACAGCACCAAACAGATGAAAAGCCTAATCACCATATCCCATTCAATTGTCTGCACAGTCCTGGACTTAGCAGCCCCTGCCACCAGCACATACCTGACATCATCTTTGGCCCAGACTAATGTGACGTGATGGGAGGAATTATATGTCTATAAGGCCAATTGCCCAGTGGCTGATCAATCCATAGTAAGTGGTCTGCATTCCACCCATGTGCTAAACATATACACCAACAATAACTTTTCTGGATACAACACCACGAAGTCGCTCCATTTTCATCCCTCTTATGCATCCTTTGAAGTAATTTTGAACTATTTGAGTTAAAGGCATTAAACCTTCAAAGATTACTAAATAGCATCTTCTTGGGGACAAGATTTCTGGGGACAGCTAGTACCCAGGAGTGGCCTCAGGCCCTGGAATTCTTTGCCAAAGTCCCTTTGACAAAATTTGTGTATGATTCGACTGTTACTCCAGCCAGACCCATCAAGAATATTAGGCAGATAAAAGGCAAATGAATAATACTCTTCTGGGTAACGCGATGAACCTTTGTGATGAAAAGGACACTGCAGGTGTTGCCGGGCCAAGGACTTTGTCTCTAGGGTTGGGTCAGAGGAGCACCAGCCATATGTGTTGTTCAGCTCCTACTCAGCTTTAAATTAGCTGGCAGATCTTCATTCCTGGGTCAAGGCTGGTGCTGCTGATTCTTCACCAGGACTCACAGGGCAATTTTGGGGAAAGGAACTGCAGGAACCTCCCCACCTACACAACCACTCTGGCTTCAGTGGTGTGTGTTCAGCCAGAGGACCCGCAGCACACTGAGTAGTGATGGTAGCAGAGTCACTGTTTCAGTTTTTTTCCAGCAGCTCCAGCAAAATACTTTTGTTTGCATAATTTATAAGCAATAGAAATTTATTTTTCACAGTTCTGGAGGCCGGAAAGGCCAAGATCAAGGTGCCAGCAGATACAATATCTGGTGAAGACTTGCTTTCTTCTTCATAGATAGCATATCTCACTGTGCCCTCACATGGCCGAAGGGATAAACTAGTTTTCTTGGACCTCTGTTATGAGGGCACTACTCCTACCCACGAGCATAGAGTCCTCACAAAGTAAGTGTCTCCCAAGTTCTCATCTCTCAATACCATCCGATTGGGGATTAATTTCAGCACACAAATTGTCAGGAGAACCAAACTCCTGGGCTACACCAGTCCCTAAGACCTTGCTCCCAATTGTCACCCCGCTTAGTGCCTAATTCCATCACTATAAATCCACTCGCTAGAGATAAGCATTGCTTTTTCAAAAAATTATCTGAAAAGACTGTATGAAGAAATATCAATCACTCCTTATCATTCCTCTGCTCATACCCACAAATGACATGTCTGAGGTGTCCGTCCTGAATGACCTCCAGTTAGGTCAGCTCAGAGGGCGGCCCAACCAGGTAGCTAGAGGGAAGAGACAGAAGTCGGGATATCTCCACCTGCCTCTTGCTTTCTGTGCACCGGGTGGTGTCTCTGACAGGGTCCACACCTCCTCTGTGGTCTGGCTGACCCAGCCTCAACTTCCCTGTCCTCGGGTACCAGCTGCTGCTAATCTCAGTCTCCTCTTTTTCTCTTCTCCCCCATTTTCCCTATTCCCAGCTGATTTCTCCACTCATCCCCTTAATGAAACTTTGACATGGGCTTTGTTCTCTTGTCTCAGTTCTGACTCATTTCAGAGGCCTGGCACATAGGCACATCGTAAGCGTGCTTCGGGTTTCCTCTCTGCGTACTGACAACAGCAGGAAAGACCTGGGAAGCTCGGGAGGAAGAGCACGTGCTTTCGCCCCTTTCCCTGCCCTGTAAAGGGCCCTGCCACCCCTGTTGCCGAGGCGATGGCCAAGCAGCCCCTCTCACCATGCTGTTTTTTTAACTCTCTGGCTTTATTCCATGGAACTTCTGCCCCAGCTGACATCTACTTGCTGATGTTGGTGGACCATGAGCTTCCAGTTAGGGACGTAGGCACAGCTGTCCTGTTCCCCTCCAACAGCCTCTCCTCCATTCGCCTGTCTACACAGCGCCTGCTCCTTCACCCATCTGCTTACGGCCAGGAATCAGAGCACATGCTACAGACGCAATCTGAGATTTGGTGTTCTTGTACTCTTCTGTTTCATTATGTTTTGCTAGTGATCTTGTGGCTTTGATTACATATGCTTTCTTCTTTGGCCAACAGGATTTCAAGGTCTACACAGATATGAGACCATGTGTCCTGTTTCCTTTGCCATTGGATCTCCTCTTCCTTCCATCCCTCTAGCTCCCTATTGTAATGTATAGAACTACTCTAGTGTGCTCAGCAACTTTCATATGCTGCCCTAACTCCCGAGCCAGGAAGGCGAGGCTTCTGTGTTTTTGTTAAGACAACGTGCTTTCTGCGAGAGCCACGCTGGTCTGAAAAGCCCAGTCCTGTCCTCTCTTTGACAGAACTTCGCCCGCGTAGGATGCAGTCCCTGGGCATGGGATTTGCTCAGTCAGTATTTTTATTTCTCTCTGGGCCTTGTGTGTTTAATCTACATCTGCAATGCAGTTGTTTTTTTTTTCCCCTCCAGCACAGACCTCCTGAAGGGGATTCTTGCTGATGGCATCTGTGGCAGAGACAAGCTCATGCCTGAAGAGATAAATTATTTATGGTAAATGGTGCCCTAATGGATTGTGTGATCAATAATGCTTATAATAGCACAGCAGCGGACAAATCACAGAAGGGCTAGAACACATGTCTACAGCACTCTGAGCAGACCAAGTCCACTGTAGACGCAGAGGAGAGGGGTGCTCAGAGTGTCAGCTCAGAACACTTCTGAAGAAGGGAGAAAATGCTACATCCTTTTATCTTTTTTTTTTCTTTCTTTTTTATTTAAAGAGACAAACCGGTTTTTAACCCTGGGATCTCTGTGCCGGAATGCCCCCAACATTATCCACTTACTGAAGACCCACATTCCTGTCTAATCTAGGCACGAGTCTCCCCGGGTTTCTGAGTTTTCCCAACAGCATATAGAGAACAAACTGAAAATGTCCCCACGTGTTGGTATGTGACTTGTCTGCAAGTAATGAAGACATCCGCGTCTGCTGCTTAGCGTGCTAATTGCGGCGCAGTAGTACATAGCTCCAGTTCCTAGGCAACGTTCTGTATCTCAGCAGGCCTCTTCGTGCAGATGTATGATCCCAAGCTTAAACTTTCTGGAGACTCTGCTCCTTCTGTCTGCCGCAAGGCTCCACTGGGTGTGTCTGACTGAAGCTTCAGACCTGGAAAGCCCAGAACTGTCAGCACTCTCTCCCTTCCCCCTCCAGCCTTCTACCTGCTATTTCATGTTCCTTTCCTACTGTAGAAAATAAAATCTGTTTTCCCTCTTAATCTATTGTATCGTATCACCAACATGTTGTGCTATTCCTGCCCAATCCCAATTCCTCCCTCTCAAGTTCAAACTCGATCGTCATTTTTTCCCAGAAGCCTCCTCTTAAATCTGACCTTGTGGTGATTGGCTTTTTCCCAAAGCACCATACACATTGCAGCTATTGCTGTGGCTGCTTGATTATGCATCATCTCCAGTGACACCATGAGTCCTGTAGGGAGGGAGACCATGTCTTGGCCGTCTTTAAATGTCCCAAAGAGCACAGCACCACGGCTGAGTTTTACTTAGAGTTTGCTGAATACATGGCAGAATAGACAGATGTACATGTGACATGGACAATGGAGGTGACACAGCAACGTTTGTTTTCATTATCACTTAGACCCCCTAAGGAGAGCAAGAGGGGTAAGGAGCAAAGGATTTAGACACATGGGAGGAATTCTAGGTTAATAGTCTCTATTGTGGTTTGGATCTGAAGTGTTCCCCAAAAGTCTCATGTAATTGAATGTTATAGATTGTCTATGGAACCATGTGCTGTTGGGATATTGGGGCCTAGTCTGGAGAGATGGATAACAGGCATGTAAATTGGATTACAGGTGTGTAGTGGGGACTTACCATACCTTCCACACCTGGATCTAAGAGGGGTTGATCACTGGGATGAGACCTGGAAGGATACATAAGCTGCTTCCTGCCTTCCTTGGAGGACTAGTCTCAACTTGCCTTGACTTGGCTTCCTGTTTGTGATGTCGTGAGCAGCTGCCTCCACCTCTGCCTCTGCCATGTACTTCCACTGTTGCCGGCTGCCCCAGGATGGACTGTGACCTTCTGTGAGCTAAAATAAACCTCCCCCCCTCTAAATGTGTGGATGTCGGTTATTGAGTCACAGCAACGATAAAGTAACTAAGACAGTCTCTGAAGACGTTTCACTACACTGAGACCCATGTTCCTGTTTCTTAGTCCTTACAGGTATTTTACGAAGGCAATGAGTTAGTGATATCATTCCCAGAGCTCCAGCAGAACCAAAGCACTCAGGAACATTCTTGTGGATAGTAGAGAGGACAGGAAGTCCCATGGGTCTAGAAGTCTGAGAAGAAAGAAACAGATTGGAATCCATATAACTGGCTCTAAAAAGTACTTGAGCATAGCTAGGGACATCTTTAGTCACTGGCAGGAACCAATCGGGGTAGGACACAAAGAAAGACAAAATTCTTTTTAGATAAAATTCATACAAATGCCTAACCAGTGGTAGGATATTCAGTTAAATAGCAATTTCTTCCTGCCAACTCTACAGTTGATATCATGTGGCTAGGAGAGAGGAAGTTGGGTTCTTCTGGGCTGCTTTGGATGTGGAAAAGCTAGACCAGTCAGTCCCAAGGGTCCAGAAATCTGCGAAGGATATATCAAGATCAGAGTGCTGATGGCCGGCACTGAAGAGTATTCAGGACCTTCTCTAGTCACTTATAGGCACCAGTAACCAAGCAAGTTAATTGTCACTCAAATACAGGCTCTGTGAGCACAGCATCCACAGGAATCTGTTCTTAAGCTCTCAGAGAAGATCACAAATAGCTTGGCAGGAAGTTCCCTAGCTGAGGTTTCCGTACCCACATTATATTCAGTTCCCACAGTAGTGGCAAAATCTCAGTGTTGCTAGGCTCAATTGTTGTTGCAGTGAGAACTTTAATTTTGTATTTTCCCACTTGGGTGCAATTAAGTTTTCAAACATAAAGTTGAGCTAATGTCATCAATGAACATTTCATTTACTTTTTTTCTTATAAAGGAAACCACCCTTGAATATATTTGGCTGTGTGATTGCACAGTCAAATAAGGACACATTTAAATACTCGACCGGGTAACTGTATCTACAATCTACTTACGTTACTGGCTTTTAACATTATACAAGGTAGGAACACCTACCTTGATAATATTCTCCGTACTCACTTGATCTCCTGTGAATGACACCAGTCTTACTTAGCTGATTTGTTTCCTGTCTAATCTTAGAAAGTCACCTAATTACCACTGAGGATATACTGTACTGGAGTTACTGTTCAGGATGACTTCAAGACAAGAAATAAGATCTGGCTTAGTTTTAGTAAATTTTAACTAAGGATTTTCTAGTGCAAGTGAGGAGATGAAGGCCTCAAATAGTCAACAACTCCATATAGCCTTACCTTGGTTCAGTGTTCAAGGAAAAGATCAAATCTATAATTTCTTGCCATTCTTCTAAGTCTCCCAATTTTTCTTTAAGACAAGAACTTCAAAGTACCATATCTTCAGTACATTCTGGAAGCACGTCCCTCCTTTTCTGTATAATTTGTCCGTTGGTCCATGGTAGGACTTTTACAATAAATCATTGTTGAAGATATGAAAAAAATAAAATGACAAGGATCTCCTTGATCTTCTGTGGCTGGAGGATGGAATAACCTTGCGTCTTGGACTGGTAGTCTTAAAAAAAAAAAAAAAGCCCAGCTAATCAAATCATTACTTGAGAAAATACATGTATCATATATTTTTGGCTATCAGGTTTCTTTTAGAAACATAATCTTCAGAGTATGTGAGTATGTAATTCTAAGGCAGGGAGAAATTTATAGAAAAAGGTATACATTGAGAGTGTACTCAAGTCCAAAGGCAACTGATTGTAACTTCACGAATGAGACCCAAACTCTCATTTTCTGAGCTCAGCAAGATTAGGCAAGTATCCTACCAGCATTTTCAGGACTCACTCTGGCGGAAACAGCCAGTTACAGCTCTGGAGTCACTGTGAGTTTCCCTGGAGCCAGCATTTAGTCCAATTGCTATCTCTGAAGTGGAGGCTACAATTAACTACGTGACCCTCTGTGGTGAATAAAGAGGTTATGAGCCTATCCATAGCACTGAAGAGTTGGTTGGATTTAATATTTGTAAAGCTTCTGAGTACAGAAGTGTCAGAGGAAAGGGGCTTTCAAATTTCATATATTCCATTCCTCCTGACTCCACACAGACGAATTGAAGGTGGATTATTGTTTTTAGCTGAAAGGCCCTAGAAAGGAAAGTTCAATGCCATGCTATCGTATCAGAGAACTCACTAGAAGTCAAGAAGAGAGGTGAGCTCCTCACAAGATCCGCTCACCCTCCTTGTCCAGGCTTTCAGCTTGTTCCTCTCTGGAAACCCTGGGTTTGCGCTCCTTCCTTCCCTATCTAAACCCCCTCCCCCTTGGGGCCACTCAGTGTTCTCCCCTGGACCAGCTCACACATGCCTTTGCCACAGACTGTAAGCTTGGCTTATGTGGCAAATGTTCTCTGCGTTTTCCAGACACGCATCATGTGGAAGAAGGCTGCCTACACCAGCCAGCTCCTGAAGCCTGATCTGTCCAATGTAAATGTTGCCACCATGAAGGAGGGCGCCAGTCCTCTGTCCCGAGGTGGTGGCCCATTCCAGAAGAGGGCTGCCTTGCATATACATAGGATGTATTTGAAGACAGGAAATGAGAATATTTTATCTGAAACCACCAGGTTAATCCATTTCCTTAAAACCACTTAGACATTAAAGAGCAAAAGCAGAATTCCCACTAGCGTTGTTGACATTTTCGGCTGCAGACGGCTCCCTTTCAATCAACAAAGTGAGTGCTTTAAAGGGTCTGTGCTCCACTGGAACAATCCAAGAGAGACCAAAAGACCTTCTGCCAGAACCCTCCCGGTACAGACAGCCCTCCAACCACAGGCTTCATGGCTTTAGCTCCTTTGCTCACCGTGGATACCCCACACAACCACCCCGTTCTCAAGCCAGTGCTGCCCTGAGCATCTGCCAGCCCCAGCGATGAGGCTGGCATTCATTAGCACTGATTATTCATGTGCTGTGCTTTCTGAGCACGTGGGCATTGGGGAGCACCTGGAGGACAAGCCCAGTGCTGACTGCTGCTGCTGCTGCTTCCAGAAGAGGCTTGTAAGGCTGCCAGCGAGAGGACAGATGCCGGCTACGGCCTGGCTGGTCCTCCTCTCAAGGAGACAGGCAGGAGAGGAGGGGAGGGAGGAGTGGGAAGGATGGCGCCTTGGTGAAACTCCAGCTGGTTCTTTCCTGACAAAGCAAAAGTGACCAGGTGCCTTATCAGTCAGAGAACTTCCCTGGCAAGCATGGCTGAGAGACTGCTACATGCTCACCACACCCATGGCCTTTGGCTCCTAGACCACTACTAAGAACATTTCCCAGGTTCTTTTCGATTAGATGGGCCAAATAGCTGAGTTTTGGCCAGCAAACTATTAGGAAAAAATGAGATTAATTTGCTTTAAACCAGGCCCATAAGACCTCTTTTGTGACCCTGTGTGCTTTCTTACCCTCTTTAATGGGCTCAGTGTCAACACTCACTTTGACCTTGGGAACTGGAGCTATGAGCTAAAGGCAGAGTCCCTAGATGGCTGTGGGGAAGAAAGGACTGTGAGGTGACTAGAAAATCACCATCCTTGGGGTTGGGGAAGGAGCACAGTGCTTGAGCACTTGCCTAGTGTGCCTGATGCCTTTTGTTTGACCCCCTGCACCACAATTATTTTTAAGGCACAAAGATGGCGATGGCATTATAACAGCTTCCCTTACTTACCCTAATACAACCACTTCCTCCCACGTGACTAGTCCTTAAACTATATGGCTGCTTTTTTTTTACACTAGAAATAAAGGCAAAAGTTTATTTTTTAAAAGTGAGTGTTTTAAAAAGGAAAAAAGGGCAAATGATATTTCACTTCTAAAGAGGATATACAAATCTTTTCATTATCCTAGAATTCATTTGTATCCAGTACCACTTGAAGTAAATAAATTCCATGGAAAAGCTTTGATATTTCTGGTTTAATCACAAATTTGCACTACAGTAGTATTTGTTAATGTAGACTGACCAGTATTCTGTTTAACTTCTAACTTTAAGAAATTCCCACCGGCAGCTACTAAAGAGTACTACTTAGAAGGAAAAAAAATGAAAACATTAAAAAAAAAAGGTATGGGGGTAATTCTGAGCTGATTCTTTTCCAAATGAATTCATGTGACATCTGAGTTATTTGGCAGTTATTTAGATTTCTGGTATTTCATGTTTGGCATTATCATCTTGTGTTTCTGTGGGTAAGGTCTGTGCTTTGCTGTATACTTTATATCTCTTAAAATGGCTAGAAAAGGGTTCTGAGTGTGCTAAATATTTCACAATGAAAGTAATTCCTGTCCATGTTTTTTATTGCATCCTAGGATGATGCCTTTTGTTGGTCAGTTTCCCCTAACTGGGACACAATGCCTGGCACCCACCATTGAAGAGAAGCTTAATTTTGGCTCATGGTTTCAGTGGTTTCAGTCCATGATCAGCGGGCTCTAGGGCAGAAGCATCATAGGAGAAATGCATGGTAGAGGAAAACTGCTCAGTTCTTGGAGGCCAGGAAGCAGAGCACTATGGGAGAGCAAGGGTCCAGTGATTAGATATAGGTCCCAGGGCCACTCCTTATGATCCACCCCAGACATACCCAGAAGTGTGCTTCACTAATCTCCTAATTATCTCTTAATTCAGTTGTCTTAGCCATCTTGTAGGTGCTGGGACACAATACCTGACATCCAGAACTAAAAGGAGGGAAGGCTTATTTTAGCTCTCACTTCAGGGGCATCAATGTGTTCAAGGGAGGCTGGCAATAGTGGAAGGGCAAGGCAGAGGCCTAGCTGGAGAAATGCTGATCATCTCATGGCATTCAGAAAGAAGAGAGAGAAGGGTGGAGCTAGTGAGTAAGGTCATGCCCCCGAAGGCCACGCCCCTGTGGTTCACCCCTTTCAACCAGGTATCCCTTTTTAACAGCACAGAAACACAATGGATTAACCTTTGTGATTGAGTCACCTTCCAAACACATGAGGTTTTGGGTCATTCCATCCCCAAACCATAACATTTCTTAGCTACCTACTAGCCTCTTGGTTCTTAGAGGCTTCCAGAGGAATTTGAACCAAGAGGCTGGTAGGTCCCTAAGAAATGTTCCTGAGATCCCTTTTAAGCTAGGAAGAAGGAAGAAATGAAGACTGCCTCCCGAAGCACCTTGCTTGGGTCTGCTTGTAGGAGGGGTGTCCCTAAAGCCTTCCCCCTTATTGGTCCATGGCCTTGGAAGGACTGGGCCACAGGAACAGAGGGGCAGCAGCAGGAAGTGACCCGGAAGTAAAGCTCCACCTCCTGTCAGCGGTTCCTGATAGGTTCTAACACCTCTGCGGATTGACAGGAGGCGGGGTTTTGCTCCCCACTCCCCACTCCTGCTGCCACCGCCATTTCAAAGCTGCCTTGCAACAACCTCCTGCAGAGTAAGTTCACTCCTTCCCCTGCTCCACCTTTGGGAGAATGGTTTTCAATTAAACCAGTAGCTGGTGTCTGAAATGTTAGGGGCTACTAGCATACAGGACCCAGGTTCCTTTGTAGAGCCCAGGGAAGCAATACGATCCCACAGAATAAGTGTCAGCTGTTGACCTGGCATGGGGCTAGGTTTCATGTCAACAGTAAAGAAGTAGGAGAGGGTTTTAGGCAGTCTCTTGGAGATTTCTGGGGGACAGACTTATGTGGCAGCAACAGAACATGCTTTTGTACCCAAAAGCATCCTGGACATAGCTGTGAGAGAGCTGGAGGAGCGGACTCTGTGGTCAGGAAGGAGGATGACTCAGCAGCCACCCGGTGAACCAATATCTTCAGACCAGATGGCCAAGTGGACACCTCCAGGGAGGGCCAGCATGGACCGTGAAAGAGCCCGAGGAGCAGATGTCCCCTCCCAATACCTGGCACTGCCTAGGCCTCCAAAAGGCAGACACAATCCCAGGGAAGGGAGTGGAGAGGAGAAGCCAAATTAACTGGATTCAATTTTCTACAACCCCAGAAGAGTGGAGGCTGAAAAAGAAAGAAAAAAAGATATACCTGATATACCTGAGTATGTGCAACAAAATGCGTGTCTGTGACCTGTGATCCAAGAACTCGGGATTTTTATAAACCTCAAAGAAAAGGCAAGAAGGATGTTAAGGCTGTGATTCCTGGAACTGTGAAAAAAAACCTCCCTCCTCTGCTTGCTCCCACCCCTCTGTGCTGCCCTGTGAATTTCCACTACCATGATGGGTTTTTTCTTTGTTTTCAGATTTTCTTCTTCCAGTCCACATTCTACTGAGCGATGCCAGCTCCCTTAGTTACTTACTGCTTGATGTAAGTCAGTTTATCCAGTGGGTCTTTCTGACAGCTGACTGCGAGCAGGCAGTGGCCCTGCGTAGGAGAAGGAGGGAGAGAGCGCGGGAGATGAAGAAGAAGGAGGGGCTCTGAAGGCCACAAGAGAACGAGCGAGTCCAACGACAAAATAGCATGCGTATAAATAAAAACCAGGAGAGCAGAGACGAGCCTGTGACCGGAGACTGCCGACTCAGTGACGGCCAGCAGGAGCAGCCACAGCAGAGAGCTAATTCTGTGTTGTTAACAACTGCTCTGATTCTGCTGGAGGTGACTGCCCTTTCTAGAGAAGTGCCGTGCTTTGTGTAACTCATCTGGAAGTGCTGTGTGGCCCTGGCAGCGAATACAAACCTCAGTGCCCCCAAGCAGTGGCCAGACCTCTCTCCTCTCTGGCCCATTCCCTCTGCGAACGGCAGAGGGTCTCACAAACAGTCGTGGATTCATAAAACCCAACACTATGTCTGCGAGGAGGTGCCTGTTAAATCAATTAAGCATCAATAAACATGATTTCAATCGAGAGATGCTGATCCTTGCAGGCAGAAAATAGGATTCCGAAAAGTCCCCAGGCTCCCAAAAAATCATGGCTTTCTCTTGAGGAGTTAAATCAGCCTTTTGTGCAACGAGGCTGCGGCAGGGACAGAGCATATAAAGCAGGTGTTCGCTGTGACCTGAATCTGAAAAGTTAAGCCTGGAGAGAAACAGGTAAATAAAAGCGAATATAAGACTAAATCCCTCTGCAAAGGCTGCGACGCGAAGAGAGTCGCTCGGCGGCCACAGACAGGTACTATTAAGAAGGAAGAAAACAGTGCCCTTTCCTTTGTGCACAGAGGCAGTAAATAATCAGGGTTTTCCCTCTCGTTGTGACCTTGTGATATCCAGTAGCTTTCGTCAGACAATCGGTGTTGACATCAGCTACATGCTCAGATCAATCGACATTCCAGAGGATGTGGAGAAACTGGTCTCCGAGGCGAAGCAGGCAGCCTGTGCACCTTGTCTATGCGCGCCATGTCACCTGCCTTCCTGGTGATCAGGATGTGGAAGTGGGCCAGTGTCCCCGGGTGGCACCTGCAGGGGCTTTCCTACTTCAGGGATGATTCAGCCCATGGGTTGTTCTCCACTCACCAGGCACATGGCTGTTCCTTAAATCTGGAAATAAATCATGCCCGGGCCCCAGGGGGAAATGTAGGTGCTGTGCATGGTTCTAATTCAGCACAACCAGCTAGAAAAGACAGCCCCTCCACCCTTGCCAGTCCTGAGCAAAGAAATCATCGCTTCTTTTCAGCCTTTCTGCCATAAGAGACTACCTGTGGTTGGTTTGGGATTCCAAATAGCATTTCTCAAAAACAATACACTCGTTAAATCCGTTTTGGATTTGATCCTTGTGGACATTGATACCACAGGGCGTTGGAAAGACTTCCTTGTAATGCACCTGTCACAGCCAGGCACTGATTCCCACCTAGACTGGTGGAACAGCCCCAGAGGAAGGGACCCGGCGTGTGGCCCTGTGCATGTAGCAGTGAGTTTAAAATTTTATTTCAGGGAAGAGTCACCCAAGTATCATGTCAAGAAACATGTCCCTATGCCTTCCTCTCAAGACACTGACGCTGTGGCAAGGATCCAGGAATCTGCATTGTCACCGTCTCCTCAGGTGATTCTCATGCAGGTGGACATGCCCTGAGAGGCCATGTCCTGTGCCCAGCCCGGGTGGCAGGCCACGTAACGTGGACGGAGCAGAATGGCTTCTCACCTCTGCTCTCGCCTTCTCTCCCTGACTCTCAGCAGTTCCCTCAATAGCCTGGATTTATTCTGTGACTCTGTGACCAGACATCAGTTGGCCAGCCCACCCCTGCTTGTTGGCTTCTCCTGGCGATTGTGCCTCTGAGGTCTTCAGCGCTGGGTGGGATGAATTGCGAGTATACTCACTTGGGGTAGTGATAGTTAGGGCTTTGGTGATTTTTATTCTCTTGGTCCAGACAACCTTAATGCTTTTTTCTTAATATTTATATCTCTTTCCTACCTACTACAGACAGAAGACACAGATCCTACAAACACCTCCCCCGTACTACCCAAAAGGGGAGGAACCCACATCATTATATTATAAGCATTTTCTTCCAGAAGGACGGAAACACACTACCAAAATCTCCCAATTATCTACACTAATGAAGAAAGTCATTCTGATAATCCAATTATTTTTTACTTTGAAATTAATTGCATGGTTCCTTGGCAGGAGACGTGCTGCCTTACTGTGCCTTGTTTTTCCTGGGATGTGACTGCTGTTTCCTGACCCATATGCCAACTGGCTGCATGGTGAGCTAGAAGCGTGGGGGATGGCTGCATGGAGCTACTGGGGAATTTGTTAAATTTATTTAACTATGCAAGATGGAAGCCTTCTAGTCGCAGGGCCTAGACATTGACACACAAAATCTTGTGTAGTAAATAGTTGTTGGGACCAGAAAGCGGGCTAGCAGCTACTTCTAAAATGTCCAGATAGGCGGAAAGAGCAGCACATGTGATGTCTGAGTCAATATGAATGAGTGTCAGGTCCATATTTCTACATGGCAATGAAGTCAACATTTCAGGTCTTGAGGACTGGGGGGCAAGCTTGTGGGGTCCCTTCTGACCTTGAAATCCCACAAACCTAGAGCATGAAGTCTAAAGGTCAGACACTGGCCTAAAGATGAAGGTGACCCTTAATAATCTTCTCCAACCTCAGAGTTTCGTTCTGTTGCCCAGTCTGGTCTTGAACTCCTGGGCTAAAGAGGTCCTCCTGCCTCAGCTTCCTTAGTAGCTAAGACTACAAGATTGCACCACTAAATTCAGTCCTTAGTCTGCCAATTAGCATGCACCAGACAAGCTCTCCAGGGCCGTGCCTCCTCCTGGCCATAAGTTGGCTGCTCAGATGGAGAATTTCATTTATGCACCCAGGGGACTTTTATGTTTAGGCACATGCTGAAGCTATAATGTCTCTAATCAGGAATCACTTAGTTTTCCCACTGGTGACAGGTACTTCTATGGGAACATTACCGGAAAGGTTGCTCTTGTCTCTTCACTACCTTGACACTGTCTTGTTTTCCTGTCACACGATCCTGTCCACAGTTACAGAGTCACTCAGAAGCTGGGGAGAAGTGGGAATTCCAAAAGGGTGACCAGGACTGCCACATCTGGAGTACATGCCCGAGGTGGTTGCCGTCAGCATCACCTGGTACCCTGGGAGCCATGGTGGGGGAGGGGTTAGGTCTCTCTTTTTAAAAAGTTCATTGGACTCTATTGTTTTTTTTTTTTTCAACTTAACCAAAGGGTAGAAAGTTATGACTGAATGAGGAAGGCTAAGTTAGGAAACAGCTTCTGGGAATCCTCACTGTTTCAGAATCTGGTTCATCACACCTAAAACTCAAATTGAAGTTTAATCCTCGTTCTTAAGCATCAAGAGGGTGAAAACTTAATCCCACTATGGTGTTGAGAGGTGAGACCTTGGGAAAGTGATTGGGATTAATGTCACAAAGGTGAAACCTCCATGATTGAATCTTGGTGGCTTTATAATAAGAAGGAGAGAGGCAAGTAGACACACAGGTGCATGTGCATGATCTTCTTACCATGTGATTTGCTGCCTTGCCTTGCCAGCAAGAGAGTCCTCACCGGATGTAGCTCTTGGATGCCTGGAACCATGAGCCAAAATAAATTCTTCTTTCTTGGTAACTCATCCAGTCTATGGTGTTGTGTGAATTAGCAGCAGAAAATGGATGAATACATCTACTCTAACCTATTTCTTTCCTTTCTAAAGAGCTCTCTGAGGACAGCTCTGCTTTTCTGTCTTCTTGGTAGCTGTCTCCATCAACTCTATGTGCTGCTCTCCTGACATTGTGGTCATGGAGGGACTTTATCCAGATTTACTTTGAGAGAAGCTTCCGTGAAAAAGCTTGGCTAACTGATCGTTGCTAACTGTGGCCCCTGTAAATCTACCTAGCCAATGACAGAATGGCGGGGTACCAGACTAGCCCTTTTCTGCCCCGGGTGTAATTCTCTAATGAGCAACTGTAGCTCAGGGGCTTGCCACGGATTATTTAACTGAGACCTACCAAGAACTTCACTGTGTTCCACAGCTCTCCCTCCCCTGCCTTCCTTCCACCTCCTCCTTCATAGATGTCAGACCACTTGCATGCTAGCTGGTGAAAATGCATATTCCTTGGTCTCTGCCATGGTCTCAGCATCTTTGGGAATAAGGCTTAGGATCATGTCTTTTACCAAGATCCTTGGGTGCTGCTGGCGCCAATTCTTCTTCTTCTTCTTCTTCTTCTTCTTCTTCTTCTTCTTCTTCTTCTTCTTCTTCCTCCTCCTCCTCCTCCTGCTCTTCTTCCTCCTCTCTCTCTCTCTCTCTCTCTCTCTCTCTCTCTCTCTCTCTCTCTCCTCTTACTCTGTGTTGAACCCAAGGCCTTCACTCTGAGATATATCACCATTTTTTTGAGACAAGGTCTTACTAAATCACTAAATTGCCCAGAACAGGCTCAAACTTGCCTCAGCCTCCCAGAGTTCTAGGATTACAGGCATGCACAACCCTTCCTAACCCTTAGGTGATTCTTACAGAAAAATTTCAGATCCTTTCTGTCTACTATTGCGCTCCTCTTTCATTCTTTACAATAAGTGTCCTGCATATCTAATCCTGCCTCAGTGTTGACTGATCAGAAGACACAGGAGACCCCAGAAGCGGTCTGAGAGTCCAGGCAGTAAGATGGGGTTTGGCATCTGGGTGATCCATGACCTGGCTAACAAGGAGAACTCCATCATAAGAGGAAGTAGGATATAGATGTTCCCTGGCACAAGGCAACAGCCCAAATGTTGAGACTTTCACAAACAACTTTCTTGGGAAGCGCTCTGTTGGAGGAGAATGTCCTTGTCTGTGCAATGATTCAAACATTAGAAAGATAAAAGGGAAACATGCCTTCAAGGACAGTGGAGTTTGTTGGATGCTAATAAGTTCTACAGGTGTCCTGCAGGGGAGTAATGTGAAGCTAAGAGCAGTTAACACAAAGATAAAAGCTGAGTGTGGGAGCCAAGGGGCCTTGTTTGTCGTTTTTAGGGAGGCTAGTAGGAAAGCAGGCCCAGCTGAACAGTCCACTCAGAATTTGATAGCTAGAGTTGCAAAGTCCCAGCCAGGTCAGATCTTCTGTAGGAAAAGGATCCTCATTAGAAAAGCAGGAGGCCAGAAAGAATGGGTTGGTTCCAAGGATTTTGCTTCATTAGATTCCCTTGAGCCTTCAGAGTTCTCTAAGATGGCCTCTAGAATAAGAGCTAGCATTTTTTCCAATTCCAAGGGGCACTCAACACAGAAACAGTTGTCTTCCTGGGGAGCCACTCCATCTCTTATTTTGGCTACCAGGCCAAGAAGATTAAATTTCAGCATATTTCAGTCAGGGGTTTGTTGGGTTTGATAGGAAAGACAGTGATTATATCCCAAAATAGCTGTGGGAATTAGCTAGGATGGACCAGCTAGAGTCAGCAGAGCATGCTTAGAAGTAAACTTGAGCATGTCTGATCAAGGTGGTTGGACTTTACACTGGTGGCAAAGGAGAACACCAAGCCATGGGGATGGTGCTTAATATTTACAACCTCTGCCCCAGGGTGTAGGTATTAAGATGGTGGCCAGGAGGGAGGAGCAGGAGACAGAAGATGGGCACCCCAAGAAATAGGCATTGTTGTTACTTGTTTCCTAGACTTCAGAAGATTTTCATATCTTGATCCTGTTGACTCAAGATTTTCAGATCTGAATCCATGCTATAGCAATGCCGTGGCACGCACACATTATGCTGACTCCTCTAGTTCTTTCCCAAAGAGACTATAGGCATGGTCTCGGGTATTTTGGGGCCATCAGATACAAGTGTTTAGTTGGCAATGTGGTGTGGAGATCAGAAGTGTTCTCATAGATCCTTGTTAGAGTTAGGGCTCGCAAGTCCAGGTGAACATGAGAGTCCTGGATGATGTCAGGCTTATCGCATGTCTACTGGGTGGTCCCTGGATACACTTGATGGTTAATATAATCCATGGCCTATTTGGTGGGAGCTATCACAGTAGGGTAGCTCAATGGAAGACTGATATTACTCCCCCTTCCACCCTATCCCCAGCTAAGAAATAAATAAAAAGCAATATCACAGTCTATGATAGGTACATTCTCTAAAGACCTAAAGAACACAGTTCAAGTGATCTCCATCTTACCTGTCATTGCAGCTAAGTTTGGCTGCAAACTTAGCCAAGTTGTACTCCTGGGATTTCACTGCCAGAATAGATGATAAACCTCAGATGTATGTTACACAGCCATTGAATTGATGACTAACAGCCAATGTTCATTCGATTCAACTTTGTTCTAGAGATTTAAAAACTCATCTTCTGCTATAATCCAATCCCAGGAGATCAGGACCCTCTGGTTCTTCTGTACAACATCACACTGAGTCACAATCATGATGACAGTCTGCAGCCTGGACCAGATGAGCAAGAGGCCTGGGGGGGGACATGTGCGCCACAG
This sequence comes from Ctenodactylus gundi, assembly GCA_004027205.1. Taxonomy (NCBI): domain Eukaryota; kingdom Metazoa; phylum Chordata; class Mammalia; order Rodentia; family Ctenodactylidae; genus Ctenodactylus; species Ctenodactylus gundi. Next base: position 148,762 of record PVKB01002584.1, read on the forward strand.
TGAGATCCCCTAAGAGTCAGGGAGCTGTCACTTCACTCATGCCTTTACGATAGTAAGATATGATCCCTGGAATAAAAGGCCCAAGGCTTGTAAGTTAGTCAGTTTTTTGTCTCTGTGATAAATACCTGAGAATAACAACTTAAAGGAGGAAAGGCTTGTCTTGGCTCATAGTTTATAGTTTTGTTTCATGGTTAGCTGGCATCGAGGCTCTTAGGACTGTGGGGAGGCAGAAGCTCCATGGTGGAAGAGTATGATGGATGAAAGTTGCTTATCTCATGACAGTTAGGAAGACAGTGAGTGAGAAAGCCCAAGAGGAATGACTGGAGACCAGATATAGCCCCCAAGGTCATGGCCCCATGATCCGTTTCCTTCCACTAGGGTCATGTCCAGTTCCCATCATCTCCCAGCAATGCCACCAAATTATGATCTTGTTGTTGGATTAATCTATCAGGTCTTATGGTGTCAAGAATATTAACATTAAAAAAAGATCAAGTGTGGAGACTTTGGCAGGTCCCCATGAAAAACTACAATGCGTGCCTATGGGAGCTGGGGAGAAGCTACACATCTACAGAAAAATTGCATGCCTTTGAACAGCTTTGGCATTTTTCTGGGCATTTTTTGAGACAGTGTTTTTCTCTGTAGTTCAGACTGGTCCTGAGAGCCCTATGTAGCCTAAGCTCGCCTTGAACTCACAGCAATCCTCCTGCCTCAGCTTCCTGAGTGTACCACCATGCCCAGCTTATGTGGTTTTGGGAAATTGAACACAGGACCCTGAGCTGGTTAGGCAAGCTCTTTAACCACTGAGATATTCCTCCAGCCCCTGGGAATGCTTCTGATGGAATGCTGAGCCATAGGGCATTAGGTGCCCATGTGTCCAGATTATCCGTTGTGATCTGGGCTGTGCTGAAATTGCCAAATCAGTAGTCCACTGTAAGAGAAGTTTGAGGGGACCGGAGCAAGAGAAGTTGCATGAACAGGAAGAACAGACCCACGGATGTCAATCTGCAGCTGTCACCTCTTATCTGAGGAATATCCCATATAAACACCTGAAAGAGGGGAGAAGAGGGAGCCCAGGCTTGGCGAATGAACTGTGAAGGGTCTGAGATTTTACCCTGCTTGTAAGCTAGCAAGTTGTCCTGCCACTATTGTTACAGACATTGGCAGAAGCTACAAGGTCAGCGACAAAGACCTTATTACTCAGCACACTCTAGGAGCCAGAGGCTCAGCACTTTTGCACCCATTCCCTGAGCTCCAAGTCCTATCAGGAAATGCAAAAAATGCTGAGTGGCGCCTGCATACGTGGTGGGTTGCATTGTAGGAGAGAAACCCCAAGCTCAAAGAGCAAAAATCTCTTTCCTCCGGGGGGAGATACCGTCTCTGTTGTCCAAACCATTCACTCCACAAGTGTTGGGGGGAAGGTGGGAAGGTGGGCAGTCAGTGCTGTCAAACCTGCAGAAGTGATAGGCTCATAGTTTAATGTACAGTCAGGACTGGAAATGAGTGGCAGCTACACTACAGCCATATTTAGGAAGTGACCCTGAAGCGAGGGGCAGGGCACTGAGCAGTACACCCGGCCATCTACTCTGAGACCTGAGGTGACATAGATAGGAATTCCTTAGCTTGCTAGTGCCTTGGAGTGAAACAACAGACACAAAGTGAGGGCATGGGCATCCCGATGGACACGTATAAGGGAGTGACAAAGTTCCATCCCTGTAACGCCCAGTAAGAAAGATTCCTTGCAGAAGAGAGACTGAGTGACAAAGTAGGTGAAACGGTCCTGTCAGTTAACGTCAGTCAGCCTTTGCCCCGCTCCCTCAAAGCTGCCACGAGGAGCTCATGGAAGGAGCGACCACAGGGCCATCGAGGGCGGCTGAGTATAGACCCAATGACACCATTGGCCTCCATCTAATATGGCTGATACTTCTGCAACTCGGATGCCCAAATTGTGGATAACAAAGGTCAATATCGAGCTCCTGATGTGACATTATATGTCAAGGAGATGAATGACCAAATTGCCTGTCCGAGGCCCCCTCTTACCTGGATAGGCACAGTATATATGCATGCAAATGGTATATGTATGTTACAAACTTGTGTGACAGGCACATGTCTATGTTTGCTATGTGAGGCGTGTGCATGAGAGTCTGTATGTAAGTGATGTGTTTCATATTATGGGTGTATATATATATATAGATGTGTGTGTGTGTGTGTGTGTGTGTGTAAGATCTATTCATTTGTGTGTGTAAACATGCGTGGTGTGTGAAGAGAGTACATGCCTGAGAGTCCTACATTCAGTGTGTGTGTGTGTGTGTGTGTGTGTGTGTGTGTGTGTGGTGCATATATGTGGTTTATGTATGTACCTGCATGATGGCATATATGTGGCACACAGGATAACTGCAATTGATCTGTGTGTGGTGTGTCAATGGCAGTGTGCTGAGTGTGTGTGTGTGGTGAGTGTGTACAGGTGTACGGTATGTGTGCTGTTTTCTACCTGAGCAGCAAGGAACCTTCGAGGAGGGCAGCTGGCGTCTTCTTTCCCTCGCTCCCTCCCCAGAGTACCGCTTAGCCAGATTCTGAGAGGATCTCTGCTGACAAGACCCCAAGTCTGAGGAGCTTGAAGGCTATGTGACTCCCACAGTCGTCCTTGACAGCCGGCTCCTGTGCCCCACTTCCCACAGGCACCAAACTGCCCAGTGTGGTGCTGGCAGCTAACCAAGCGGGATATTGGCAGTCATATCTGCTCGCTTAAGCCACCGTGTGTACATGGGGAGTGGGGCGGCCGAGCGCCCCACACGCCACCCATAATGGGCTCCGAACAGCACTGCGCCCTCAACGAGCAGGCTGGCTCATTAGAGGAAAATGCGGGCGGCAGTTGCACGGCGCATTGCCTTTGGCTCCGGTCTGTCTTCGCAGACCCCAGATCTCATCTGCCGGAGCTGCATGCGGCTGGTTACAAGGACAGGGCCGGGAGGAGCTACAGCAGGGCTGGGGCCATGCCAGGCCGCGGTCTCATTCTTCCCTCGTCTGCCCCTCACGCTGGCTCTTACTTTGTTCTCTCCTTTCCTCGAGCTGGAGGTGTAGCTCAGCAGAAGCGCACTTGCCTGCTTGTGTGGGCCCTGGGTTCCATTCTCCAGCAAGCAAAAATTCAATTAAATCAAAATTTAAAACTAAGAAAAACGAATTCCTTGCTTGGTTGGTTTTTAGCCTTCTCTCATCTATCAGTGAAGAGCGCACACCTGCCAAAACTGTCATTACCAAGTCCACGCCTTGTGCCCAGCACACGTGATCTCTGCTGCTCACGGCAACCCCGCCAGGTACGCAGAAAGAAACGGAGTCTGGGAGATTAGGGCGTCTGCCTGCATGGAGGAGGGGGACGGACAGCCAGATCTCCCTGTCTCTCCCCACTTAAACTCAAGGCCACCTGTGCTACGCCTGTTCTTAGCACTGTTTTGGTTCAGTGAAAAGGTGAAGAGGTTTATCTTCATCTGGCCTTCCTTCCAAGGGCAGTGCTGTGTGCTCAGTGGAATGTCCCCTGCAATTCTGAAAGGCCCTGATTCTGGGTTATTTCTCTTGGCATCTCCATAAGCCCAAAGACAAAAATGAAAATCTAGGCCCACCAACAAAATCCTCCCACCTTTTAGGATCCCAACCCAGAAGGCGATGGCTGAGACCTCCCCCGCTTCCAGTTTTGTCATCAGTCTGTGTCTTCCAGGCCTGGCCCTGTGATCAGCACGGATCCTCACGGTGGTAACCCAGACCCCCACATCAAATAAGTACAGTCTCCCCAGTTGTCTCACTTCCATCATCAGGGATTTTAAAGACCTGCTTATGACCGAGGTGTGCTCTGCCACAGTTTTCCTCTGATCATCTAAATTGCCTCTTCTCTCCTTCGACTCCTTAAGAAAACCCTGTTTCCAAGGATGTGTGCGTCACCAAGGCCAGCTGAACATGACGGCTGTGCACACTGTGCACACTGGAGCAAGACCCAGGAATTTCAGTCCTCTCTTCTTCGCATATAAACTCAGAGATTACTTCACCCTCTCAACCTCAGTTTGCTCATATGCTGCTGTGGGGAAAACTACTCCACACAAAGCTCTTATCACACTCTGAGGCACATGATGGACCTTACCTATTATTGGAGTTTTCGGTTGGAATGAAGAGCAGACTGTTAAATTTGCATGATTGTACTTTTACAGCAAGCCATTAATGATGCATTCATTTAGGTCTTTCTACTCCCAAAGAACATAGGTTTGATTAATTATAATGAGAATTTAAAATATTTGCATTATTCAGAAATAACCTACCAAGAGTCTAAGCCTGTCCTTTCCTTTCTTGCAGTCTTTTTTTAAAGAGAGAAATAGGGGTTGATGCACTTAGAGCACCCACATAATAAGCACAAGGCCCTGGGTTCAATTCCCCAGCATCATGGAAGCTAGACATAGTGGTGCCTACCTGTGATCCCAATACTCAGGAGGCCAGAGGATTGCAGTGTGCTCAAGGCCAGCCTGGGCTGCATAGTAAGTTCAGGTCCATTTGGACCACAGAGGGAGACCCTGTCTCCAAAAATAAATAAAGAGAGAGAGAGAGAGAGAGAAAGAGAGAGAGAGAGAGAGAGAGAGAGAGAGAGAGAGATTCATTGACTCTTTCTCTGCCTAGTAACAGGTTAAGTAAGACCTAAGCTTGACTAGGTGGCACTGAATCTGCTTTAAGTTCCTGATGCATTCCTACTCAGCCCCATCTTCTCCAACCCTGGCACAGCATGGCTTTACCCTCTCACCCTCTGCAGAGGAGGGGAACAACATCGCCAATGCCAAGCATCTATAACACTTCTCTTTTAACAGTTGTTTATGTGCTTGGGAATGTTTTTCTTCTCCTCAAGGCAAAAGTTGGGCCATCTTATCTCTGCTGTAAGAATTTGCCCCCCCAAAAGAGTTTGAGCCCTTTATGTTAATTTGAAATATATTTGCAAAACAGGACCCAGAATCTGGCCCATGCTGGCAAATTTCTCAGCCAACAGCCTTGGTGGGTCTTGCATGAGCGCGAAATACTTTCTACTTGCCCTTCCTAAAACGCAGGTAAAGCCACATCTCCCAACAAAGCCAATTAGGAATAATAGATGAGGTGTGGGCACTTTCCATCACTCAAATCAAACCTATTTCTAGATTGTAAAGTATGAAAGGAGAGAAATCAGGATGACATTGAGGAAAATGGAACAGCAATAGACAAATGATTTGCTCTTGGTCAGGTTCTCCCCCGGCCTCGCTCTGGCACACACACACACACACACACACACACACACACACACACACACCATACTATGCAAGTAAAGATCTTTATTTCTTGCAGATCACATTATGTTAATCCCAACTCAAACACAGGTATGCTGAGGGCAGAAGAGGGTCAATTTACATTAACATTTTGTCAGACAACAGAATTCCCAATACTGAGCCCAAAAGCGACAGAGTGACCTCCTTGATGGGTGAGAATATAGATGATGCTCTAAATCCTGTAAGTTTTAAGAATTTTCAATCTTGAGATGGTGAATTGCTGTATTCTACCTGTGCTAGTACCTTATTTTGATTAAAAAGAGAATGGACCAATGAGAGTCTTTGAACACAAGGTCGTGTTCCTCTTACACTAAGGTCATTTACATTCTAACTGGGTGAAATATAAATCATGTTTCTTTTTACATTCATATTCAGATCCTGACCTATGTTGTGTCAAGAAATTACATGGAGCCCAGCCTATGTCATTGAAGATGGCTTGATTCATGATGTTTTTCTTAAATTGTGTGATATTAAGTGTAATTCCAAAATTAAAGAATGGACAGTTCATGGGACATTGTGTTAAAAGGCTTATAGTGTTATAGGAAGAAGCAACCAGAGCTCCATATGCTTTTTTTGTGTCATAGAAATGTGGAGGACAGGAGGAGATAGAACTCCCACTGGTCACAACCTGTGTCCTTAACACTGATTAGTCTAGATGGGAATGAAAACCATCCAACTTACTGCACCCTGGTCTCCTATCTTCCAAAATACAGGTGGCCCCTTATAAATATATAAGATATGATGAAAAAATATGGCATGTGGTATTAAAATTTTATTAAAGTGAAATACGCGTCGCTATTAATCCCCTCAAAATACCTCCTTCACTTTGAACGTGCTTATCTCACCATTCTTGCCACTTTCTGAAACAGCGACGGAAGTATCTTTAGCTGTGCTCCATGGCTGCCTTGATGTTCGGAACTGACCCAAACTGTCCCTCTCATGGAAATTTTGACGTTAGGAAATAGCCATTGCAAGATTCAGTGAATAAAGTGGATGAAGCCACACCATGATTTTTTTATGAGCCTGCTTCTCGGTCGGACAGCATTTTGCAACAGCATTCATTGTATTTTTGATCATACCTTACAAAGATACTCAAGAAGGAGGACTCCAGAGCTCCTTCAGAGGCTGGCAAGGATTGATAGAGTGTTTGAAGTGAGCGGACTAGGAACAATGTGCCTTGTACTGTTATTTTTAAACACCATGTTTTTTGATCACTCCTTGTAAGGTCCCTGATTACGTATGACTTTTAGATAGTAAGTATGTCGCTCATATTGCAGATATCCTCTTTGCTTTGCTGAGCTTGGCTGCCCTACCTCCACAGCCTTTCAGCAACTATCCCACAGCTATTGCAGGAGTCAGAACTATCAGGAGACTGATAACCCTATAGAATCAAAAGCAGGGAGGAAACTTAACATCATTAAATCACCTTTCCATTTTACAGGTGATTGAACAGAGGTCAAGGAGATGAAAATCATTCTCTAAGAATACATCACTAACTGTAAGAGCCCGCTGTTGCACCCATCTCCTAGGACAGTGCTATATTCTTCAAGGACTGTTGACTCCTTACGCTGTCAGGGAATTAGGCTTTAGGGTTCACACAGGGGCAAGAGGATACCGTATTTCTGTGCTGTCCACTAAAGCCATAGGCTCCTAACATAGGTACATTCTATCAATGGTCTCTGTGAACAGGGAAACAGTGGTTCACTTTCACAGGGGGGGCGGTGTGCAGGACTGGCAAATTACAGAGAACAATGCACAAATTAGTATCTCAATAAATTATCCTGCCACACAGGCTTTCACATGTCAGGTTTTCTTAAAGTGGGGCACACTCACGTTAACAATTCATGATTACTATGGTTGGTTCAGGAATCTCCCCCTGGAGACCTTTCAGGATCAGATAGAAAACCATTTGTTATTGTTAGCCAAGTTGCAGCAGCCACCAGGAGACCTGCAGGAGGATGAACATAAATGACTTCCCCGGAAGTCTGCTGAACCTTGGACTCTATGAAAATTTAAACAACTAATATTATAATGTTCAAAGCTACGACTGTAATAAGAGCACAAGCATCTTGGTGTTATTACAGAGCTCTGGCAGTACTCAGGGCTTCACAGAATCAGAGAAAATCCCCACAAAGGCCGCGGAAATGCGCTGGTTACTTTCCTTGGAACACCATAAGGAGAACGTGGCATATTTGGTCAATGACTAGAAAGGATGTCATTCTATGCATGTAGGAGACCTAATATTCCCATGATTTGTGAGGAATACAAACAGTCTAGAGAGCTCTCAAAACAAGAGAATGTATTGTTCACCCACAAATGTGGATAAAACCAGGATGGGCAACTGAGGTCCCGAGCTCTCACCTCAGTTTCCTACAGACTCGTTATTTGCTGAAATGGCGCCCTTTCCTGTGTTGCCTTCTTTCCCTCACTGAGCTGATGGGATGACTGGGGTGGGGGGACGTGGTTCTCACACAAAGCTCCTCACTTGCCTCCCACTGCGAGCGGTCAGGAGCTGCGGTGCTTGTGGAGGGTCACCTGCTCCCCAGTGGGATGAGGTGCTTTCAAGGCAGGGCCAGGTTTTCTGGGACCCAGGTGGCAAAACTGAGACTAAAAAGCAGGAAATACAGGACTACTTCTCATGTAACCCAACTAATATAAATGTTTGCAGGAAACACAACAGTCCTGAGAATACTTCCCATGTAACCCAACTAACAGAAACGAATGCCACAAATACTAGAATTCAATTGTTTCACATATGTGGAGAGCAGAGGAAGAACTAACCTAAAAGGTCTAACCTATTCATTTTTCCAATGAAGAAAACACAGACTCCTTACCAGAAGTGAGGCTTTAGCCTCATTAGGCCACTGAAGCCTTTCTTGTCCACCCCTGACATGTCCCCCTTTCCCCAGGAGGGAAATTCTCATTGGCATATAAATTCCAGCCTCTCTCCTCACCCCTCATTTATTTCACTACAGGAAAGAAAGAATTACTTAGTGTGATGGGGACTTTAGAAGGAGAAAATGGGCAGTTGTCACAGGTCTTCTTCTTCCTGTCTTTCCTGGAGACAAGCTGCCTACAGAAAGCATCTTCTGCATTCCTCCCTCAGAGAAGATCTCCTGAAAGAGGGGGAAAGATGTCTTCTCAGACCCAGTGCTGTCTTAAATCTGGTGCTCAGGAGCAGGAGTAAAGCAGTAGTACTAGCACAATAGTACTAGCAGCAGTAGTACCAGCAGTCGTAGTAATAGCATTAGTAGGCAGTATAGTCGTTGGCAGATTCTGTGAATGTTACATTTTCAGTATTTCAGGTAAAAAATTGTCCTCCACCTGCCTCAGTCTTTAGCCTTCTTATCTCGATTGGTTCTGGGTTCCAGTAAGCAAGTTACAATCCTCAAATTACCATAACTATGCTGAGGAGTCTTCCAAATTCTCAGGTTAGAAACCATTTTGAAAATTTCACAGACCCACTCTCGAGAAAAACATATTTCTTAAAGACTATATTTGAATCCCATTTCAAATACTTCTGGTATGTTTGCATTATGAATTACATAATGTGATTTATAGAGCAAGTCAAGAGCACCCTTGACCATCTGGTCTTTGACAAAGAGGCCAAAAACATACAATGGAGAAAAGACAGTCTCTTGAACACATGGTACTAGGAAAACTGGTCATCCACTTGCAGAAGAATGAAAGAAGACCCACAACTTTCACTCTGCACTAAAATAAAATAAGAAAGGAATTAAAGAGCTAGATATGAAAACAAAAGCCTTGAACCTGCTGCAAGATAAAATAAGCAAAAACCTTGCACAGACATAGGCATAGGCAAAGACGTTCTCAACACAGCGCCTATTGCAGAAGAGACAATACTAAGAATCAACAAATAGAATTATATCAAATGATAAAGCTTCTGCACAGCAAAGGAAAAATCAACAGAATGAAGAGAGAACCAATTGAATGACAAAGAAAAGATATTACCCACCTCAGGAAAAGAACTAATATCTAGAATGTATAAAGAACTATAAAACAGCATCTCAAAAATCAAAGACCAACTCTCCCAAAAAGTGGACAATTAAAATGAATAGATAGTCTCAGAAGTCCAGATGCCAATAACTACATGAAAAAAAATAGTCCAGCATCTTTGGTCATTAGAGAAATACAAATCAAAGCAACTCAAAGATCTCATCTTACTTGAGCAAGAATTGCTACTATCAAGAACTCAAAAAAAAAAAAAAACAAATTCTGGCAAGTTTGTGAGGAAAACAAGGAACCCTTCTACATTATTGGCAGGACTATAAACCGGCACAACCATTTGGAAATCAGTATGAAGATGTTTACAAACTAAAAGCAGATATTTCACTTGACCCAGATAAACATCTTTTGGTATCTTTCTGACAGAGTTAAAGTCATGAGATATTATAATAACAGTGACACCTGAACATTCGTGTTTATAGCAGCACAACTCATAATACCTGAATCCTGGGAAGTAACTAATATGTCCAGCAACAGGTGAATGGATAAAAAGAGTGGTATAACCCATTTTCACCCAGGACAGGAAGCTGATTACTAGAATACTCAAGTAGTTGAAGATATATAAAACCTACAAAATCAAAGGCCGGTTTTTAAAATGGGCAGCTGAAAAGAAGACAGTTCCACAGGAAGAAGTACAAATGGCCAGAAAATGCGTGGAAAAAGTTAGTCATTAGAGAAATGCAAATCAAAACATCACTATGGTGCCATCTTACCCCAGTGAGAGTGGCTTATACTACCAAGAACTTGAACACTATTAGATGCGGATGAGGTGGCAGGAGAAAGGAGCCCTTTTGCATTGCTGGAGGGATGTTAAATTAGTTCAGCTGCTATGGAAATCATGGTGATTTCTCAAAGAGCTGAAAATAAATATTTTATTCAATCCAGAGATACCTCTTCTGAGTATCTTCCCAAATGACTTAAAAGCAACATAGAACAGAGATACATGTATAGCCAGGTTTATGGTAGCATGAGTAACAATAGCTAAAATGTGAAAGACATCAAAATGTTCATCAACAGACAAATAGATACAAAAAAGTGTGGTATTTGTACACAATGGAGTACTACTCTTCAATAAAAACAGACAAGTGCAAGGCATTTGTAGGTAAATGGATGCAGCTTGAGACCATCATACTTAGTGAAATGAGTCAGACTCAAAAGGCTAAATATAGTGTAGCTTCTCTATTATGAGACAGCTGGAATAGAGGCAATTTATGGAATAAAATGGATGAAACCTTGGGCATCGGGTGGGAGGAGGCGGGAGGCCAGGGTCAAAAAGGGAGAGGGGAAGGGATTATCATGATTTTGCAATATGTATGTGCACAAAATTCTGAAATGTAATGTCACCACTGTATATTATACACACACACACATATCAAGAAAAATGGGGGAAAAGTGGTATAAGTACACAATAGAATACTACTTTGCCATAAAGAAAGATTAATTTGAGAAATTTGCTGAAAAATAGATGCATGTTGAGACCATTATGCTTAGCAAAATGAATTGGACACAGAAAGTTAAATATCATATGATTTCTCTATTATGAAAAATCCAAAAGATAGGTAAGTAAAAGAGCAAAGTAAAGGAATGATGGTAGGGAACAGGGAGGGGGATTTTGTGGAAAGGGAGAGGGGATGTGGTGGGAGGAGGCGAGAGGATGGGAAGAGGGAAGAGAAATAGAATGATCAAGACAGGATGTGAATATGCAGCAGTCCCTCAAATTGAATATAATTATCATGTTGAAAATAGTAATAAAAAGAAAAATTGGGATGGAAAAGAAGACTTAATAAACTCTAGCAGCTCATAAAAACACTGGTATCTTACCAACATCTGCTATACCAACAATCAGTTACTCTGGGCCTTAACAAGTGTTTGATTTAGTCTACTGATTAGATAAGTGATCTAGTCTATTAACTGAATAAGCAAAAGGCTCTCAACTAGGTACTACAAGTTGGGCATATGGATAAGATTTTTGACCTCCATGTAGAGAATGCTCAAACTCAAAGTTCAGTAGGAAAACACAATGATTAAAAAGTCATAATACAATGTGCCCTTTTACTGTCTACAGTTACATGAATCAACTCTTGCAGAGAAGTTGGAAGTAGTATGGGCAATTTCTAGCTTGTGTCCTTACAGGAAAATGAAAGCTCTTCTCTTCCATTTTCTTCCTCTTCAGTAGCTAGAATGAGTCTGCTGTGGAGACAGCGAAAGTGTGAATCTTGGATCCCGGAATGGAACCACATATTCAGGATGACAGAGCCAGACGTAAGAATTGCCATTACCACTGAACAACTATTTTATGTAGCACCTCCGGTATCCAAGGACAGCCCTTGAAACAAGTCCTTCCAAGAAATTCCAAGCTGTTCGCCAGTGGCTGCTGGGTGTCGATCACTTTGCTGAGCACTGAGGACAAAATATCATTGAAAAACAAGGTCCCTGCTGTCATGGCCCGTATATGGTAGTTGATGACAGCAGCTGCCTAATCACGAAACTGAGTCTGCTGTTGCACGTTTTTGTGAGTCCTCTGAATGGAAGGAACATGAGCTTAGGAGAACACATGGTGGGTTTCTGGTGCGATGGCTCCTGTGCTGAACTCCTCGATCGTTTCCAATGCTGAATTTGGCGTTCTGTGTTTGATCTTGGCTTAGGCACAGCTACTCCCTCTCTCCTTCCCAGCGATGGTAGCCTTCTAAACTTAGCAACCTGACCAGCTTTAGTGAATTGACTTCTCCAGTCCTGGCATAGCAACTTTCTTGGCCCTGGTAGTTGACCACCTAATGATGACCGCCTTGACCTCCAGTATGTGCCAATCTCCCACAAACCTGTCAACTACCTACCTGTGGTCTCAACCTATCAAGCAATTTGATATGTTCCCTTCCGCCCAACCCCCAATTCACACACCACCTAAACAGCCTGATCCTTGATCCACATGCTGGCTAATCTTGCACACTAAGTAGAAGCTCTATTCATCCTATATACCTGGATGCACTACCCAGACATAAAGGTCATGGGGGTTAGAAAGTTTAACTTCAAACTCTTTGTATTTTTGTGTTTTCCTAAGTATTATAAAAGAATTTGACTGGTTGGGTCCCTAGGAAAACTTTCTGAGAACGTATACTTTGAGCTATACCTTGAATCAACCGAAGACTTAGAATGAGAGGGAGCATTCTCTAGATGGGAGCATTAGCCCTGTGGTGGGAGGAAGGAAGCCGACTGGGGTAAGAAACTGGCAGAGGCCTGGCTAAGTGCAGAGACAAGGAATGGTGAGAAGAGGAATGAGGTGGAAATGTAAACAAGGTCAAATTTCCCCAGGCCATCAGAACCATGTGAAAGATCTTGGTCTTAGAGTACTTCTTCAGAGTACTGTATTCCCAGGGAAGAATTTAAACAGAGAATAAGGTAACAGAGGAGGAAAATATGGTCATACCTACAAAGAGAAACATTGGCTCTATTGCAAAGAACAGGTTGAGGGGTTGCAGAGTGATTGCAGGGAAGTTATTACAGCTGCCTGGCAAGATGCTATGACCATTGGGAACAAGAACATGTCAAGGAGTAGATGCAGCTGCTCACTAGAAGTCAACATTTTGGCATACAGGAGAATCACCCTGCTGTAGTTTGATGGCACATGTTTCTCCGAAACTGGTATGTTGAAACCCAATCACCAAGTTGTCGAATCAGAAGGTAGAGCCTCTCTAAGGTGATTAGATCATCAGGATTTCAGTGTCATAAACAGTACTGATACCTTCCCAAGAAGAGCCCTCAAAGGGCTCTGCCTTCCATTCCGCCATGTGAGGATACAGCAAGAAGCAGAGACCAAAACTTCATCTAGCTCAGAATCTGCTGCCCCTTGATCTTAGACCTTCCAGCCTCCAGGAGTGGGAGAAATAAATTTCTATTACTTACCACCTACCAGATCTATAGTATTTTTATTATGGCAGCAACATGCACTAAGACAACTCCAGCAGCTAGACTTTGTTCACTTAGATATCACAAAAAAATCAAAATGAGGCCACAGATTTACGCCATCAGTGTGAGATGAAAATGTCTCAGAATTTCAGAACCCACTAAGGAGAAGTTTCACTTTGGCTAGAAGTCTTATCACGTTCAGTATTTTTTATTTAGTTTGCATCAGTTTTACCATGCCCATCCGTTTGGCAGTGAAAGATCCAAGAAAATGCTAATTATGCAAGTTACACCCAGGGTCATCCCCTTCTCGGCCTTTCCCTAGAAACACATATGCATCCTCTGTGTGTACAACATTTAAGTGGCTAATACTGAAATCAATGGCCATTGCTTTCTCTGGATATGCGTCTACTGTTTTGTTCTGTTTCAGGCTTTATTTTTTGCTGCCTTTCTTCTAAAAATGGGGAAATAATAATCTCTCGGTCTGTCTAAAAATATCTCTTTGTAAATATTCTTCAAAAGCTCATAAGCTCCTAGAGTGAAACATTTCCCTTCCCTTTCCACTAAAAGCACAAAGATAAGTTATTCCTTGATGAAATTATCGACTATCCATCCCATGTGATTCCTTCAACAGCAAGTAAATATTCCCTCAATAACAATGGGTATAGGGTGGAATTAAAATAGAGCAGTGTGGAGAACATGAAAATTCTTAGAGATTTAATGAAAGATTTTTGATAAGATCCAATGAGGCTGTTGTTACATGAGGTGGACTTGGTCATTCACAGCAGCTTTCCCACCCACAACTCTCCCAGTGGGAGGGGTCTGCAACCTACTGGTCGTGGCTTCTCCAGACACCCAGAAAGCTCCTGTGTGTACTGAGTACTCTTTGAGCACCTTTCCTCCAATTTTACAGAGAAAACTTATCTTGAAAAACCAGATCTTCTAGGTGCATTTCAAATTTTTGCCAATTTTGAGTAGAGGGAATAACAATCCAGTTTTTACAAGTTCAATTCTAGGAAACCTGAAATTTAGACTAATCTTCAAGAAAAAAATTATATTCACTCTTGAATATATGGAAACTCAAGTTTTCAAATTGACCCTTAAAAGACATTGGCAAGGAAAAAGCATTTATGTTGTTATGTGCATAATACTTCTAAGTAGACTGGCCCATAGTCCCCATGTGCATAGAAACAAGGGACTTTTTGGAAATTCTTCCTTCGAAACTCTGATGGTTTGGAATAAACTGGGATAAATTTGTTACCCTCTGCAATATATCACACATCAGTTTTCTGAGACAGTTGAGACCTCAGTTGATCAATTGTTATAAAAAACACATATCAGGTCAGTACTTTGGGAGGCACCATAAGAGATAAAAAAGGAGCACAAGTTGCCTGAAATTTTGGGGCTCCCTCATGGTTTCCCAGGAGCACATAATCTAATTTCCCTGGAAATCCCAGTGCAATGACTGATTATTAAATATTACTTGTCAGGCGCTGTGGTTGGCACTTGGGATGCCAAGGTGAATGGAGAGGTGGAGTCTGGTCCCAAAGAACATTCTGACTTTGGGGGACACAGATAAAATACAACACAAGTTAGCAAGGGTTGTTATTGAGCTAGAAAAGTTCCATGTCTACACAACGTAGGACAGACTCACTTGTTGCAGGTGTGTGCGGATGCAATCAGAGCATCAGGCTACATGCAGTATGTTTTGTGTTCCTGGTGGCATAGACCCTTTGTGGTACAAACCATTAGAGTTCCGAACGTAGCAAGGGCTCTCTTGGCAGCGACATGATTTCTGGGTATACAGGAGAAGACCTTCTAGAACTAATAAGATTTACTAGGCTTGGGTAAATTTGTAGCATACACAAATAAGCAAAAAATAAAGGCTCTTTCTTGGACCAATCACACAAATACATTATACACTGTAGATTATGTTTATACAGTTCTCTGCACCTGGGGTGCAAAAACAAATCAACCACCACCAACGAAAGATGACGGTGAGGAGAAACTTCTAGATAAATGCAGTGACATCATGAAAGATACAGAGAAGAGGCAGGAAAGAAGAATATCATTTGGCACTAGGTGGATTCATTAAAAGCAAGCGGTTCACTTAGAAGAAAAAGATGCAATAGGTTAAGGTCAGATGATGCAGGACCAGGAACTGCTAAGGAGCTGGGGATTTATTCTGTGGTCACTGAGGAGCCACTGACGGCTTTCAAGATGAAAAATAATGTGGTGAAAGTGACATTTTTAAAAGCTCGATCTGGCAAAGTGATAACCCAGATCTCGCATGAATTAGAGAAGATTCTGTTAATGGGTTGCCAGGAAATCCTGAGGACAGTTCTCCCTGTTGGCTGGAGATGCAGCTGCTGGTGGGAGGGCAGGAGAGGCTCCTGACATCTCCTTGAGAGATCCTGGAAGCTCATACACCTGCAGACAGAGAAACCCACCTCTGCGCAGAGGACCCTGGCATCCATGAAGCAAACTGCGTCCTCCACCAGGATCCACCTCACAAACGCAGAAGGTCACCGACGAGGAGAAATCAAGGTGAACGATCTTGCAGCTACAATTTCAAATAAAAATCAACCAGGAAAATGGTTTCAACTGTGTATATCTAGACCAAATTAAAACAAAAGTAGAGAGAGCTCTCTGTAGCATCCTGTGTTGTAGACTCTTTCAAATTCCTTTCTCATAATCTATTTCCATTTCTAATTCTACCTGCACAAAATATAATCATGCCTGCTTATAATTACTTATGCATACATGAATACTCGTAAGTTAAACTTGCTCATCTATTTACAAAGACAGTGCGTTACTTCGCAGCTCAGGAATTGCTTCCTTTCCCTGTGATTTTAACTGTGCAACGAGTTTCTTTCTAAAACACATATTTGCAGATGTCATTTTAAACACTATTTTCTGAGATTATATTTTCCATAGAAAACAGATGTCTGCAATTATCCCTTTTTTGACCTCTGAGACTTATCAAAGTCAAATAGGTAATCATCCAATCAGACGGGCTATCATTATCAGAAGAAAAGTAATTATAATCTGAATATGTTTGAACATGATTATTATAAGCTTTAAACTGTTACACTTTTGATTGGGGCAGAATTGGAAGACATTATCACTTCATAATTCAAATGATGTAACTTCACTTGTTTTTGTCATTTAGAATCTGGAGAGCTAAATTTATTTAACAATATAATTCTTTAAACATGAACAAATTATGCAATAATCTCTTTAAAACCATGAGAATGCTTCTCAAAATCTTGACAGTGAAAATAGGGGAAATTGTTTTTTGTAACTAGAGCAAATCGTAGCTCAGCGCTCAGCCACAGAGAGTGGGAAGATCCAGGCAGACATGTTCACTTGACAGACATTTTGTGATCTGCTTGGTTCTCATAAATGGACCAGCTGCCTTCCCGTCTTACCTGCCGAGGCCCACACGTTGCTGGACCAAAGCAGAAAGAGAGTTCTGCCAAATACAGAAATCATTAGAATGGGAAGAAGAAAGAAAAAGAAGAAAGAAAGGAAAGAAAGAAAGAAAGAAAGAAAGAAGAGAGAGAGAGAAAGAAAAAGAAATAAAAGAGAAAATGTGAGTAAGAAAAAAATCTTTTCAGAGAAGATCTATAAATAGTGAAGTCAATTAGATTCAAAAACCCAAATATGAGAATTTAAATTTAAGGGGAAAATGTTGCAAATCTGATGTCTGGTAGCTATTGAGTAAAAATCATTTTCCATTGAAGTAATTTTTTTAGAACCCTGATTACACAATCCAGATCTGTGATTAGGTGCTTGTGACTCGGTGAGGTGCCCTGGTTTATAGTTCTCTGTCTCCTCTGGGCTGATCCCTTCCCACAGTGCCTCCAAGGCGACGTTGCTCCTTCTCAGGACCAAGCTGTGGGGATGGCAAGCCTGCTTGGGTGATGGCTGGGCCTGCGTTAACCTAGAACTGGGCACACGTATAAAACAGGACACGGGGTCCTGTACTCAGAAGTGTGTGGTGTTTGTGCTTTCTAAATATGGCACTAGCTGAGAGTTAGGAATTGTAAGAAAAAGGAGCTTTATAGGAGGATTTCAGAAACGTGTAGCATTTCCTAGAACAATGGTTGAGAGGTACCAGTCATCTTAAAATTCTAGCTCAACAGCCTCAGGTCCTAAGGCAGTCCTCACCCCACCTTATCCCCAAAATAGAGCAGCCTTCTGGTCAAAGCCAAGTTTGTATCATCTCACCTCCCTTACGAAGGGCAGGCCTGTCGCCCCAGCACTCCAGGAAATTGGGGCAGGAAGATCACAAGGTTGCGCTCAGCCAGGGCAACTTAGAGAGATCTTGTCTCAAAATCAAAACTAAAAAATAGGCTGGAGATGCATCTTAGTGTGAAGGCCTTGGGTTGGGTCTCCTTTCTCTTCCTCCTCTGCAACTAATGCTTCATTTTCATCATTCAACAAAGATCTATGAAGTGCCCATGATGACTAGGCACTAGGGACGTTACAGTAGACAAATACCTCTGCCCTTCTGGACCTCAAAACACTAGTTAAATTCTTGTTAACACTAGTGGCTTAAATGTCAACTAATAAGAAGGGCTTAAGCAGAGTTATCGAGGACTAAATGCACAGAAATCAGCACCTGTGGAAGAATAGGGCCCAGCAGTGTAACCTGGAACCCCTAGAGTGGCATAAGACATGACTCCCCTCCTGGGGAGGTGGGAGGCTTGCAGGCTAATCTGTGCTGCTGTGGTTTCTATGGGTGCCTCAGGCAATGTCCTCCTATACACACATACTCGCTCATTACACTAGTCCAAGGCTGGGCTGCTCCAGAAGCCCCTCTGATCTGTCTGGTGCTACAGAGACTGAGCTCTCAGCAGTGCTGGAGCAATTTAGACTTTGACAACTCTTGGAAATGATTTAAATAGATTTTACATAATGAGATGTACATGAGCCTTGGGGGCCAGGGGTCCAATACCATGATTTAGAACTGGAACGTCCCCCCAAGACCTCACATATTTGGAGGATGATGGATCATGGGAGTTAATTGGATCCATTGGCTTAATCCTTTGATGGCTTTATGGTTGTTAGGAGAGGGGGCCTGGTTGTGGGGGATGGGTCACTGCGGGAGTGGCAGGGACTGGTATAGCTCCCTCCCTAGCTCTAATCTACCCTTCACTCCTACTGCTCCCTTCCTCCACACCACAAGCTGCCTGCCTCCATGCCAGCCCTGCTGCCATTGTCAGCTGACCAAACGTGATTGAGACCTTCGGATGCTGGGAGCTAAAATAAACATCTCCTTCAAGTGTGAGTGTTGGGTGTTGTGTCCCATTGACAAGAAGATGACTAGGACAACTTTTATAGAAGATATTCCGTCTTTATTAATAATACCAATGGTTTGTAACTCCCTACCACTCAGTACGGTGCTGGGCACAATGGGAGTAATCAGAAACTTTTAAATAAAGGAATGGCTGTCGGGCCCCCTTGCCTAAATCTCCACTGCTCTGTTCAGTCCTTGTGGAAAGACCTTTGTCTGTGTGTTTCCCTGCTGGGCATGGAATCTCAGACTAATGTACTATCTCATAAGAGGTCAAATTGGAAGCTTCCAGGTTGGTTCTTAACTGTAAAAATTTCACCTGGCCCAGGTATTTATGCTGTGGCACTACCGTTAGAGATTATTTTTTAAATATTCTGTATTAACATGGTTTGTAGTCCCAAAAGCTAACACAGCCATACGGCTCCTGGCGTGTTGAGCTTATGCAAGTGGGTGGTCTCCAACTGCATCCACATTTCTATCTTTCTCCTGTCAATCAACTTTCAAGTAACCAAGGCAGCCTATTAACACTTAGTGACTTTTGCAGACCTGGTACGTGGCTGCCCTGGAGCCCTGTGACCACCTTCTCCACCTTTTCAGAATTTCCTTTCTTCCTAATATTTCCTGGCCTCGTTTTTATCCTCTCAAGACCTCTGAGTTGGGGCACCCACAGTCTGAACGGTACCTTTCCCACTAAACCTTCTGTGTTCGTCCGCTCTCTGCTACTGTAACCAAAACCTGAGGTGCCGGACTTTGGAGGACAGAAGGCTTCCTTTAGTACTCATAGTCTTGGAAGTTTTGATCCGTAAGTGGGCAGACCTGTTGCATTTAGGCCTCTGGTTGGAGTGGGGGCAGAAGAGCATGGCGGGAACACATGGCAGAAAAAAACCATTTATCTCATGGCAAGGGTGCAAAAAAAAGAACAGGAGACCAGGGTCCCACAGGCCTAATTTAGAGCACACACCCAACTGCCAAACATTTCCTTTTAGGCCCCACCTCTTAAGCTTTCTACCACCTCTCAATAACACCCCTCTGGTAGTCTTGCTAAGTTTCCAGGCTGGGCTCAATTTTGAAATCCTCTTGCCTCAGCCCCTTGGAGTTCTGGGATTGCAGACCAATTGCACTGGGCCCAGCTGACAAGTGTTCGGGACGTGACACTTTTGAGGACTTTTAAGATCCAAAGCGAAGCAACTTCTTTGACCTTATGAACAATCTCTTCTCCCTCTCATTGCTTAGTGTAATTATTTTACATAGAAATTATTCATATCTTCCATTATTCTGTCAACTCTTTTTATCTAGCTGCAAATGTCCACACATGTGATCAATTCACCAGATAACTAGGTGAATAGCATGCTGCTAATGGCTGTGCTTGAGGGCTCCAGCAGACCCAGGCTTAAATTTCCATCTTCCTCTATGGCTTATTACACGTCACCTCTGGATTTCAGATTTGCCATCAGAAAAAAAAATAGGGCAATTAAATCTATTTGTAATAAGCCTATCTTTTACATTATTTTGACACTCGGTGCTGTGCTGATGCTGAGGACACTGCCCTGCCAACACTAGCCAATACCCAGAGGCCACTACGTGACTTGTGAGTGTGGCTCCTCCTCCTTTACCTGCACTCTTTCACAGACCCTCACACTCGGGCCACTACTTTCCATCCCCACCCGAGTTGCCTCCAGGCCACGCAGCAGGAAACTAAGTGTAGACTCTATGTTTTAGGCCTGTTAAAATTATCCAAGCTACATGACTGTACAAGCTTGCTGACCCTGCCTCACTGGTTCTGGCCACAGTGACCACCATGAAGGTTCCCGCACACAATTTGCCCTCACTCCCCGTGTATCCAGACAGACTCGGTCATTTGGGGATCTGTGTACAAAAACTTCTTCTTTCTGATAGTCATTTGACTGCAAACCCTGAGTGTATTTTAAAATGCTATCTCATGGTATTATGGTGGTGTTTCCCAACTGGGTGTCATTTTGAACTTCAGGGGACATATGACGGTATCTGGTGACGTGTTTTAGTTGACACAACTGCAAAAAATGGGGCTACTAGCATCTAGTGGGTAAAGGCCAGCAATGCTGGTAAAGAGCTTACAAAGCAGAGGGCAGCCCCTTGCCACAAAGAATGACCCTGCCCAAAATGTCAGGACTGAGGACTCCTGGCTTACTGTGAGGATTCAATAAAGTAAACCAAGTGAAGTGCTTGCTACAGTGTTTTTCCCTCTATAATGTGCACCGGAGTCACCTTGAGGTCTTGTTAAAGCACGTGCTGCTTCTAACACTCTTGTAGGCTGAGGCAGGAGGATGGTAAATTTGAGCCCACCCTTGGCAACTTAGCAAGACCCTGTCTCAAAATCAAAACTAAAAATGGGCTGGTAGAGGCCCTGGGTTTGATCCCCAGTACCAATAAATAAAAATAAAAAATGTATCATACATTGATGGGCTCACTTCAGTAGCTTCTAATTCAGCAAGTATGGGAAAGGGCCTGAAAATTTTTATTTCAGACGAATTTCAAGGTGTTGCTGATGCTATTGTTTTGACACTATCCTTTGGGAATAATTGACCTAATTCACAACAATCACCCAAAGAATTATACCCCATAATTTTTATTTTATTAGATTCGTTAGGTCTGAAAGCAAACCTCATGCCCACATGAGTGGAAGATGTTACAGGCACTCCATAGGAGACATTGATGGCTATTTGACCTTGAAATGTCAATGAGCAGTGAACTGCACTTATTAATAAAAGGATGTGCTTACTACAACTGGGTGAAATTACCCTAGTTTTTTTTCAGATTGCAAAGCTGAAATCCAGAGGTAACTTTTTATAATGCACTTATTAGGTATATATATATATATATATATATATATATATATATATATATATATCACTTCAAATTAGGGATATGTTCTAGTTAACCACTGCTGCAGAACAAATCATACCAAAGCTTAGCAGCTTAAAATACCAGACATTTTATTGCATGTCATGATTTTGTGGGTCAGGAATTCTGCAGGGGTTGGTTGGCTGGAGGTCTCATTGCTGGCAGATGGACTCATGGGTTCCCATGGCAGATATCTTGCAGAGATAGTGTGAAGGCTCCTTCAGGACTGTCCCCTGGAGTTCTTCTGTGTGACCTCTCCAGTATGGTGGCCATAGGGTAGTCAGACTGCTACATGCGGCTCTGGGCTGTGTGAAAGTGCCCCAGCTGGTGAAATGGAAGCTCTGTACCCTATTATGACCTAGCCCCAGAAGTCATCTGTGGCCACACTTGCTGCATGCAGATGGAGGAAACACCAAGCGCTTCTCCTGCTCGGTCTTAGTTACCTTTTCATTTGCCGGGATGCAATATCTGACACCCACAAATTAAGGGAGCAAAAGTTTATTCTAGCTCACAGTTTTAGGAGGTTTCAGGCCATCCATGGGTAGCTGGCAATGGTGGAGGAGACCTAGCCGGAGTCAAGCTGTTCACGGCATGACGAGACAAGAAGCCGAGTGCGGGGAAGAGGGAGGAGCCAGTGTACACCCTTCCTGTCATGCCCCAGAAATCCAACCCTTTGGACCAAGCTCCGCCTCCTGACAGCACAAGAGATCAATGGATTAACCCCATAACTGAATTGCCTTCCAAATGGGAGGCTGCTGGGGGACATTCCAGATCATCCTCCTTCCCCAGACTCAAGGCAAGAGATACAGATCCCACCTTTTCGTGGGAGGAGCGTCAAAGAATTTGTTGGCCTTATTTCCAAACTAACTCAACCGTTTGGCTGCACCCCTGTTTCTAACGGAGGGAGTGGAACAAATAAGCCGGCACCCTCAGGACTTTGTGATTTTATCCCGTTCTTCTGTTCTGAACTTTGGGTGCTGGATCTTCACCCTCAGTGCATCGCAGCTGCATCCCCATTGCCGTCTTCGTGTTAGGACTGTGGGTTGGAGTCAGAATCGCATACCTGTCAGAGCCCGGTGCAGTAAAGCCCGCGACAAAATGCACTTCCTCGTCACAGGCTTCTTACCCAGCAGGAACAATCACGCCCCCACGGACACACTCCCACGTGCTGCTTCTCTCCCCTTGTTTTGTGCCTGGGATACGGGTGCGCTTTGGCCCCATCCTTGGCATGGGAGCGGGATCTACACAAACAGATGTAACCGTGAAGCTCCTGCCGTCGCCGAGGGAGGCACCTGCGGTCAGAACGACGCCCGCCCGCGTGTCTTCAGGGCTACCCATGCCGCACTCCTTGACGGGCTCCATGAGGCAGCAGGAGTTGAATGACGCCCTCAGCAGCAGCCGGGGATTACTCTGGTGGCGTTACTCGTGATTATCTACAAGCGAGAAACAAAAATCATTTAAACAAGCAGCATGTGCTCTTCCAGGGCAACGTAGGAGCTCCTGGAAGCCGTTGCTTGTTTTAAAACGCCATCGTAATGCTAGACTTCCGCGTGTTTTTATCACTTCCCTATCCTCAGTTCTTAGCGGAGGCCCGAACGACTGGGCCGGAGTAAGAGGGGGAGATTTAATGATTCATTTGTATACATTTGGCCTAGTGGGAATTTGATGTGGTGGAAACAGTAGGAGAATATTAAGTTAGGGGCATTCCCTGCATGATTCTCTGTTTGTTTTTTTTGTAGTAGGAGGGGTTGAGCCCAGGGTTTACACACTGAGCTACGTCCTCAGTAACTCCGCCCTTGTTTTTTATTAATTTTTTTTGAGACAGGATTTTATTAAGTCTTGAAGTTGTCCAGGCTGGCCTTGAACTTGCAACCCTCCTGCTGGGGTTACAGGCCTGTACCACCAGGCCCACAGGCCTGATTCTCTGTTCTATTTGAAACCAGACACAAAATGCAGGTGCTACATGAGGCCAAGAACGCCACAGCAGCTCCGCGATTCATGAGCCCATATGCTCAGCTTCATCCTTTCTAAATGAGGTTGTCAGAACTCCCTTCGCTTTCTGGCATCCTTAATCCCCCTGTTCCGGGGAGTTCTTTGCGCACGTGTACCCCCTAGCATTCCTCCATTAAAGTCCTTCTCCTAAGGCAACAGCGCAGCACTCTAAAGACAGGGATTGAGCAAGCCACACATAGCTGTCCTGAAATCCTCTCATTCGCCAGCAAACCTCTCCCAGCAAGGTGCTCCCGGTCCCCCTACAGCTCTCTCCAGCGTCAGAGCCGGCCAGCTCTGAGGCCAGTGCATCCATCAAGGTCCAGCCAGGAAACAGAAACCACCAGAGAATTTGAAACAGAAGGGCTTTGGTTACACAAGGGATGGAGGTGCTGAGAGGCCAGGCAGGAGGCAGTGAGGAACTGAGGGACTGCAGTGACAGGCAGCAGTTGCTACTACAGGGCGGAAGGATGAGGGGAGGGAACGGAAATAAAAAGATAAGATCGTGGTGGGCAACTTTTTGCGTGCAACCTGTCCCGATAGGCTGCCTGGCACTAAGCGGAGGCAGAGGGTTGGGCAGCTGAGGAAGGAGGGAAAATACCTGTTCATCGCTCCCCACCACCACCATCCAGCGCCTCCTCAGTGCCCCCCATCATCTCCCTGTCTTAGAAAAACACTCTGCAGGGGTGAATTATCCCTGTAACTCACAGAAAAGTAGGTACAGACCAAGAAACCAAGCCAAGGAATGCAAGCCAGGAGGTGCCCTGCCAGTCACCCTGAGACACGATTCTCACTCAGATCTCTGCGGACTCTCCAGGACCGTGCACATGGCTGTCTTTCAGCTCAAGGTCATTGTCACTGCTCAACGGCCTCAGACTGCCCTTCTGGTAACAGTCTGAGACCAGCTTTTCTCTCTAAAGCCTTCCAGCCTTGGTCCTCGGCTCTTTCTGCCTCCGACTAAGGCCTAGGTCAGTTTCCCTACATCTTTGTGGCTCCCCAGCTCTCTGTGGCTCCCATGGATTCTCCAGAGTCTTTGCCAATTTAACTTGCCCCTGAACCCATTTTTGTAAGCTGACCTCAGCTCTGGTAAGCATGGTCGAGGTTTTTGTATCAAACAATCCTGATTCTTACCAGAGAAATATTCTAGCCTTCTCTCTTTTCTAACAGAACAAGGTATTTTTCCCTCATCATGCACCCAACTCCAGAAGGAAGGGAGTTAGACTCCACCTCTTTGCAGAAGAGCCAAGAGAAGGAGGCTGTCGTGGCCCGTTTTGAACATGTGACCAGCCCCAGGTAGACACCATGGAGATCCGAATTGGTAGATCGTCTCAAACACTTCTCTTACTCCCTCTATCCTTCTCTTCTTTCCTTCCTTTTAAAATTTTCTCATAGTACCTACAGATTGGAAGTTAATCCTTGGAAAACAGTACAATGCTGCCCACAGCTTCACCACAGGTTAAACCTTTCAAGATTTGATGGTTCTTTATTTTATCTTGATTTTACCACACTAGACTCTGCTACTGTTGCCATCAACATATCCCACTCGATTAGCAGAATAAATTGAACTGGGGACCAAGTCTTAGGTCATGGACTGACTGAATGTTTGGTGGACCACAGACTCTCCCTGCAACTGTGGCTCTTTTCCCTCCATCAAGGAATAAGGAGGTACTCTTCTTGCTCTAAGGACAAAATAGAGTCTCAGAATTGATAGTACTAGGCCTCCCAGCCAAGGGATGGGGGCCCTTGAGCCCATGAGTAGCGGGAGAGAGCTCTTGACCAAGAAAAAAACACCACAGCTAAAGGAACACCAGTTTTGTGGCCTGGTTGTCTCAGTCTCCATAAAGGAGAACAGAAAGTCCTGGAAAATCATGTTTATGGATGGACCTAGCTCTGAGAAAGAGAGACTATTCACATGTGAGAAAGTCAAGGCATTCTTTCTTCTTGAAGTTCAGTGTTCTCCAGAGACCCACTATCTTAATCATAAACTCGATGCCAAGATCCCTGAGGGTAACTCCAGGCAACAGGCTCTAATCACCAAATTAATATTTAAACCACAGAGGCAAATTTAGACCTGGTGCAGCACCCTTTCTTTGGGTTCCAGTTCCTCTGTTCAAAGACAAGTTTCTGGGAACTGCAACCTTTGTGACACGCTGCTTTTCAAACCTATCAGAGCTCACACCTGCATTTAATAACAAGTGAGGTGCTTTTTTTTCCCGAGTGCTACTTTAATCTCTATCCTGAATGAAATGTCAAAAAAATAAGCATAACTTATCTCATGCAGAACAGAGGAGGGAAATCAGCACAATACCCTAGCTGATCCAGAGGAAACTCAACGTCATTTACAATAAAATAATGTCCATTTCAATATGCAAATGCTCAGGTGAGGCTGTACCGGAAGCCACAATCAAACCCTGAGGCTCCAGAGATGCTCTGAAGCACTAGGAACATACCCAGTACAGATGTAGCCCATCCAGGTGGCTTGACCATGAGTGAGGTGACTTTCTGAAATGGTGAACAATTTTTGGCAATACTTTGAATGCAGCAGAATGTCACATGCTTCCTGATTTATGTGGCTGTGCAAAGTTTAATCTATGTTAATCCATGCAAAAAGATCTCATATGAACTTTAAAAACTTGCTAGATTGTAAGTTCCTGTAGTATTAGAGAGTTTTCGCCTATAGGGATGTCCAGCAGGACCCTCTAGGTCATGTGAAACACATTTTTCTCTGCTTGGCCTTCACCCACTACATGGCAGTAATATCTTCATCCTAATAATCAAACAAAGGTTCCCTCAAAGGTCCAAAACGCCCTGAAGGGTGTAGGAAATCACAACCTACAAGTGTTTTGCAGCTCAACTTTCTGAGTGTTTCAGGGGCCTAGGAAGGGTTTAAAGAGCTTTCACGAGGAACTGGGGGTATCGCCCAGTAGTCAGAGTGCTTTTGCCTAGTGTGCACAAGGCTCTGGGTTCAATTCCCCTGTACCACATAAAAATTAACAGGCATGGCGGTGCACACCTATAATTCCAGCACTCGGGAGCCTGAAGCAAGAAGATTGCTGTGAGTTGTAGGCCAGCCTGGGCTACATAGAGAGTTCAGGACCAGTTTGGATCACAAAGCAACAGAGCTTCATATGAATGAAGTTGAAGATACAATTATTTTCTTTTCTCACAGGAGGAAACTGAGACACAAAGAATCCGAATGACTCCCCAAGGCTATAGGGAGACACCAAAAGTGCTGGTGGGAATCAAACCTGAACAGACCAGCAGAGCGGTAACCAGGACCTCTCCCTTTCTTCGCTCTGTCCTTTGGAAGACCTGTTCAACCTGTTTTCTACAGGTAGATCCAGGTGCTGACAACACACTACAGCCTTCCAGAAAATCACAGAAAATCCATTTATTCTATCTTGCTTCTCTTTCTAAGCCGAAAATCTCTTAGCAGTATTCAGGAGGCCCTTACAAGCGCCCTCAGAGCCCAGTGCTCGGTCCTCTCCTTGAGCCTTTCGGAGTTTGCTTTCCATTCAGGGGTTTCCGAACTCTTCCATCCACTCCAGCAATATGGTAACTAAGCCAAGTAAAAGAGGCATAATTTACTGCCTTCCCCCTGCATGTCCAATTATCCCATGTGAGCCTCGCTAACCTTCTCCTCACCTCACAAAGCTTTCCGTTTGCTCTGTCAGACCGCTGGGTACAGCAATGATAACCTGCTTATATACCCTGTGTCATTTCAAACAAAGGCTCGCGCCACTGAATGGGGGCTGTTTCTGAAGCGATTAGCTCACCTGTCGCCCAAGGTAGCTCAGTGTGTCTCCTGGAGAGTTCCTAAGAGCAGATGTGGAAGGAAAGGCCCCTGCTCCCTGCTAAGCCCTCTTTCTGTTCTGCATTAGCAAATTCTAGTTGGTCCCTGTGTGAGCTGGTTGCCAGCTCTGGGACACTGCCAGTCCTAAATTAAAATGTGGACCACAGAGTCTCATTTTCCTTAGGGGAACATCATTGTCAAGCAAGTGAACATAAGTCACAAGGTCTCTGAAAATCTACTAGTCACTCTGGCAATGACGTCCACCAGGACCTCCTCTAAGGGTGGCGTCCTGCTGTGTGTCATATCTAAAAGAACACAGATGCACCCAACCGGAGTATGTGTGTGATGGCCACCTGCGTGTGCCTTCACAGCTGCAGGGATCTTCCAGGTCAACGCTTCGAGGTTATGGTCTTGCAGGTCTTCCTGTTCCCCCCTTTCCTTTGCTCCTATCAAGCGCCCACTTATTAGTGAGCCCAACACCGTGTATTAGGAACAAGAAAGAGAGGTATGTGAAGACAAGGAGAGCGAGGGAACTGTGGGGAAGCTCCAGAGATTGTGGTTGTAATCCAGCTGGCCCAAGACATGGGATCGTCAAAGGCAAGCCATTTAATAAGCTACGAGTAAAGTCAGCTCTCTCAGGGGTACCTTTAAGAGGGTGTGATGGCACATGCCTGAGGCAGGAGATTGTTATGAGGACCAGCATTGACTATAGAGTGAGACCTACCAAAGAGAGAGAGAGAGAGAGAGAGAGAGAGAGAGAGAGAGAGAGAGAGAGAGAAGGAGGGGGGAGGGAGAACATTTTTGTGTCAATCAAGTCACAGCTAGAATCAGAATCTACTATATCTTCTCAAATCACCAATAAATATAGGTGCCCATGAAAGGAGACCTTGTTCACTGCCTTTTATTTCCTTTCTCTCATCTGCCATTCTTACCACTTTCTCTTAAATAAAACACAAAGCATTAGATTGAGTCTAAATGTCTAGCAGAAACATTGGCTATCAACATAAAAATATTTAAGTCTACTCTCCCAAGAAAACAGGCCAAAAATAGATCTATTTTATTTGTTTTATCAGTAAATAAAATAGGTAATTCATCTTCCAGACGCAACAGAGCATGGGCACTTCTGAGTCACCTCTCTGGTTCTTGAATTCCCCTTCTGCCTGTGGGATTCTTCTGATGATTGAACTAAATCTCGTGACTTCATGTGTCACCGCTGTCTCTTCTCTTTAACTCTTTCCAACCTCTGGTCATATTTTCCCAATTATTCTCTGACAGTTTGCACCAGGATGTCCCTCAACTCCTTCAACTTGACGTGCTCAAAACTGAGCTCACCTCACCCAGGTACAAGTACTCCCCACCCCATCCTTCCCATTCCCCTTGCCCCGTGATCCCACTCTTGACTGGAAGGACCCATTAGTATACTTGCTTATATTCTAATCTGTGACAGGACAGATATATCACAACATTAGATTGTAAGGGCTGTGTTTTGTTGTTGTTGTTGTTGTTGTTGTTGTTGTTGTTGTTGTTGTTGTTGTTTTGTTTTTTTCATGTTTAGGGCTGAGGATACAATCTAGGGTCTTTACATTGAGCTATATCTTCAGCCCATTATATAATTTTGCTTTTAAGATGGGGTCTTCCTAAGTCACTAAGTTACCCATGCTGGGTCAAGCTTTTAATATTCTTGCCACAGCTTCCCAGAATGCTGGGATTATAGGCCTGCACCCCAGGGCCTGTTGAGACTGTAAGTTTCTTAAGTGTAAGAGCTGAGCTTGATTTCTTCTTTTAAATATTACTAGACCACTTAGCAGTTGCCATGCACATCAGCAGACACACCAAATATTTATTTCATGAATGGCAAGGGCACTCAGCTTTCGTGTTAGCAACAGTAATATCAAAGGGACTTACATAGATAGAGAAGGATTGTGGCATTATTATGGAAGAGTCTACGTGATGGGAAAAGAGTGCCATGTTCTCCCCAAATGCCTTGCACCGTTCTTCCAAGTGCTCAGCAGACATGGCTAACTGGCTGACCAGTGCTCTTTGTCTTTGGAAAGCTGATGAAATGATGGAAAATGACATTTTCCCTTTATTGGCGCTAGAGGCACAAAGTTAATAGCCTCAGCAGATGGGGTGCAGATGCACTGCCTAGTGTCATGGACAGTAGACCTTCAGTCACTGCCCTGTCACAGTGCTGCAAACACGTGATGGCTGCAAACTCTGGATGAAAAATAGTAGGTCATTGTAACCATCATCACCATCACAATTTTTCACTTCCCCACTCTACTATGAGCTTTAAATTTTTAAAATTTACATATGGCATCCATTTCCCCTTCCCACACTCTCAAACCTCCCCACCACACCCCCTTTCCCTGTCCACAAAGTCTTTTACTTTTTTATCGCTTGTTTTTCTCAGACTATAGAAATCATATGCTATTCAATTGTCTGTGTTTGACTCGTTTCACTAAGCATGGTGGTCTCAAAATACATCTATTTTCCTACAAATGATTCAAATTTGTCTTTCTTTATGGCAGAGTAGTACTCTACTATGTATACATATCACATATTCTTTATCCATTCACCTATTATTGAACATATTGGCTTCTTCCAAGATTTGGCTATCAACATGGATATGCATGTATCACTCTTGTAAGATGACTTTACCTCTTTAACCAGAAGAGGTATAGCTGGGTCAAACAAAATATCAATTGTCTGTTTTCTTGAGGAATATCCATACTACTTTCCACAGTGGTTATACCAGTTTACAGTCCCACTAGTGAGGTAGCATTGTTCCTTTTTTCTGGCAACCTCACCAGTATTTGTTGTTTTTTGAGTTCTTAATATCAGCCATTTTTCCTGGAGTTAGATGAAACCTCAGTGTTGTTTTGAATTGCACTTCTCCAATAGCTAAATGTGCTACATAGTTTTTCATGTATTTATTGATCTCTCAGATTTCTTCTGAGAACTATCTATTCACTTCAGTTGCCATTTTTTTTTTTTGATTGGGTCTTTTAGTTTGGAGGGTCTAATTTTTTTTTCAGTTCTTCGTGTATTCTTGGTAATAGTCCTCCAGCTGAGGAGCAGCTGACAAACTTTTTTTTCATTCTATTGGTTTCTTCTTCACTGTTGCTGTTTCTTTTGCTGAGCAGCCATTTTTTAATTTGATGCAATCCCTCTTGTTGATTTTTGGAGCTATCTCACATGCTTTGGGTGTTTTATCAAGAAAGCTCTTGCAACATGTCCTCAAGGTTTTGCTAATTTTTTCTTCTAACACATTCAGTGTTTCTACTTTAATGTCATTGGATTTTAATGTCTAAGTCATTTTGTTTGGATTTTGGTACATGGTGAAAGATTTTTCTGCAACCTCAGCGTGTTTCATTGATCCACTGTCTGTTTTTGTGCGGATACCACGTGGTTCTTTTATCACTGTTTCCTTGTAACATAATTTGATATTTGATATTGTGATACCTCCTGCATTTGTTTTGTTGCTTAGGATTGTTTTGGCTACTCTGGACCTCTTCTGGCTTCATATCAATTTTTTAGGTCATTTTTCTAGTTCTGTGAAAAGTGTTATTGGTACCTTGGTTAGAATTACATTGAATCTGCATATCAGTGTTCTACCATGAACTTTTAAAAAAAAGATAATGTCTGCCTTATTATTTAATTCATTTTTATGGCTATGTTATTAAACATCAAGTTCAACTTAATATAGATCATAATGTAGGTGATATAATATTCTTATAAGGACAATTATTAATTTTTTAAAAGCGTTAATCAACTGGTCTTTTGTTTGCTTGCTTTCTTTTGTGGTATTGGGTACTGAATCCACTGAAACTCTTAAGTATATCCATAACTCTTTCCTCTTTTTTTGAGACAAGTAGCTGAGATTACAGGATGGGCCATTTCACTCAGCTTAATCCCCTGTTTTATAACGCACATCAAATTGGTCCCAGAATATGTTTGTAATAATTTTTTAAAACAAAACTAAGTTGAAGCTGCTTTTTTAATCTCCCAGTACATTCCATAGAGCAGATGCATCAGAATCACCTAGGATACATTACATAGACATATGTATACATGTATTTCTAGATTAGATATGGAGACCTGCATTTTAAATATGAACTCAAGGACTGATAAAGCACAGTGAAATTTCAGGATATTGACCTGAAGTGAGACTTGAATGAATTGTGGGAATTGTCATGGAGAGAGCTGACACAGACCTGCAACTCATTTAGTTCTATGATCGCATGTTGGATGACTTTTTGTCCTAGTTGAATTAAAGGAAGGAAACTGGACAATAAGACCTCACAAGAATCTTTCCTGATATGTAATTCTGTGAAAAATAAACTGTCTATCATCCTCTCAAGTTTGACATTCAGAAACAAAATGCTAGACCTGTCATTTCTCTACTAGTGATCCAAATTGGCTGGAGTAGCTCATTTTTCTTTCCAGCCTCTTTTCTTTGTTAGTTAAACCCAGTATTCATGAATGCCTACCTAATGCCAAGGCCATGCAAGATGATTTGGGAGAAATGTGGACTATGAATGTACGAAGTCAGCCATCTGGGAAAAGCTCACCGCCCATGACAACAAAGAGGCAGATGAAAGACCGGGAGCAACTCGGTGGCAGTGTGTATACAAATTGTCCCCCAGGTACCCCCACGCTGAGGGCTCTAGCACCACGGTAGCAATAGTGCAGAGCTGGGGCCTAGAGAAGGGAATGAGTTGTGAGGGTGCTGACCTCATCAATGGATGAATCCACTGACGACTTCATACCTGAATGGGAGGGGGAGCCCCATGGGAGGAAGTAGATTATTCTGGGCATCACTGGAAGGGTAAACTTTGTCTTTGGCCCTTTCCTCTTGCTCTGGCCCTCTCTTTTCTTTGCCTCCTGGCCACTATGATGAGAGTAGCTTTCTTCTGCCATGCCCTTCCACCATGCCATTTCTACCCTGGAGTCAGTAGGCTATGGACTGACATCCCTGAAACCATGAGCCAAAATAAATTCCTCCTCAAGTTGCTTTTCTCAGATATTTAGTCACAGCAATGGGAAGCTAATGAGCACAAACTCCAAATACAAGAAGAAAATGTTTGTTGAGTGCGAGGAAATAACACTATAAATAACAACACTGGGAGGTTCTGAGGAAATGGATCATTTCAAGCAGTGAGTGGGATGTGAATCCAATCTCAAAGAATGGAGGATGGTTTGGAAAGCCAGATAAGACCAGAGAAAGTAGACCCAGTAACTTGAGTGGCACAAGCAAATTTTAGATGAGGGGAAATAAACTCATTGGACAAGAAAGATGGTTAGGGAAGAAAAGTAGAAAATATACAAGCAAACTGAAATTTAAAAGAATTTTGGATGTTCCTTATAGGGAAATAGAGAAATGGGAGGATGGCTGGTCAACACATTTGGAAAAAGTGGTATTTGAACAGAACTAAATCAGAGGGCAGTTTTAGGATGATTTTTTAAAACAAAGGATGTGAAGCAGATATATCAGTTGGAAGACTGTTGCAAAAGACCTCAGATGATGTTTAATAAAAGACTTTAACCAGGGCTAGAGTACTAGAGTCTAGCAGGAATAGAGAGAAAGAGATACATAATCCATTACCATAAAACTCAATGACCAATTGGAAACGAGGTTGCAAAGAACGAAATCAAACCTTTCTAACCTTATAAGTATTGATCACTGGTCAGACGTATCCTTTCACAGACAAAGATGTTTCCTCTGTGTCTGGGCCTTGCCAATGCAGTTTTCCATTGACTTTTATCATCTTCAGTATTGGTCTTGTCTGTGTGCATTGCCAGGCATTTCTCCACAGCATCTTAATGTGAGCTGTTACCAGAGAAGTATCCAAATTCACTTGTTGAGATCAATCAAAATCTGGCAAAAACTAGGCCATAGTAGCCAGGCTAGGCTGTATCATGGGACATCTACACTGTAGTGAATGGCCTTTGAGTCAGATGTGAGTATATAACCAGAAAAAAAGTGTATACACACACACACACACACACACACACACACACACACACACACACACACATACACATTACAATTGTCAGATAGATTGACAGTAGGTAGATAGATAGATATCATGATTAGGAGGAAGTGGTCCACACATATGATGTTCCATCATCTAGAGGAATTAAACTCTGGTTTCTACTCGGAGTCTGGTTTCTAAGCAGGGAAAACTGCCCTATTTGCTCAGAAACGAGGGGAGAGAAGAGAAAGCAAAGCCCAGCACTTGAAGGGAGAGTCCTGTGTTTCCATTTAGACACTGTCAAAGCACTGCTTCCCCTTCTGCAATGAACGAATGTCTGATAAAGTTTGCAAATAAGAAACGTGAAGTAATGAGGTCAAATAAGAGAGCAGTTGGATGGCAGTGACCTCCTACTGTAGAGAAGGGCAAATCTTTCATTAAGAACAGCTTGATTACATGAATTCTTCTTATCTGGAGGAGGAGCAGTAAATATCAAAACATAATTCTTCATCAACAGTCAGGTGTTTGATGGAGAGAAACGTCTCCTAGACATCTGGAAACAGAAACTGGCCTCAGAGCTAACCAAGGAACCCTAAACAATGTGGTTGACAAGGATGTGTTTCCCTTCCAGGAAAAGGGACAAGACAAAGTCTCAGTTTAGATGCCAAAGCTAGGGACAAGTAGCTTGTT
Organism: Ctenodactylus gundi; assembly: GCA_004027205.1. NCBI lineage: Eukaryota > Metazoa > Chordata > Mammalia > Rodentia > Ctenodactylidae > Ctenodactylus > Ctenodactylus gundi. Next base: position 182,644 of record PVKB01002584.1, read on the forward strand.
GATAAGCATTCCTCTTCTTGTCCAGAAAATGAGATGGATCTCTAGAAGTCCTGGGCCTTCTAGAGCTGTGTTGGCCAGAGGACAGACACGATAGAGGTCAAAGCTTGGTAGAGAAGGAGAAGCCCAGCAGCCACCCTAGGGACAGGCCCGTGTGCAGTGTAGGCGCAGGGAGCTGAACATCTAGTGCTGTACAATGAACTGCACGTAAAGTGGCAGTCAGAGAGACAAAGGAGAGGCAGGAAATGCGGGAGGATCCCCTTCGGGCCTGGGATTGGAGCTTCACAAGCCTGTCACTATTTCTGTCTGTTCCCTGCCCGTGGGGTAGAGGCTCATAAAGGAGTCGGGGCGGCACCTCGGCGGGGAGTGCAGAATAGCAGTGGTGTGTGGATTCTCCTGGCAGGAAGACAGGAAGAGTCATAGCAGAGACGCTGGCTGGCACGCACAGAGTGTTCGTTATGTGTCAGGCACGATGCTAAGCTCCTTACATGTTCCGCTGCTTTCAGTCCTCCAAGAGGAGCAGAGAGGTTAAGCCACTGGCCCAGATTCACACAGCCCAGAGTCCTCATGGCTGTGAAGATCTTTAGATCTCTCTCTCTCTCTCTCTCTCTCTCTCTCTCTCCATGTGTGTGTGTGTATGTGTGTGTGTGTGTGTGTGTATGAATGAATGACAGAAACTCAGAGGAGGAAATGCAGCCCAGATGAGCCAACTCTCCCCAAGGCTAATGGCTTCTCCCATAAACATTTACACTGACAAACAGATGTCTTAAATGAAGTCTGCACACAGCTAAGTGAAAATCATTTCCTGACCTTCCAGAGGACACTGTGACATAGGCAAAGGGAAAAAAATTATTTGCTAAGCTTCAGATACCGCCATTGTTCCCCTCACAGGCAAGAGCAACTCTGTGATGGTGAAAAGTGCTAGAATTTTCACCTTGTTGTTGAACTAAGCGCAATTTATGCTACTGATGAAAAAAAGAAGGGAAGAGATTTATGAGATGCAACATAGAGAGATAAACTCTTGTCCCTTAGTGACTCCTAGAAACATTGCCAAAATACCATAAATGCGTGAAAGATGACATGATGACTTTGTATCTCCACTGGGCATTTTCTACTTTGCAAGAATTTACAAGGGCAGAAGCCCATAATGAAGATGGCAGAACTGGAGAGGGTTCAGGAAGAGCAGACAGTGACATGCCACAGAGGTTCCACAGAGGATGGAGGCCACTGAACAAACACCAGCCTGCAAAGGATACAGGACAGGCTTTAGGAAGAGGACACATCCCACTGCCCAGGGTGCCACACCTGCAGGCAACCTCTTTATTTTCTGCCTGTAGCCACCTGCTCTGAGGGGAGGTACAGAGGCAATGACTTGCCCTCTCTTCCACTGAGATTTGGTGTTAGATTCTGGGTATGAGACTTTGGATTCATCACAAAGTCTGGAACATGACGGAGCCACCAGGGCAGCCAACGTAGTACAAGGAGAACCTGCTGGGATCATCTACACACCCCATACGGACCCTAGGAATAAGCTTCCAGGATGCTAGTGCCACCAACCTGCTTTCTATAAGGCACAGGAGCTTTTATCAAAGAGAAAGGGACTAGAGATCAAGATTGTGATGTAACTGAAATGAACCTGAAGCCGCTCTTGTAGCTGGCCAGCCTGGACTGGTTCTCCCATCTGAAAGCCCCGTGGCAGGAAGTTAGTCATAGCTTAGGCTCATGAGTCAGGTCCTAGATGCAAGTCAGGTGAAGACCTGGAGTGAAGTCTGCAATGGTATCCAAGCTCCCGTGCTCTGTGACCCAGAGGCCAAGGTCAAGCAAGAGATAAACTCTGGCAACAGCTTTTGGAGAAACTTGAAGACCGGCTTCAGTAAAATATGGCCATTACTGGGTTCATTGGAGTTACCATCCTCTTCCTGTAGAGCTAAGTTCAGGGTTATGCATCCCCTATACCTGCAGTTTGGAAGCTAGCTGCCTGGAGTAGGTTTCACCCTTTGCAAACAGGTGTCACATAAATGGACCCATGACTTTACAACACATATATTAACAGACTTAGTTAGAGAAAGTCTGCAAATCACTGACGGAGACCCAAAACTTTTTATAGCACCCATGATCTTGTGAAGTCAAAGGTGGGAAGCCCTTAAATGCATGGAAAGGAGGATCACAAGCCAGAAATCCTGAGGTCCATTATTACAGAGTCCTGTATCTCTGCCCAAGAGAATCCTTTAGTTGCTGTAGTCCATATTTAAATTTAGGCTGCAAATTTAAAAAAAAAAAACAGTTTTTACAACTCTAAATACGCTTTCTACTACAGAGAATGGTGACTGAAGCAAAAGTAAAAATAGCTGCTCACACCACAGTTTGAGAAAAATCTAAATCTAAAAATGATCGTTTTATTTGCATGCTACCAAATAAGGACATTGGGGAAGCAGTGAGTCACCAGCGCTCTCGCCTTCACCAGATGCCAACAGGAGGTGAGGGGTCCTTTAAGACTACGATGACATGTAGATGTCCCAACATTGACACTCAGCTTTATGCCCGAACAGCCCCAAGTACCTAGCTGGGAAATGGCCACCTTGCTTTGCAGACTCTCAGACCACAAGGGTGTCAGACCTCAGCCGCTGAGGACACCTGAGGCTCCCGAAGCACATTCACCTTCCTTGTCCCGTTTGATCAAATCTGATCCTCACAGAACCCTCAAGGCAAGGTGCATGAGTGTGGTTGTCACATTAAAGTGTCATTGGACTGTGGGTCTTTTTGTAGAGACAAGATGAATCACGACCCAGTTAGGGGGGAGGGGAGAAGCAAAGGAAAACTAGGAGATTTAGAGATTGAAGCTCCTTGTTAGCATGTCACATGGCCCCTACAAAGTGACAGGGTTAGGAGCTGCGTGCGATCTGAGTGTGCATTCTTCTTCACTGTGCTTTTAGAAGACACTTTAAAGAGAGTTAGGGAATGTTCCGGTCCTTTGTTTTGAAATTTTCCCTGCTTCTTGTCTGTTTGTCTGCAGACTGTGAGATTGGTCTATTTGCTTTAAACAGACTGAACAACCTTTAAAACAAGCAGGCTGCTATGATGGGCTGACTTATTTTGGATGTGCAGAGATGTTTACTGAGCTCATCTGAGATGAACATTGTGCCGTCTCTGTTAGTGTGACACCCTAAGAGTTTAAAGGGGACTGCTGTCTGTTGTAAGCTGTTGTAGAAGGCGGAATAAAGAAAATGTCTGTATTCTGCAGCATGAGCCGCTAGCTGCATCTCCCTCAAGGGTTCTTCATGAGCCTTACAAGGAAATCTGTACTCTTCCAGTTCCCCAGGGCCAACTACCTTCACCGACAGGGCATCCACTGAACGGTTTCTCTCTTGTATCCTAGTTGCCGGGTTGGCTCTGGGTCAGAGGGGATGATCAAGCCCAGGCTTTCAGGGAAAACATTCCCTGGGGAGCTGTGAATAATTGCCATGGGCTTTTCATATTAATTTATAGCAAAATAATGAAATAAAATAAGGGCGACTTCCATATCGCCCACTCCTTCGCTGTCCACAGGGAGTGAGGTGGGGGAGGGGGGAACAAAAGGAACTACCCTGAGACCAGGATGCTCCCACTTTTATCCTGCACCCCAAATTATCACTCATCTTAGGGCAACACATCTCCCCAGGGAATCCCCGTCTCCCACCAGAAAGGAGGCCAGGAGGATAGGAAGCCAGCGACAGCCTGCCGCAAAGCGCAGGGACCAGGGATTAGGAGACAAGGGCTCTGGTCCTGCCTCCCTCTCTACCTCCTTCATTTGTGAGATGAGAGGGTTGGAATGCCGTCTCCACGGTCTCTAACACCTTGGGAAAGTTAGGCTCTTCTCAGGAAGCACTTTGTAGGGAGGTCACGAAGCCAAAGTTGATGGCCCCTGTGGCTGTAAAACAGCAGCCCTGGAGGCAGCGGGAAGACACGGGCGAGGAGGGTTTGGGATGCGCTGGAAGACCAGCGAGAGGCGTAGAGTTGTGTCCCCTGTAACCGGCATGGAGAGGCGGGGGGGGGGGGGGGGTCTACAATGGGACGCACGTAAGGAAGCCCACATCTTCAGGCAAAAAAGCCAGGCCTTTGAAGCAAAGCTATGTCCTACCCCATGCTACAATCTCCTCTCGATAATGTAGCACCTTGTGCACGCAATTAAATGTCAGCCCCAGAAAACATTTCCCTTGGCTTTGTTGTTCCAGACCGAGATTCTTTTGTCCTCAATATAATGGATATGCAGAAACAATGATAGAACAGAGATCTTTTTCTAAAGCGATGACAAACACACTGCTGCTTCCTCCCTCCCCCGCTCCCTCTCCCTCCTTATCCCCACCCTCGGAAATAAATCATTGTTCAAAAAAAAAAAAAAATCCCATTGTCTATTGTCCGCGCAGATCAAGATCTGCCTAGGAACAGGCCGGCGGGCGGCGCGGCGCCGAGGCGCCGGCAGGTGGCGCGCGAGGGCAGCGCAGGGACGCGGCGGCCGAGGCCCGAGGGTGGCCCGCCGCCCCCGCCGCGCCGCCCTCCTCCCGCCGCGCCTGCTAATTGCCGGCTACTCCGCTGGGACTGCGTCCGGGGAGAGAGCGGGAGCGGGAGGCGGGGAATCCGGGCCCAAACACACAAAGCCTGGGGCCGGGCGCCCGTCCGCGTCCCTGCGCCCTCCCCAGCGCGGAGCGGGACCGAGCGGGCATGGCTGCCGGAGGCGGGGCGCGCCACCTGCCGGGGCTGGTCCCCGAGGCGCGGGGACTCCCGGGAGGGCGCCCCGCCTGGCACCCGCCTGCCTCGCTGCGGGAGCCGCCGCCGCCGCAGACCCTCCCCTTCTTGTCGCCGGCTGGTGCTGTCACTTGCAGTCAAGATGAACGCGCCACGCGGTCGTGCGACCCCCAGCCTCTGTCTGGTAGAACATGGTGTTAGGAGTCCCGGTGGCCATGAAGTCAGAGGCCCGGGTTGGAGGGGAGCGCGGGGCCCTGGGCCCGGTGTCCTTGAGGAGGTTATCACCTTCGACCCGTCACTCCCCAGTTTGCAGATGCGGGCTATACTGTTCACCTCATAAGAACGTTGCCAGGATTATGAAAAAGTGGTGCTTAACTTAGCAGGAGACCTGGCACGGAGTAACTGTTGTTACCAACACCCTGGCTCTCTGTGGAGGGTGGAGACCCGCCGTTTGCAGCCCCCTGAGACAGACAGGGCACCACTGTGGCCTGTGGAGGAAAAGGGTCCCACTTGGAGGCTGGGGAAGCGGCAACTCCTAAGCCAGGTCCCCCAGCCGCCTCCTGGTCCTGCTGAGCTCTTCCTTCTCCTGTGATGTATGCCCTCTTCTGCCCTGGGACCCTCTGAGAGAGGGCATCTCACAGCTTTGCAGTTAGCTATACCCCAGTCCCACCAGCTGGAATCCTGGCTCCCCTGTGTTGCTAACTGCCATGCTGTGGTGATACCTACCTTACAGGGGCCTGAAGATTAAAGAGATGATGTGGATAAACTGCCCAGCACATACTGCCCCTTCAGTACTTTTTAAATTTAGCACTTGAAATTAGATTGGAGTGTGTGCGTGTGAGCGCTCTTGTGTGTGTGGTACAGGGTGTAACACTGAGTTACATCCCCAGCACATGGTGATTTTTGCGACAGGGTCTTGCTGTGTCACTAAATTGCCCAGGCTGGGCTCAAACTTGTGGTCCTTCTGCCTTTACCTTCCAGAGTGCTGGGCTTCCAGGCCTGGCTGGATTTGTGTGTGGCGTGGGGGTAAATGAACCCACACCTTCACACGGAGCAACCTCCTGCCTCAGCCTCCCAGAGTGCTGGATTACAGGCATGCACCAAGCCTGGCATAGATTCGACTATCTTGCAGAAAATAATTGAAGTTTGCTTCACTTTCCACAGATAAGTGCCAAACGTAAACCCAGTAACTGCAAACAATTAGCCTTTCTACTCCCATCTGAGTCAACAAGGTCATTTCCCCTCCAGGAAAAGCACAGAAGTCCAGGGAGGTGCTTTCTCCTCCGAGCTCCCCAGGTATTACCCGGACACATGAGTGGGCTTGTTAACTCGTTGGAGCCACCAGATGCCTGTTTTACAGCAGTACTCCAGGAGGAAGATCTCCAGGACTGAGATCCACTGTAAGGTTCTGTTCTAAGCCAAGGCTTGTGCCTGGCTCATCGGTGGCTCCCCCCACACTACTACTCAAGCACAGGTGTAATGGCTGGGGTGTCGCACTGAGTATCCACTACACGGACAGGCAGGAAGTTAGCATCCCTTGGTCTTTCTGTAATGGGACACTAGAGCGTTTCCATGGGCTCAAATTTGTGGACCCTTTGGAGTTCAAGCGTTGGGCAGGTGGATCCCCGTGGTCTGTCCCTCAAGACATAGGCAGGTCAACAGGCAGCTGTGGTGTCCAGCTCCACGCTGAGCCCCAGGAGCCCTTGCCTGCTCGTACCCATGTTCTTCACTCTCCCTCTGCAGTGGTAGGCAGGGCTGGCCTGTGCTACCAAGTGAAGATGACTTCCCAGGCTAGCACACTGAAGTTGCCATGGCTTCCATCTTCCTCTCATGGATGACTCATTCTGGAGGAAGACGAGCACTTAGTCAGCTGAGCATCTTGTCACGAGAACACCCAGGCAGCCGAATGGAGTGGCCCAGGTACCAGGAACTCCAGCCTCCTGCCTGAGCGGCAGCAGCTTGCCAGCTACACAAGTGAGCTGCCTTGGAAGCAGATCCTTCAATGCCAGTCACCTACCACTGTAGCCTGGCCAGCATCCGGGCATCATGAGAGTCTCAGAGCCAAATATATCCAGTTAAGGCATTCCCAGATTCCCAACCCACAGAAAAATTGTGTGAATTTAAAAGGAGGGGGGTGTTTATAGCACAGATGACTAATACAGCAATACTCAGAAGAGCCAGCAAGCTTTCACTGGCCAAAGTGGGGTAGACAGCGAGGTCCTACCCCTCCTCTTTTGGTCAGCTCTGGTGATTCCTTGAATGTCTGGCCTTTAAATTGTCCTCCCGAACCCACACCAAGGCCTCGTCTCCGAAGGGTCTGGGAGGAAACCTCCCAGGAGAGTCCCTCACAGTACTGAGGCAGCAGGAGCCCTACCATTTGTTTTTAAAGAGGGTTGAGAGCAGGGCATTCCTCTTTGCCCGCACTCCTCCCCTGAATCAGTCCTGGCACTCAGCCCAGATGTGACATTGCCAGCACTGTCACTACTTTTGGTCTTATTATGAGGGTGTCTACTCTACTGTGCTGGTTTCAGCAGGTCGTGGGGGAGGCGTGAGTACACCAAGGAGGCCTTGTCAGACTGTGCACTCTTTGTGACAAGCCACAGGTGGGTGACAGCAGCCAGGTCACTGTGGCCTGAGGAGTACAGAGCCAGGCTGCTCCAAGCATCAGGGGAGGGCTAAAGTGGTCAGGTCACTTGGCTTCTTTCTGAAGCTTCCCTGGTTGTTTCCAGTACCAGGTACTTATGCATAAAATTATGTCACCGAGCTCATGTCCCTAGAAGTGGCAAACTCATTATTAAGCACTAACTCTCTCTCAAAGGGATTTCATACATGTTCACTGTTGGTCCCACTTAGCAATTGTGTTTTATTCAAGCAGAAAAAATTAAAATGAATTAGTAGGCAACAGTCTTAGGCCAGCCAAATGTGACTTGAAATCCTGTCTTTTAATGAAGTATCTGCCAACGAGCGCGGTTAACTCAGGCTTCTAAGTCAAACCACGTCTAAGATATCTGAGTGGTTATGGATTCTGCTGGAGGTGTACGGCTGATACAGACCCTGAGACCCCAGCTCCCAGATCCAAGGCAATGATGGAGTTGACTTATCAGTAAATCTCCACCCTTAAAAAGCTATCCTGATCCCCTAAAGTCCATTTCTTATTTTTGATGTGATGTTAAGTTGCAAGGTTTTTTTTAAATTTTTTCAGAAAGTTTTATTTCTGCAATATTTTTAGATTCGAAAGTATTTATTTAAGGTGAACAAATGATATCGCATACAAAAGTGCTGGAACTGCTTTTTAATTGAGAACACAAAGGGAATACCTACGACAACAAGCATTTGCAATTACCACGTTGATTGTTTTCTGTGAATTTTTGTCAAGCTTGTTTATCTTATTGTTCATGTGATGACTCTGCAATCCTTGAAAAAAGAATGGCACTAGTGTTAAGGAGCATGTCAAGATAAAAATGGAAAAGGGAGCTAGCCGCAACCCACCAGGCCTTCTTCAGGCAGAAGTGTTGAAGGACAACCAACTTATGTTCACCGCAAAGCATGGCACAGTCGGGGCACTGTCATTGTCCCCATTAGAGTGCTAGACTGTTCCTGAACGAAGGCCTTGCCGTTATCAGCTCATCATCTGTTTTGTGATGTGACATCTGTTTTCAGGACCTTGCTTTCCTCTCTGTTTGTTCCTCCTGCACCTGATCACTGGTGCCTTTTGCTTCAGTTCCATCGTATTTACCCTGACCGCTGGCCACCTGAGGAGTTCACCACAGTGACCACAGTCAGACAGGCGGGACACTTTTCCACCCACAGGATTAGAGGAAGACCTCAAGGTTCCGCCCACCACAGACAAACAGCTGAAGGAGAAGGTTAGACCGAATGACCTGGAAAGACAGCCGTAAGGGCTCAATCTAGAGCCAAACCCTGGAGAGTCTTTGAAGAGCAAGCCAACCAAACCTGAACAGCAACTGAGATTTCTGAGGGTGTAGTACATAAGCATCAACATGCGACCTAATTGCAAAGTGCTCTGTGCTCTACAGAGCTTAGAAATTTACATAACATAATTATCAACTGGTATTGTAAAGGGAAGAAGGAGCAGGAGGCATTTATAGTCATTGCTAAACATTGGGTAGGTTGTCCCTGACCATGTCTTCAAGCCAACCCATTCTGCAACTCAGATTCTGTAAATGACTTTAATCTGTCTTCACTTATTCATTCAGTTAGCCAGACATTAAAAATTCTTGAAGTGCCTGAATGTACTAACATCATATATACATTGATGAATAAAACAGTTTACAGATAACCAACTCACTAAGAAGTATACATGGGCTTGCAAACTACATACTCCTTGGGAGGGATTAAAGAGTCATAGATGGAGAGCAATAATGCACATGCTATTTAAACTTTGAATTAACATATGAACAATTTTTTTTAAACCAAGCCTATGGTAGCCATAGAAGTTTTGGCACTCTGGGGGAAAGTAAAGGGTAGGCAAAGACCCTGACCAGGGAAAAGAGTGGTCTGCCTAAAGCAGGGATGGGGAATATCTGGTCCATGGGCCATATATGTTTTACAAAATCATTTCATTTGGCCTGATCAAGGCCTCACCAAAAAGAAGCAGTGTTGGCCATCACACCAAGGGTTAGTTAATTATATGTTTTATCAAATATAGCGCCTTAAGTTTTAAGTTTGTAAGTTTATATGGCTCATGAGTGATATCATAAATATAAAAAAGGTTCCCCACCTCTGGAAGGAGAAGAATAATGTGAATACAGACCTTTGCAGAATATAGAACACACCAGAATCAAAGTTTGTCAAGGTTTGAATAGGTAATTGAGTCTGGCCTCTCAACCAGTTCTTAAATCTCCTTCACAATACCCCCTCAGCCAGCTTGTGTTTGAGTCTCTCCCATGAGAAGGAATAGACTACTTCTTCAAGATTCATGCCAATTTCGTTTAAAGACATGAATTAGCTACAGCTTAAGGAACTGGAACTGGAATTGTAAGTTATAGCCACAGCTCTGCACCTGAAGAAATTTTCAAGTTGAAAGGGAAGCAGCTGTGTTTGTCGCTCTTACTGTGTGGGTGCCAAGGACAGGCAGCAAGACTGAGTTCATCAACCTTCTTGAGGGGGGAGAAATTGGAGGCTGATGAGATAGCTCCACCGACATCCCACCACTCTTCTATCAAAATGATGCAAAACTCCGGCAGCACCCCAGCAAATCAGTGATTGCACAAGAAATTCACTGGTGCCCTCGCAAGACAGCCACATGTTCGGGCTGCGTGGCGAGATGGGAGTGAGTTTTCTGTGATCCTCCTGGTATATCATGTAGAGAAAGGGCAGTGTATCCACCAATTTTATAAAAGACTTTGATAACATGAGTTGGTTTACACATGGTCAGTTATTGACCTGACTAAAGAAGCTTAAGGGGATCTTGAAAGATTCTGGAGTTATTTGCTGGTGGTGTTCACACTGCAAATAGTTTGGGGTTGGCTTAAGTATTTATTTGTTCCCGAGCACATAAAGAAGCCCAAGTGTCAAGCTCTTAGGGAGGCGCTTGGCAGCTTTACAATCCATAGGACATGCCCTTAAAGTCATTTATGAATTTTCCTCCATGACAGTTGAAGCACCCTATTTGAAACAGCCCTCGGAGGAGGTGTGCCCATCCTTCGGAGCCATGTTCCTATTGCTAAGGGTGTGAATAGTCAAAAAGTTGACAAAGAGTAGTGAAAATGAAAACCCTGTTAGTAACCAAAGACTTTTGCCGCTGAAACACACACACACACACACACACACACACACACACACACACACACACACACAAACCTTGATTGAAATTTACTTCTCAGCAGAAATTCTTTAGAAATACCAAAGCAATGGAAAAAATAAAACAATCAGAATATCTTAATAAGGTCGGCAGGTGAAATACGGTGCTCATGTGGCATCTAGTTCTAGACTAAGCTAAATAAAAATCTACAACCAGGGCCACTGGTGTCACAGCAGACTTCTCGAGCCCAGTTCATATGCATACCTCCTAGAAATACTTCACATTGAAGGATAAGGAAGATTCACTAACATGCCCTGGAAAGCAGCCAGCCCATCAGGGGTGAAGGGATGTCCGCTGGGCTGGCCACACATCAGGAGGGAATGTCACAGCATGCTCCTGAAAGTGCGCTGCCATGAGCTCAGGCAGGACAACTCCAAGGAGCAGGCGAAAGATCCCCTTACAAGACTTACTCCAGTCTGACTTCTTGCCCTAGTAGCTCAGCTGAGAGGGCTGGCCAGGAGCAGGGAGAGATGGAGTCAGTCCTCCTGATCAGAGACACTTATGGTGGCAATGGGAGGCAGCTCATCTCTGGACAAGGATTAGAATCGAAGCCACAGGTTAGTCCTTGCCGTTTATATGCCGTAGAAATGACTCCTAATCATTCACTTGTGACCTGGGTGATGTCGTGGTTTAGCTTGCCGATGACAGGGAGGCTGCCTGGGTTCAAATCCTGGCTCCGGCTGGGTGATCATGAGAGAGGTTCTCAATTTCTCTAAGTCATTTCTTCGTCTGTAAAATGGGGATGATCATCACATGGCCCTGTCCAGGGTTCTGTGATTGTGCGCACTACCTACTAAGACGCTGTCTGACACAACGTAGTAATAAATGCTTGTCTTATTGTCAGCTGTTTTTGTGGCTGCTCCCATGTTGCCATTCTCACACCTGTGTCCAGACACCTGCCTTTGATTACTGAGCACTGGGAGCAAATTATTAAGAATTTTAAATAGCAGTTTCTTTCTGTATCGAATTCAAACAACAATACATCCTGAGACTTATAATAATTACTAAGATACTCAGCATGAAACACCAATGACAAGTCCCAGAATGTTGTTGGCATTCAATAAATGATAATTATCATTATCAGGTCCTGGTGGCCCAGGGTTTCAAAGCTTCTGATATGACAGAGATATTACAGATCTCTGCTGCTGTGGCCACCGAGCACCAGAAAGGTGGCCAGTGGAGTGTGCACACGGCACTGTGGCCAGTGTGCAGCATCGCGGGCTGAGTTGTCCTGGCCCTCCTATCTTTCACCTGTACCGCGTACGTGTCCTGTTCACCCATCTCAATGCCTACTAGTTTCACTCCCGGGACTCAGACAAGAGTGAAGAGAGGTCGCAAAGCCAGATACTATCAGGTGGGGATGTAGCATATTAGGAAAAAGAAACATCAGTGATTCAGGGAGGCCATTCTGTTCCATTCTTAGCTCTGCCCACGATTCTTTGTCTTTAATCAGGGCACAGTGGCACACATCTGTGATCCCGGCACACAGGAGGCCGAGGCAGAAGGAAGGAGAGTTCAAGGCCAGCATGAGTGATACAACAAGTTTAAGTTTGTGGCTAATGTGGACTACATAATGAGACTCTATATTAAAAAAGAAAGAAGGAAAGAAAGAGAAGGAAGGACTATTTAAAAAAGAAAAAAGGAAGAAAGGAAGGAAAAAAGAAAAAACTCTCATCTTTAAAAGAAAGGTTTGATACTGTCACAATTTCAAAAATCCCGTATGTCATATGATCACCATAGGGAGAAAGCAAGAAATTTCAACCGAACTTGGCTTATTTTTCTGGCACCATGGATTGCATTTAGCTATGTTCTGTGTCTTCCAAATTGAAAGGTGAGTTATATAAGTGTTGGTAGGTGAATTAATAAAAGAGAATAAGCACAGATAAAAATGAAATTGAGACTAAAGTGAAATTAATCTTGGAACAAAGAAAAGAAGCTCTGATGAAAATAATCCCTACGCATCTGAGCTGAGGGAGCGATGTGCTCCTGCCGCATCGCGGTGCGGCTACGGGGCCTTGCCACTTTGTAGGTGAGGGTGGATCGCACTGGGGAACGTCTGATTGAGAAAGGCTATGGATATAGAAACCCATAACATGATTTATGGCCTCCAGCTGAGTACAAAGCCTATAGGAGATTCTGCTAAACAGGTCTAGGATCCACCCTGGGTAGAAAGATCACAAGTGACCAGGAGCCAGACGCCATGTTCTGTCCCAAGTCTCTAGCTGGCTCTGTGATCCATACTTGATCTCGCTAACTTCATGGGGCCACAGTTTAGTCATCCGGGCCATAAGTTGGTCGGTCTCTTATCCCCACAACCTGGAGAGATCAGCAACGATGCTTGGAGCCCTAGATATTTCAAAGATTTTTTTGGCCAGGAGTCCGAAGTGTGCAAAATTACAACAGCCCCAAACTGGGTGACAATCCTCACACATGCACACTTGTGTCAATCCTACTAAAGGGGGAGGCCACACCTTATCTGCTGAAACTCCACGGTCCCTATCTGAAACGACATATGGACCACAGGTGATGGAGCCCACTTGGTGATAAGCATGTTTGACTGATTAGCCTTGCCAGTAACCAAAGAGTTTCCTAGATTTTTTTAAAAGAGACAGAACAAAGCAATTATTTAAGCTACTAAGCTCTTGGTGGTAATGATGGCAGTGGTGTACACAAGTGTGTTAAGGGAAAGGGAGCAAATTTAGGTAAATGATGAAATGCAGTGTAGACTGCTGTCACTTGGGATGAGCTGGCTCATAGCAGGAGAAGAACAATGCTTGCCTGTCTGCCTTCTTCCTCCCTCCCTCCCTTCCTTCCTTCTTTCCTTCCTTCCTTCCTTCCTTCCTTCCTTCCTTCCTTCCTTTCTTCCTTCCTTCCTTTCTTCCTTCCCTTCTCCTTACCTTCCTTCAGTTTTTCTTTCTTTCTTTACTGGAAATGAAACCCCAGCACCTGTACACCATGTAACATTCCGAGCCAGTTTTTTCATTTTAGTTTTGAGATAAGGCCTCACTAAGTCATTCAATTGCCCAAGGTGGGCTTGAACTCTTGCCTCATCCTCTCGGAGTGCTGGGATTACAGGCCTGTGCCGCCAGTCCCAGCCAATAATGTCTTTCAGAATAAGGAAACCAGATACAAAGAAAACTCCAGGATAGTTGAGTTAATTCATCCACTTGGCTGTAGCCATCTTTGCTGCACCCCTTTCATTGTCTCTAAGTGAGCTGTGGGGCGGCTGCGCCCGCCTCCTCTCCCTCTGCTAGAGCCGCTCCATCACTATAAGCAGCCTCCACGCACCCTGCCTGCTCCTGCGTCTTCTCACTTCCCTCCATCCTTCCCTCGTGTCAGTTCTTTCCCAAGTCTAGGGTTGGAATCTCTGCTCAGTGGCCCTCTTGCTTGGATCTTGACTTAAACCACAGAGAGCCCTGCAGTGGAGAGCCTGGGGGGAGCACCCCACAGACACCCCACCTGCCTGTGCCAGGCCAGGAGGCCCTGCCTGGACCTTGACCCCCAGAACATTGAGGTGAAAATAAGCGACTGCAGCACACTTGTGTCCTCTCCCAATGCCCTGGCGTTTCTGGTCCTGGCTGTTACCTCTGGCACCCAGGCTGGTCACACCCCACACAGGAGCAATCTTCAGTGCCCTTTTTACTTCCTCATGACAGCCTGTCCCACTGACCATCCTGGTCTTTGAGGATTTCGGGCCTTTGTTGTGGCCCTTACAACCAAATTTATGGCTCTTTTATTAGGTTGACAGGTGTTTAAGTGAGGGAGGAATGAGGAGGCATGGTTTGCAGCACGGGTTCTGACTGGGAAACAAAGAAGTGGAAGAATGTATCCAGCATTTTTTTTTTTCTGCTAAAAGGTCGCAAAAAGATTCCAGGCACCATTGAGAAGAGGGCTTCTCCCTGCTACAAGCTTAGATTTCTGGAACACAAAGGCCAAAGGGAATCTGTAAGGCTACGACAATGTGTATTGGTAGGGAAGGGGGGCTGGGGAGAGGGGAGCTAGCGGCCCCAAGCACACTTCACAAAGCTAGTTAGTAGAGTTCCAGGGCTGTACTGTAGACCTGTCCCTCTTGTACTCTCTCTCTCTCTCTCTCTCTCTCTCTCTCTCTCTCTCTCTCTCACCTCCCTCTCTTCCTCATCTTTCTTTCTGGATATTTAGTTTTCTGGCTTTGCTCAGGCAAGAAAGAAAAGCAAAGATCAGATATTTTGCAAAACAAAACAAAAATTGCTGTTTAAAGAAAAGCGTGTGTGTGTGTGTGTGTGTGTGTGTGTGTGTGTGTGTGTGTACCTGTTGTGCATTCCAAGGCCATGTACCTTTTGGAAATAAACTTAGAACTTAAATAGCCTTCCCATTGAATGGTGTGTATAAGATAATAGGGTTTTTTTTTTTTGCCTATTCCTTTAAGAAAAAAAAAAGAAACTTTAAAAATCAGTGGGGGGACAAACGGTTCACACAGCCCCAGACACTGTGCCTCTGCCCTTCCTGTGTTTTGCAAGATCATCCCATTTTCTTGGGCTCCTCGGGGCTCTCCCCCTTTCTTTTCTTTCCCTTCCCCTGCCAAATCATCTCTTCCATATTACTCATTCTAATAAACCTTCCTAATAAACACAAGCCCTATTAACCAATCCAAGATGCCACATTTGGCTCTGTGCTGTCTCCAGGAAAGACTGATACCTGCATTAGCTTTGTCATCTGTCCTGGAGAAACCCAGCTGAGATCTCTAACACACACTGCCATCAACTGCAATCTAATGGACATATTTAGTGTACGTTCTCTTGTTAAATCGAATCTGCATTCCTAAGTGAACTAAAAATGCTTAATTATTAATAAGTCCCCCAGGGACTGGTGACATTTGGGATGATTTTACCACACTGCAGATATTTAAAAAACACAACATGTGTGGTGGCATCTAATTCAACCTCTTCCATTTAGAAGAATCTTCCCCCAAATTCATTTTGACTCACATGCTACATAATCTCTGAACATGCAGACCAAATGGAGGGAGAAGATGTGACTGAAATACCGGAGGAGCCGAAGCACAGCCACAGTGCGGGGAGGCGGGAGAGGCACTGAGGAGCTCTATCCCAAGGGCCAGCATCTCATACCAGGTGCTTTCGTGGAGAGAGAGGCAACCAGTGGTGACTGAGGAAAGGAGCAACAGGCTTTGAGTTCTGCACCAGCTTGCTGTGTGCCTCTGAGCAAATGACCCAGCCTCTCAGAATTCCCTCATAAGTTTGGAGAGCTAAATGTACCTTCCTTAATGACCTTGTAGAATTTTGCACAATATACAGAAAGCTACTTCCAACAATCAAAGCACTCGATTAAGAGTATGTTCAAAGATAGGGAAGAAAGGAATCACATTAACTAATGACTCTATGTGTGCCAAGGATCATTTTCAATACTTTTACAAGCAGAAAGTCAATTAGTCTCTGAAAAAAAAAGAAAAGAAAAGAAAAGAAAAGAAAAGAAAAGAAAAGAAAAGAAAAACCTGGGATAGGCTATATTGTTCCCATTACAGAGGAAGAGTCTGACACTCAGCTTTTGCCTAAGGTCACAAAGCTGGCGGCAGAGCCAGGCTGAAATCTTAAAGGGGTGATGTACATATTGGAGTAGATAAAAGAAGTAAAGGGAAAAATGGGTCACAACCTTAATTTTTAAATAGAAGTGTGCTGTCAACCTCAGCCCTGGGTTGGCTTCCACATGCTGACCCGCATTACCCCAACACATGAACATTAACATGAAATTTTAATTTTGTCATCAGTCTATTTCTCTGCACAGTTGTGCTATTAAGGAAGGAGCATCTAAAATTGTCAAAAATATTTTCTTGCTGCGCAAAAGTACCTTTTTAAATAAAGTAGATGCTAGTAAATTCCTGCTATTCGATTTAAGCGATCTGGATCTTTTAGTGGATTGACTGATGGTGCTTAATGTAACACTCTTGCTGCTTGCTTCTAGAATTTCATAGCAGGACTTGCTTTAGATGGAGCTCCCGGCGCCAGTGGGTAGTCACCTCCTTCTCCCCCTTCTCACGCAGAACCCTGTGTTCTGTCCCAGGACACAGCTATCTCACTTGCACGGAAACGCTTTGCTTCTTGTGAGTCCTGCTTGGCAGTGAGTGTTTAGTTGGAGATGAAGTTCTTGATGGCTGAGTATAAGACAGAGAAAGTGGAGCAAGCTTTGGAGCCCGAGACCAGGAGGCAACCTGTCACCTGTTCATTTGGTGACCTCATTTCGCCTATGCGTGTTTCAGCTTCTTCATCTCTGTAAGAACAGCGATATGCGATGCCTCGCTCTCAGGGTGCCGTGAACATCTTCGTAAAGCACGGTGAGATGTTAGAAGGGGCTGAAGGCCTCCCTTCTGTCCTTTTCAGTGGTCCGCAAGCTTTTTGATACCAGGACTGATTAGGTTGAAGACTATTCTCTCAAGGAGGGAAGGAGCGAAGCTCCGCCCCCTGTCAGATCAGCAGTGGCATTAGAACCTAGCAGGAGCATGCTGACGGGAGGTGGAACTTGCTCATCTGCCTTGTGGTCAGATCTTTCAAGGTCCCAGACTAGTACCAGTCTGTGGCCTAGTCAGAGTTTGAGGACCTCTGCTTTGTATTACAAAACAAAACTTCACTTGATGGTTTAACATTACAGAACATAGTTTTTTAAATAAGAAAATTAACTTATACCTGAAAAAGTTATTGTATTTTTTTTTATTTAGCAGTTGCTGGTATCCAATGAAATATTCCATTTCAGTTGAATGGAACTGATTCATTTTCATATCAATAAAAACAGGCAGAAAGTGCACAGATAGATGTTACTGAGAGTAGCTTGTTTTTCTGCTATATGATACTTTTCCTATATTACTTTCAACATCTTTTTGTGCTCCTCTCCAGCTTATCCCCCCATGCACGCATGCGTGTGCACACATGTGTGCAAAGAATTGAAGAGATACAAGCACCACCCTTATTTTATAGATGAGAAAAACTAAGCCAGAGAGGGAATTATGAAGTCCATGTATACAATTAGGGACAGAATTAGGAAAATAGTTTCCTGTCTCAAAGTCCAGGTTTATCTTTCTCAACCTCATTTTGTATAACCCTGGAGACTGGGTTTCCTTTCTTTCTGCTCCTAGCGTTGGTTCTCTCCTCTTTCAGGTCTAATAGAGTGTGGGTCCTTCTCCACTCTCGGGGGGAGGGAGCCCTCTGCAGCCGGGCCTTCAGCTTGCGGTGAGTGCTCAGACATGAGTGTTTGCTTGTGGAGTTTGTTTGTCATTGCAAGCTCAGAGAAAAGCCTGCAAAGATCACAGGAGCGAGTCACTGGGTCCTGCAGCGTTCCCTGCACGCTGGAGCTAGTCCTTGCCCAAGTGATGCTCACTCAAGCTGAGGAAGTTGCTGTGCCGGACACGCACTGGCTCGGTGCTAGCGTCTCACGTGTAGCCACGCTTGGAACCCAGAAGGAAAGGATCTCCAAACTGGTAGCTGTGTGTTCCCCAGGGGGAAATGAGCTGCCAGGAAGATAGGAGGCTGATGAAGAAACCTAGAAAAGCCCCAGCCGAGGAGGCCTCGCTCCACGTGCACGACGCAACCTTAGATTTCTGCGTTCTGCCTTTGCGGGCCTATACCTGTGATAATTCCTCTCCAGCAAGGGCCCCTGCCCAGAACAGATCAGCAAACACACTCGGAGACTAAGAGGGCTGCAGAGGAGGAACCCGTGCGTGCCGGGTCCCCCGTGGAGCTTCTCCGGCCGCTGCCCGCATCCCGGGGAAATCGCCCTGGAAATGAGCAGATTCTCCTCCCCAGCTGCTTCCCACCGCGAAGGCGGCTCCAGGGCACCACAGAGCAGCCCTCTGGGCCGAGCCCTCTCTGCTGAGGGACCCCTGGGAGCCGGACAGAGCCCAGGGGGGCAGGGGCGACATGGGCAGCCTTGGTGGCAGACTCGCCTCTCTCCAGGAGGCTCTCCCGGCTGGCTCGTGGAGGATGGGCTGAGCGATGGAGGAGGGTGGGGTGGCCTTCCCGGCATGCCGGGCTCCCTCCTCCCCGAAGGGCACCACCACCTTCACCCACGCTAAAACCCTGCCTGGAGACAGCGATCGTGGCTGGCCCTTCCCCCAGGGGCCAGAGGGCTGATCTGGCCCAGAGCCAGGCTGGGAAGAAATGGCATAGGGCAGAGTGAGGCGGTGGGTGGGGCTGGCAGCCCGAGTCACACATTCAAAGCCTAATTTTGGATCAGAGTCATCCTTGTAGCCAAGCCTGAAAGATCACCGAGGCCTCAAAGGAGCCACAGCTCGGAGGCGGGGCGGGCCAGTCCTCAGCTCTCCCGGCTGTCCTCCTTAGGGAGGTTCAGCTAGGCTTGCTCGGGCTTTCACTGTGTTTCTTTTCTTTTAAAGCAGTATCAGTCATCTCTGCGCCTCGTGGCCGTCCTGAGCGCTTTCACTACACACTCCCGCAGATAGCTGACCAGAGCCGGCCCCTCGCAGCTCCCTAGGACACCGCGTCCCGGCTTGTGGTGGCGGCGCAGACAAAGGCCAGTAGGGCAAAGAGCATTGCAGGTGACAGAGCAGGCAGCTTCCGTGAACAGTAACAACAACCTTCTGGCGTGGAGGAGCCCCTGCAAGGAGGAGCCAGCCAGCGAGGCTCTGACCCCCCGGGAGCCACCGCAGAGGGGAGGGCCGGGTCTCCCTCCAAGGGCTGCGGCTGCCTCCTCGAACTGGGGAGTCGGCATGCTGCCGTGCGCAGAGCTGGCCAGCAGCAGCCAGCAGCTGGTTGCAATTACGCGCCGCAGCTTCGGAGGAAGTAGCCGGCTGGGCAGCTCGAGCTGGGCCTGGCTGCACGCTGGCTGCTGGGCTTGCGGGAACAACGGCCATGGACGCCGGCGGCAGCAGGGAAGGGAGGAACAGCACGGGGCGAAAGACCGCCCGTGCGCGGGGGAGGCTCCCGCGCGCCCCAAGACCTGCCCCCGGGCCCCGGGTCTCTGGGCCTCCTTTGGGGACAGTCCCAGCTGTACCTGCTGAGCGAAGGAGAAGCAAGCCGGCTGACATACTGAATAGCACTCCTCAGCCTGTTTAATCTAAATTGACTGCGTCTTTGTAGCAGCTGGCCACGGGGAAAAACAAAAGCCGTCCTGATGAAAAGGCAAATAGATCTCCCCTGGCCCGAAAGCCTGCAGTAGCTGCAGTTAAGCGTTGCCATGCCATGCTGAACGCCGTGCCCAGGTGCCTACCTCAGGAGATAAGGGGAAAAGACTACGGAAGTGAAATATGGGTTGATTAGCAGGTTTTATTTTTCCTGGTTGGAGAAAAACTTGTTAATGCCCGACTATACTTTCTACGATCTTTTCCCTATTTCCTAATTAGAACCTGGCAGGAGGACTCTGAGGGTGGGCCGGAGGTCTTGGCAGCTGCCTGCGCTTGAGGACCTCCACCCTGGGTGCCAGCAGGGATTTTCTGTCACCTCTGTGGACAGTCCCATTTACTCAGTCTCCCCAGTCCCTGCCTTCTGTCCAGAGGTCTGTGCTGCTTAGATCCCCAGCAAAGTATGCAGTCTCGTGTCTTTTGCCAGCCCAGGGAACAATTTGAAGGGCCAGAATCAGACAAGTGGACAGGCATGAGATTCCTGTGGCCTCTTGGTGACCCCTCTCCACTTGTACAACTGCTGATTTATGTCCCTTTAAGAGGGCGGGTGTCCTACCTGCTATTGGACACTCTTGATGTGTAAAACTGACAGCTGCGCACAATGACACATTATTGGCTTGGCTGGTCAATCAGGAGGTAATTTCATTACCTTTCCCCCTCACCCGTTGCCGAGCAAACACACAATGGCTAGAAATGTTTTCAATCGGTAGCCAAAGAAGCGGGATCATCCCAGCCTGTGTGTGGACATGGCCACTTCATTCACTAGTGGTCAGTGACCATAAATGATGAACTGGCCCCAGACATCTTATCGCCTGGGTGAGGAGACTGGGGCACTAGTCAGAAGGATTTTTCCAGGAAGGTTCACATAAGTACTATTTTTAACTCCTTTCTTTTTCTTCTCATTCCTACGACATAAGTCCTAGATCCCCCCCGCCCCCACCCCACACACATACACACATGAATTCCTGGATCTGTGCCATCTTGTATAGTAGCTAGTAGCCACTATCTACTACTTATGGTAATCGGCAAGTTAAGTGTTTTTGCTTGGTGGCTTGGTTCTTTTGGTTGATTTTGATTGTGTTCCTAAGTGGATTCCCCAAAGGATGGGGTCCCAGTTGGTTTCTATCCTTGCAGCTTTGATATACTTGAGTTTTTATGTTTTAGCCATTCTACAAGGTCTACAGTGATATTCTATTTAGAGTTCTTTACTTTCAATAAAAACAATTTTGAGCATATCTTCATGTGCTTATTCATTATTTATCTTTTCACATCTCTGCCTCACCTTAAAGTCACAATTTACTTTTCTTGTTAACTTTGAAAGTTCTCTCTACATTTTGTATGTAATCTCTTTTTGTTGCTCCTTTTTCAGTATTGGAGACTTTAGCAAGGGCGTTGTATGTGCTAGTCAGATGCTCTACCACTGAGCTACATCCCCAATCCTTTTTACTTTTTATTTTATTTTGAGACATGATCTCATTCAGTTGCCCAACCTGGGCTCAAATATTTGATTCTCCTGCCTCAGCTTCCAGGATAGCTGGGATTATAGGCATGAGTCATGATGCTTGATTGACTTACAGCTATCTAAATTAAGTAAAATTAAAGAAAATTTAAAACTCATCTCTTTAGACATGGTAGCCATACTTTAATTGCTCTTGATCACATGTAGTTGGTAGGTACCATGCTGGACAGCCCAGAATCATGGAATTTTCATCACTGAATAGCCCAACCCAGGGCATCTGCTTGTTCTTATGTCTCAGAACTCCTGTTTCTACTAGAATCCTCTGCATATATTTTTCATAAAGGCAAAACTTTCTTCTTTAATCACAACTTCAATCAAAACTAATTAGCTTCCTCCTCCTCCTCAGCTCTGGAGAGAAACCTCCCCAGCTACTCCACTGATAGAAACTTCTAGAATAGTTAGCAAAACAAGGTGTGGCATCCTTGACAGGGAAAGGCCGGGCAGTCAACAGGACTGGCTTCAGGCTCTCTGATCCTAACCTGGTTCTTTAGATAATTTTCCTAGACAGTCCTTAATAACAACCAGAAAGAGCCACCATGAGGCTGAGTGCCCTGTCCGGAAAGATACTAGGGAATCTCCACACAAATTTGCACAATAAGCAGAGAGTAATAGCTCCTGTAGGGTGACAGGAAGTAGTGCACTACAAATCCCTGCAGTGAGGCTTTGAAGTTGGGCAGATCCACAGCAGTGAGGCACTTTGATGCAGCTGGGGGAGCCTTCAAAGCCTCCCGGGGTAGAGATTAAAACAACTACCTGTAACCAATGGTTCAGATCCTTTCTGTGTGTGTTGGTGAAGACAGAAGCTGGCTCACAGGACAATTAAACAAATATGACAAAATCTGCATTGGAAGTATTGTATCCAAGTTAACCACAGCAAAATTAAACAAAGGATGAGATATTTAACATCTTCTGCACAGTAGAAATTCTACCAAAACCTTTTTTTGTTTTGTTTTGTTTCTCCATTTTCTAACTTAAAATAGAACCTTGATGGCATTCACTTTTAATAATTTTAATTTGTTATCTCGGGTTCATTTTGCAAATCTAACTCTGCTTTGTTCTCATCTTTCAGAGAAATACGATAAGCTACCCATCTTATTAACGAGTTAGACAACGTGAACAAACTTCACCTTAAGTTTCTCCCAATCCAATTTAAGATGAAAGTGTTCAAAGCACAGACCCTATGACTACATTACTATTCACAGATTCTTGTGAACATTCATTCTGCTCCATTGTGGCGAGGGCATTGGTGGGTAACATTGCATTCTTGGAAATAGATAAGCAGGATATTGCCAAAGTTGCTTTCTTACTCAAAATTACTTTATCACAAAGCAGCCATTATGTGCTATAGCCACAAGTCTGGGCTGTCCATGGGCCCAATTTTCCCATTCTTCAAGGAGTAATGTTGACCTTGGCCTTCTTGAACACAGAGGCGAACTGGAAAAAGACAAGACTAGTCATGTTTCAGCTTAGAAAGTTTCTGGAGTTGGTAATCCTTTGGAGTTAGAAGTGTTAGCCCTTTCCTTTCTGATCCCTATTGGGAAGTGTTCTCAAAGGAGATTGTTGAATAAGAGAATAACTGGAAATGTACTTCTAATTGGTGAGGTTCCGTGAATTAGTCAATTTTTTATCAGTATAACACAATGCCTGAGGCAGACTATTATAAGAAGAAAAGAGGTTTTAGTGCATAGTTTTGGATGGTCAAGGCATGTCACTGATGTCAACTCAGCTTGGATGAGGACTCTCTGAGCATGTTACATCATGGCAGATGGCAGTGGCATGAGGAAGTGTGGGAGGGAAGGATCACATATCAAACAGGAAGCTAGACAGAGTGAGTGGGACCACGCTCAGGCTTTAATGATACCTCTCTCCCTAGAAGTACCCCAACCTCTTCCTCTATCCTCAGTTGGCCTAAGGACTTCCCACCCTACTCCTGCTCTTCAAAATTCACACTACCTCAACACTTCCACCCTGAGACCAAGCCTCCAACACACGAGCCTTTGGGGAAACATCTAACATCAAACCCATAGCACAGAAAGACAATCTTAAAAAGCTATTAGGCTGGGTGCCAATAAAATCTGTTTGCCTCTTTTCAACCTTTTTCCCATGCCTTGGGTTATAGACCCATTTTGAAGCAAGCATTCCCAGGTCCAAGAAATGCCTCTGATATGGCGGTTTGGCAGGTTTCACCGTGACAAATTCCTACAGTGGCTGGAGGCCACAGATTTTCTGGCTATGGCTACATCTTCTCCAGATAGAGGTAGCATTATGTCAGCTAAGAACAGGAAAAGCAAAGAAGCAGGGCGGGGGGCATGTCCTTTGGCAACTTGCTGGCCGGAGGACCTTCACTGTTTCACTCGAACAGCAGGAAAATCTCACGTACTACCGTGGTCCCTGATGAACAGATCCTCTGGAAATGAAGCTCCTTCATCACGGAGCTGGCTGGCTTCTTTTTCTCTAAGTCTTCATAAATCACATGCAGCAGTGTTGGCATGACTCATACGGCTCCACAGCAAAGCTCCTGCTAAGCCACACAGCTGTAAGGGACAAAAATACCTCGGTGAGTAGAGTGTGTTTGTCCTGCATGGTTTTTGGTATAAATAGGAAATCAGCAAAATCCAGGGGTTCCCTAGATGCTGGGTTCTGAGTGTTATAATCCACAGCTCCCTCAGCTGCCCATTGTCAACCCAAATCCCAGCTCCTTGATCTTAGCTAAGAAAGGAAAGGCTTCAATCAAGGCCATTCTCATAGATAAATGGACTGATTCCTTGATGAGTTACTCTTAGCGGGTTCTAGCCAATGTGGAACTTTAACCAGCTAAATGTTCTTGGTCTTTTCATTCTAATAAAAATGAAAGGCACCCCCTGTTATCGAAGGACTCTCCAAAGAATGAATGGCCTAATATGCAACATCGTGAAATCCCACGTGTGCAACTCTGATCTTGTATTTGGTTTTGCTGCATTTAGGGACCTCCTGGGGGGAGAGGGAGTCAGAGGTAGCATCTTCCTTCTCCAGATAGTCTGTTTCCTTGCAGAGCTGTGTCTGGCCAGGCCCAGCTCCCTCCTTAAACCTGTTCTGGGGTTGCTGAGGTGGCCGAATCAGGTTGTGAGCATTCTGCACCAGCCCAGGCTATGCCACAGTCTGCTTCTTCAGGCTGTTTCCCTGCTTCCCTGAAGGAACACGTGGTGGCCCTGGGGCTTCTGCTGCCTCTTCACCTCCCCTCTCTCTCAAAACTTCCAGACACTCATTTTCTGGCAGACTGTTTGATATACATTGGTTAATATTTAATAACTTTCCACTGCACCCACTTCTTCTCTGTCCCACATGGATGGGTCCTTATGACTTCTGTGTTATTGCCACGTCGTGTAATGAAGCTTGTGACACTGAAGTGTGCTGTCGGCATGAATTTGCCTCCTTAATGGAGGTATTACTATATATGTGGGTCGCTTAATATCTGCTAGGTGGCATATCTCATTTACCTTCAGATTAGGGTATCATTTAATATGTATTTAGGGCTTTGGTATTAAGAGATGTATTTCTTTAATTAAATACATATTTTGAGTCCTGACATCTGACATGTTTTGCTTCTATAGAGAGTGTTTATATAATTTGCCTATCTAAGTTCAGTGAAGTATAAAATACACTAATGAGTGACACTAAATCATTCAACAAATATAAACCTCAATTTGTTGTGCTGGACGAGGGACTGCCTCTGAGTTTCCTCGCACCCTGAGCACCATCGCTCCTGGGTTCGCTTCCCTCGTTACGCAGTCCAGAGCCCTGCTTCGGGACAGTTTTCCAGCCATGTTTCTTCTTTGGGGCCATAGGCGTGGAAAAACAAAAAGACAGGTGGCCAATAAGAGGTTATCAGTGATGCTCCTTTCTCTTTGAGCTTCCTGTTCGCTTCCTTGACCCTTCCTGTCGTGGGCACAGTGACATTCAGTGGCAGAGGCGACTGGACTTGAGTCTATTCCCCTGTAACCATGAACCACCTGCCTCTGCTCTTGAAGTCTCACCTTTTTCATCTTTAAAAAGTGGATGAGGACAGGTGCTGGTGGTGACATGAAGGTGCCACATCCGGGTCTCTCTATAATAATATTCAGTAGGTGCTGACTCTCTTTGGCATCGGATAACTGATATTTAGGAAACAATATGAGGAAGTGCTTTGTTCCTCTCTTTGTTACAACAGAACTATTAAAATCTGGAAGCTTGGAGGAGATGCCTGGTGGCACTGAATGAGACTTCTGGGAGAAGCACTCCTCGCTGACAGAGTGACTGATGGGACGCAACAAGGCTCGTTCTGCAAGTACTAGATGACCTATAATAAGACTGATTCACTTGCAGCAGTAGGAAAGAGCTGCTCCTTCTCAAGGAAGAAACGTCCTAGGGAGCCACTCCCAGCCTTGGCAAGCAGACCGCAAGCCCGACGGGCAACTAGGAAGGAGGCAGGCCGTTCTCATCCTCGACCTTGCAGGTTCCCTCTGTTTTCAGAGTCCACTTCTGATCCACTTCTGTTTGTAGAGACTCAGTATCAGCACCAGAGATGGGAATACACAAGTGCGTGTGGGGGGCGGAGATAGCTCTGTCGCTGGCAGGTCATCACAATAGGGTGTGCATTCGTTGCTTCGTTTTAAGACTGGCAGGCAAGTTTGCTGATGAAAAGGAAGTTTGCGCGGTTTTGAATACAGCATGGAGCCCCAGATAACATTCTGTCAGGGTTCTTTTCTCCTTGGCACAGCAGACTCGATGTCAGGAGGATTCTACTAGGCGTGACCATGAACTAAAGAGACTGGCCGCCCAAGGAAAGTGAGATGAACTCGGATGATCCTCTGGATACTGGTGCTACAGCAGGGCAAGTTTCCCCACTTCTGTGTGGTGCAGGAAGTCAGTGCTGCAGAAGTACAGAGCTACATCGATCAAAGTTCAGCTGAAATTTTCTGATGGATGAACATAAACTTGTCAGAGGAGAAAAGAGCCAGTGTGTTTATACTAAATGGTTGTAACTTCCCTTAGGTAAGCTCTTCCGTTGGTTCAAATTTCTCAATAACTCTATCCCTTGAGATTGACTTTTGAAGCCTTGAAGTTTCGGACAAATTTAATCTCTAGTTATTTCCACTCAACCAGTATGACCACTTTGATATCAAAGCAAGTTGTATACGTGTTTATGTTTAATAAGGCCAAGTGGAAAACAAATTCTGGAACCAATAAATGTCAAAACATTAAGTACAATTTGGTGAACTTTAGTTGAAGAGTTATTACAGTCCTTCTCTTTGCCTCAACAAATTATGAAGACAACTTTTCGAAAGAGAGAGAGAAAGAGAAACAGAATCCATTTTTGGCTTATTGTTAGCAATAAGCTGTCATCAAAATAATTTCATGTCTATTTATAAATGAATAATAAATAACAATTGCTTAAAATATGAGCAGACTTTTAAGGAATAAGCATGGGTCTAGAAATCAGTCATAAATGACTGTAGGCATGATAGAAATTATTAAAATAGTCTAATTTATTTAAGCAAAATACTTTATACTTTTCAAAATATGTTCACATCTGTATTTCCATTCAGTCCCCAAGGAACTGAGTAAAGTAGGTAAGATTTATCATTCAGTTTTGCATATTAGAAGCACAAACACCCTGAGGCTCAGAGGGGCCCACACAGTTTGCTTAGGTTGCATGTGGTCGAGTTGGAGACAGGAACAAGCTTTTCTGAACTCCACATCAACTCTCTTTTCATAGCTATTCGTTTAACTCCGGGTCAAGTTTCATAAGTTACATAAAAGTAAAGGATCATAACCCGCTAAATCCTACATACATCAGGTAGAGCAGATTCTCTTCTTGGGTAGTACACTTGAAATGTAACTTGGAGATATTTGAGGAACGAGATATGAAATACAGTAGTAAAATAACAACAATAATAAATATTTTTGATAATTTCCACCTACCAAACTCCCTTATGTTATGCTTAAAACTCCCTAGGAGAACATGAGAAACAAACGGACAGATGCTCGGGTGCCTTCCAAGTTCATTTAGTTGGTTCGTTGCAAGCTGAGGTGCCTGAGCCTAAGCCACCCTCCTCCCAACTCGTCCACAGGTTCTGCTGCTAGCAAAACTGCCCTGCAATGGCTAACTCGTGTGATGTTCCCAGGCCTGCCTGAACGGAGCAGATCTGAAGGACCACAGTGAGGCCACAGCCTGGCCCACTGCAAATACGTCCCTACCTACTGAGAAAGCCATTCCCTTCTGCTTCTACCCGCTGTGCGGTCTTGACAGAGACCCTCCCTCTGCTTTCCCTTGGCTACCAGGAATGACATGCCTTCTCAGCCTCAGTGGCCACTGCCCTCTTTATTTTTTTCACCATTAGAGCTTGTCACCAAGAAGGATCATTGTCCAGAAAAGCACCCCATTTGTTCCTCACTTTGTCTCATAAGCTGGAATTAAAGATGCCACATAAATTCCAGTTATTACCTAATTAGCTACAGTGGATAATAGTCTTCATGTTGCAGGCCCGAAGGCAGAAACCAAAATCCAGCGCTGCCATAAGTACTAGCCTTTTTTGAAACCATGCACAGCAGAGCACATTCCCAACAGATAGCTGAGCTGTTCTTGCTCACCGTACGTCTTCTTCAAGTCAAACCCCAGGCATTGGTCCGTACTGTGGACTTGAAAAAAGTTGTTTTCTTTTCTGCTCAAAGTCTTGCTTATTATCAAGTTATAAAGCTCAGAAGTGCCTGAAACCACAAAACTTCTTGTATTAGCGCTTCTAATCAGAAAAGAGTTGAATTTTCCCCAAAATTTCTATACGGGCTTTGCTCCTTGGCTGATATTTATTAATTGAAAGAGTATTTTTTTTTCTGACCAAGTTTTAAGTTCCTGAAAATTAAGGCTTATGATGTAGACAAAGCACTAATAAATCTTAATATGGGATAATGAGCTGGATAGGTAAATAAGTAGATGCCCCCCCCCCCAGAAGATTATAGTGTCCTCAGGACCTTTCCCCCTTCCCAATTAAGTATGGATGTGATTATCTGAACACACGTAAGTATTCCTTATGTGTATTTCTGATTGTGCTAGGCTAACAACCTAAATTTATTTTATGTGATATTCTTTTTAATAACGATGTCTATTAAAGACATCTGTTGAGAGTCTGTAATGCTTATTTCATGGGTAGGCAACGTAAGAGAGTGCTTTAGGAATTCTGTTTTCAGTTTAATGTTATGGGCTGTTAAGGAGAAGGTTTATGGGTATAACATTATTAGTTGGAATTTGCCTCAAATTGAAATCAGGCCCAAGAATTTACTTATCCAAAATATTATGAACGGCTTTTTAAAACATTAAAAAGTTTAAACGAGAATATTAGTGTAATTTAATACTTTACCTGCAGTCCTTAAGGCCATTCAAAACACTTCCTAATTGCCAGATTTCAAATTCCTATGTTAGCCTGTCTACCCTGATACAAGGCTTTTAAAAATCAGAAATTTATTATATTGTGTCAATACTTTAACTAGGAGAGAAAAGAAATATATATCTGCTGAATTATTTGACTTCAAGTGGAAAGTAAAAGCTCCCATACAGCGTGCACCCTGTGTTAGGATTCAGGTATCTGCTGAGCCATGCGACTGGCGATGGGCCTCGGTGGTGCAGGGGCCCCAGCCCAGGCTCATCCCAGATGGCAGCCATCATGCCTACACCATTGCTAAGTGGAAATGAATCCTTACAGCCATTGGCTAGCCTTAGCGTCCCTATGATTTTATCTTAAAACCAAAATGATGATTTAAAGAAAGCAATTAAACTTCTCAAATTTTTATCCAGGCAGTTTGAAGGGCTCCCCCTTCCCCATATGTGTGGCCCTGATGCTTCTTTTAGGATTGCTATTAGTGCCACCAAGGGCAATTCACCATTGTCAGAGAATTTGGCCGTTTCATCACCTACATGAGAGACCCGCACAGCGCCATGACGATTGCTGTCCAGATGAATTACATGGCTCCTTCATGTACTTTTTGATTGAACAGTGATAACTTATGTAATGAATTATCCTGTGCCCCTCTCTGAGAGGAGCCCGATATTTTTTCTTACAAAGCACTCAAAGAAGGGCCTTGGAGAGGCATTCAAAGCGGTATCAACATCCCAATTTCAGTCTATAACAATCACTAAGAGGCAAGTGCCAAGTCAGACTGCGTTTAATAGAGGGAAATGGGACACCACGTTCCATTGTTCATAGCTGGGGCTAAGTGGTCATCAACCTCTCAGGAAAAGCCTGGATAAAACAATGGCCAGAACATAGCTGATAGGCTAGGTTTAACAGTCCCATATTCATACCTGCCGACCTGGGCCACCAACATTGCGTTCATTCACTCATCCAGCACATGCTGCTGCATTCCCATTGCATGCTGGGCTAGGCACTAGTAACCTTGCAATAAACTACGTGTGTATGGTTGTTGCTGCCAATGGTTCATACTCTTGGGGGAATATGGAATGTGAGTATTTGCAAGTGTGATGAGTACCGAAGAGGAGACGTACAGGATATCCAGGAGGCTTGCCACAGGAAAACCTAACCTAGTCAGAGAGAGTTCTTAAAAGAAATAACACTTAAGACGGGACCCCCTGAGGACAGGAGACTGGGCAACCAGCACCTTCAGGCACAGGGAAGGCCCAGGCATGCTTCTGACCGGCAGAGCGCATTGCAAACGCGAGAAAACTTCTACTAACCGGAAGTTGGCTAATGGTCCAAGCTGGGCTGTGAAGAACAAGCCAACAGAATCAGAAAAGAACTATCTTATCAATAAGCTTTCGTTGTAGTATGATTTTAGAGGCATGAAGAATTTGGAAAATAATTTCCTGAGGTATTCCACATACTGAAAAATGCAGAGGTAATATATAGCCGTACACTATAGTATACACTAATGTTACACAGTATTATAGTTGAGTATTGTATTATATATCACATATAGAATACCCAGCTTAAATAACTGTTTTCTGATTAAGCTTATCTCAAACTATGTATTTAAATGAAAATAATAAAAATAATCATGCTTATAGCCACCACCTAGCTTAAGAAATACAATACTGTAATGTTAGATCATACTTTATACTTTCTCTAACATATTCCCTCTACCTCATTTTTATTTATAATTTTACACATAAGTGCCTAGCTTATTGACAGTGTATTTCCCTAAATATTTTATAAAAGAAATGATATCCGATGTGTGCTTTTAAGACTTTCTTTTTTTTTACACAAAATATTTTTGAAATTCATTTATATTGGTATACAAACATTTATTTTTTCATTGAGACAGAACAGTTTTAATTTACATTTAAATGTTGATTCATGAAGCAAGGCAAAATACTGTAACTTTAACAAAAATCTCATGGTAATTCCCTCATTTCTTCTCAGCCACTAGCGTCTCTGACCTTCTTCACCCATCTTTATACTAAGAAGCAAGGGATTCTTAGGGACAAGTGATAAGTTGCCTAATAACACTGATATGTGCAGAAGACTCCCTAATTCCTTCATGCAGGCTTCTCATCTTCTCTAAGCCTCACCAGCGCCTTAGGAGGAAGTCATGGCCTAAATTCCGGGTTTGACAAGTGAGGAAATGGAGGTTAGAGGGTTTAGGTGACTTTGCCAGGGGCTTCTTTGGGGCAGGGAGGTTCAAATTCCTTCTTCTTTGCACCACCAAGTGTCAGGCAAAGGGAATAAGGAACAAGGAGGAACTAAAGCCTGGCGTGCCTTGAAAAGTTTGGGAATAGTTTTCCCTGACATTTTATCTGTTTTTAACCACAGTGGGAGTACAGAGACCAACATCTGATTTAGACTTTATCTCTGGCCTCTAAGGCTTTAAGGAAACGTGATCTGGCAAATTATGATGCTGACTAAGGTGTTCATTTGGAACTTGCAGAGGAGTGTTAGTAAGGAGATGCATTTCTCTCCACATACCTTCCGTTTTGAAGGTTTCAGAGCTGGGCCAGGTGGCCCATATCTGTACGCCCAGCACTCCGTGGGGCTGAGTCAGGAGGTTAGCAAGTTAGAGGCCCACCTGGCCAACGTTACTGACTTAGTGAGGCCTTGTGTTCAAACAAAAAATAAAAATGACTGGGATGTCATTTAGTGCAAAGACCCTGGGTTCAAGCCCCCACAAAAATTTTAATTAAAAATTAAAGATTTCAAGGCTCTTTCATACTCATTGTCATCCATTTCTCACGACCTAGATGCCTTTTTGTTTAGCATTGGCTCATGGTGAACTTGGCAGGAGTCAAACGACTCGGGAGGATGAGGTTGTCAGCTTCAAAGTCTTTACTGGGACAAAGATCTTACTCTGCATCCAGTCTGCTCTGTCAGAGCACGCACTGTCCACGCTAGAAAGGATTTCCAGTCATGACCACCTCCTGTGATCGCCTCTGAGATCTCGAATGTAAGCAAACCACTGACTTCACCCTCAGCTGGCCCCAGAGCAGAAACAATTTGCAGCAAGTTCTTCTGTGCAGAAGGTAAAATTCCAAGCTGGTTCTGTCAGCCCAGGCCATATCGTAACTGCATCACCAGCAGGGACCTAGAGATGATTTCAAAGTCAAAGTTGTAGTGTCCAATTTGAGTGCCACTTTAAATATGCATTTATATTTCTATCGTTACCCTCCTGCTCTCTTTCTTATGTTTTAAAATATTTTTACTCTATAATACAATATATTCAAAATTTATCAATGCTTTGGTCATATCTTGCATTGATGAATGCTTGGTTAGGCTTTGACATGGCAAGAGCACACGAGTCTTCAAGGTCCGTAGTAGTCCTGGGCCCTGGAGAGTTTGGATTCGCTGCTGGGACTTCTCCAGAGAGGCCCCAGGAGTCTTAGCTGAGACAAATGTGATTGACACAAGCCACAGCCCTGGCAAGTAGATGCCAACAGGTGCTTTAGCTACTGAATGAGGCTGGTCAGCTGTTCATGATCTGAATCTTAGAGCAGCTTGATTGTAGTCTGTTCAATTCCAAACAGATTACATGAGATACTATGTGCTAATGTGGCACTTGCCCACTGGGGATTTCCAAGGACCGTGGACACCTTCTCAAGTGTCAGACGTTGTTCCCAGTTGTCTACAACATTCTTTATGAGGCCAAATGAAAAATTGCAAGATACATATGCATGCTAAAACCCATGTACAACGTGAAAACACTGCAATGGCCTACTCAGATATGGAGGAAATTGTATTTACTTGGTACAGTTAGAACAGTGGAGTGGATTTTATCCAGGAGAGATTTTTGACACTACCTGAAGATATGTGTGGTTGTTGCAACTGGTAGGAAGGGAGGGAGCAGGGTTGGGAGGGGGGCGCTATTGCCTCTGTTGGGCAGAGGCCAAGGTGGTGCTAGGTACCCACAGTGCCCAGGACAGTCCCTCACCACAAATAATTTCTCTGCACAACAGGACAACAGTGGCAAGGTTGAGAAACCTAGAATTAGTAATCATTTCTCTTGCTGTTCCATACTTTTTGGGAATTTCTTTTGTACTTTAAATAATACCCTCAGCTTTTATCTGGAACTGATAAAGCAAAAGGTAAATGTGAACCCTTGTATTTTTGGTTAATCTACAGCTGAAGACAGAATTTGCAATGTTACTAAATTCACCTTGTATAAAAATGAATAATTCTTCATAGAGCTCAGAGCTACAAAAGGTTCAACTCTCTTGGTGAAAAATTATATGTGTATGGTAGGGCAATATATATAACATGTTTCAATTTTTGCCTTGGCGGCTGTTGTGGTTTGGATCTGGCATATCCAGAACGTTCCCCAAAAGTCTCATGTATTTGGATGTGTGGATTATGAGCATGGGGTGAATTATCAGTGTGTGATGGATTATGGTGTGTGGAGAATTACTACATAGGCATGTAGCCTAGAGGGGGTAGATCCCTGGGTCCTAACCCAGAAGGGGTGGAACACTGAGGCTTGACCCAGAGGAAGCAGATCACCGGAACATGACCTGGAAGGGTGCTGACTTAGCTACCTGCGTGTCACGCTGTGGACAGCTTCCTCCAGCGGGGCTACCTCCATGCGATCTGCCACTGCCAGCTGCCCACGAGTGGACTGAGACCTTCTGAAACTGTCAGCTAAATAAACCTTTCCCCGTTTATGTCATGGATGTCCCAGCAATGGACAAGTAACCTAGAGAGAAGCGAATAAACCCAGGGCTTTGTTTTCTCCCATGTTCCTCAGCCCTTTTCCCTTCCTACTTTGTTGATTCTTAACTTCCTTATGACTTGCACGTTTCTATCTATATGCAACATGTGATCTTAATTAATTAATTAACTAAAAATGTCATTTCTATTTCCTTCCCACTCATTAATTGTGTTTCCTCCCACAGATTCTTTCGTTCCTTACTGCTCCTGTTGCATTCCTCCTCCTCCTCCTTCGTTTCTTTTTTTGGCAACGTAAGGATGAAGCTCAGGGCCTATGAAGGCTGGGCACACACAGCCAGCACTCTCCCATTCAGCTGCCTCCCACATCCCTCCTCTTCCTCATAAGTTTAAGTGTGGCTGTGTTGTGTCTTTGGGATGGGTGTGCTATCACTCATTCCTGTGTGAGGTTTCTCCTGATACTATTCTCACAGTGGTTTGCTACCTGGTGTAATTGTAGTTTTTGTGTAGGGCTCACCTTCCCTTCAGTAGGGATTACTGTTTGCATACTATCTGTCTCTAATGAGATCCCCTGCATCCTTGTTATTTAAGGGATGAGTACACAAGAAAAAGTTAATGCAGCACATGCAGAGTAATTAAAAGACCATGCTCTCACATAGCTAGACATCTTAAATAAGAATGTGTAACATATTAAAGTATTGGAAGATCTATAGCTTAAGGAAACATTTCTGGCCCACGTGTCTGGGCAGCTGCTTCCCTGCTATGCAAACAGTGTGAGTTCTGGTGGTCACTTGACCGTCTCTCTGCTCCCTTGAGCCTGGTCTCCAGCGCAAAGCCCGTCTGCTCCCTTCCCTTTCCCTGTCTTCCCGAGACTGCAGCGTCGCCATGTTCTGCGGCTTCCCCCTCCCAGCATGCACTGCCTACTCAGGACTTTTTTGAAGACGGCACTGGGGGCTGGAAATAAGACCTTTGTACCACACAAATGTTCACGAAGTTCTCTCCTCCACCGAAGAGTAGATATAGTGAAAAGCTACAGACTGCCCTTAAGGTCACAAGAAAGCTAAATCCATGAAGTCAAGGATGCTACCTGTGTTGTTGACCACTGTGTGATCAGCACCTAAAGAGCACCTGGCACTTCGTAGGTGCTCGTGAGTATTTGCCAAGTAAATGAATGACTGCTTAGATAGATATATGCTCTTCTGGTTCTATCTCCACTTGCAAGAAATGGACTCTCCTCCCTGTTTCTTTCATCTGCTTCCTTCCAGCCTTTGGGTGTTATCGTGTATCCACTTGTTCCACCGATAATTAGGCCAAAGTTGCCATTCTCCTGGTCGTCCCATTCCATTGAATTCTCGTATTTTCACTCGCTACATCCCCTTGTCTCCTATTCTCGGTGACACCCCTCAGTTAGTTTATGCTCATTGGTGTCCTTAGTCTCTTCTTGTCATCGGATCCTCTTATATTTTATCTTAATGATGTTTAATAAGTTAAAAGATGGAAGAGTGTCTTCTAGAATATTCTGCAAGTGTCCATTTACATCTGGCTTATGTGGTGTCCTGAGGAGCCACCAGTGGGAAAAGCAGCACCAGATTCCTCCCATGACCGGCTAATCTTCTTTCTGCAGGACAGGATGGAACAGGTTGAGCCAGGCAGCTTCACGAGGAAGCAATGCTCCCAGTTGCCCCCACCCCCACCCCGGCAGCGCTCTGCACCTCAGGCACTGCTTCTGACCCAGAGCAGCTCCCACCTGTGTCTCTTTTGGGCAAATCCCTGGCTTCTGTCCTTCCATATCCAAGTACATTATTCTTTACGTTGCTATTGAAAATGACATTGCTTTCTTAACACCCTCCTTGGATACCTCATTTGTTGGGTGTAAAAGTGCTTCCTGCATTGGTAGTTTTGTGTCCTGTGACTTTGCTAAATTCATTTATTAGCTCTCACAGTTTTTTGTCAGGTGTTTAGAGTCATGTGCACATACAATCATGTCATCTTCAGAGGCGATTTCACTTGTGCCTTTCTGATTTAGATACTGCTCCTGTTTTCCCTGACTTCTGTCCTTTGAGCCTTAGCTTCTCTTCTCTTCCATAAAGCGCCTTCCTCAACATCCCTCTGATTTCTATGAACTCAGGCCAGCTGGCTGCAGCCGCCCTGTGTTCTGACACCTCCAAAGAACCTTAAGTAGGAGCCAGAAATCCAAGTCAAATTACGTTAAGCCAGAAAAGGAAATGTGTGCAAGGGAGCCTGTGGACCCGACTGGCAAAGCAGAGGGAACACGGATCTCTGGACTCGAGAACTGCAGAGGTTCTACCCCCACCCACTTTTTCTCTCTTGCCACATCTGGAGTGGTTCCCCCACACTGTAAACTGGCACCGTCTCCTCCCTGACCCACAAAGCATAAAACATTTTGAAGAAGGCTAACTCTCATATACAGATCACCCAGAGCAGACCTAGTCCAACTGCCTGTCGGTCTCAAGTTAAAATCATTATGAAAGAGACACGCCAGCTTGCTTGAGCTCAATCTGGTCCAAGGGCAGTGTCAGTGTGAGTGTAGCCATTCATTGATTCACTCACTCAAGAGATATTTTGAGCACCTACTCCATACAAAAAGCAGATATAACCATGACAGATTTGCTTCCTACCCCTACAGAGTCTACGTTCTGCTGGGGAAGACAGAAATTAAGCATGTATTACTGAATTGTGGCACTGATGCTGTGTGGTACCATGAAAATGTGTCACTCAGGTGTGAGCAGGAGCACTGTGAGCTGGTGGCTCTAGCTGCTGTTTTTCTGGATTCACCCCCACATTCCCTCAGAGACCCACCCTGCTCACATGGGTAGGCACACCACACCCTAAGGTGACCCTGGTGAGTCACACCTTTGTAGACATCCCCTCCCTTGAGGCAAGTAGAACTTGTGACTTGCTTCCAGCCAATAGAATAGAGCCAAGGTGAAGTGATTTTGCAGATATAATTAAGTCCCGAAACCAGATGACTTTGAGTTCATCAAAAGGGAGATTATCCTGGTTGAGCCTGACTTAATTAGGAGAAAGCATTTCCAAGAGAGACTGGGATCCTCCCTGAGGTCAGAGAGTTTCTCCAGTTGGCTTTGAAGAAGGGAGCACCGTGACTAGGAAACGCACATATGGAGGGGACTGTGGAGCCTCTAGGAGCTGAGAGCAGTCTGCGGGCTGACAGCCAGCAAGAAGGTAGAGACTTCAGTCCCACAGCCTGAAGGAATTGGATTCTGCCAATACTCATGTGCCTGGGAGAAGATTCTGAGTTCAGAAAGGAATGCAGCCCTGCTAGATGATAGCCTCCCAAAGGCCTAAGGAGAGGGCCCAACTAAGTCATGCAGAGACTCCTGGCCTCCAGAAACTCTGAGATAATAAACAAATTTGTTTAAAGCCACCAACATTGTGGCATTGTGTTGTGCAGCAATAGAAAACTAATGCAAGTAGTAAGAGCTGGCACTTTCCCCACGGTGCCTTGTCACACAGGTAGCAGGTGTTCCCCTTAGGCTCTGTCCCTTATCATGTCTGGTGGCCAGGTCCAGAATTAAGGCTACAGGTCCACTAGGCCAGCATGTGCTATCCTGATACAGAGGAAGGTACAAGAATTGACCAGAAACTACCAGCAGGAGCCAAGGGACCTACATAGGATTAGATGTTGAGGGTGTTTGGGCAATTGGGTCTGCTATGAGACAAAATAACCAAGAATACAATGCATGAGAGGAATTTTCTTCTAATTTAACACTCTAGCAAGAGGCCCAAGGAGCATGTTGGCTCCTGGAAGTTTAAAGATATTGGTGGAAGATGTTGAGCAAAATGCAAATACCTAAATTTCCAGAAAGGTATGTGGTAGAAAAGGAAAAAAGATCCAATGACATGGCATGATGAAACAATGGAAATTTATGGTTGTCCAAAAAAATCACCAGAGGATTATATTGGGAGGGAAGGCCCAAGGGGTACTACACTATTTTTCTATACCAATCTCACTACTGCTTCCTGTGATCATGTAATCAGCAGTAGAGCCAACTCTGAGGCCCAATAACGGCTTTATTCCTCATAGGCACATCTGGCCACTTGGTGACTTATCAATCACATTGTGTCCCTGCTATCCTACAAGGGCCAGCTGTCTGCAGTCCTTGGAACAGATTCCTCTTCTGGGCATGATTTTGTCTTTCTTGCACACAGAGCCTCAGCTGGTACTGAGAGCTTACCCAGATGTTGTGGCCCATACAACGTACAACAGGACGTTTGGCTGGAAAGCTTAGTTCTCAGCAAAAGGGGAATGGGAAGGGACCCATGACCATGAGATGCACCATCACCTCATACACTGTAAAATCTAGCCTCACAGAACTCCAGAACAGGCTTCTTATGTCACAGCAGAGGAGCCAGGTGACAGTCAGCACTCTGAAAAGGGGGAGCACCATATGCATTAAATCAAAGGAGACCTCTTCCATGGTGCTGTGCCTCCAGGATGAAGGCAGAACCAGAGGTGACACAATTTCTGTGACTCCCACTGACCAACTGGAGAATGAATTCCAGTTCTGTGATCTTCAGGGTTGGACGTCCTAGACTCCTTGTCCTGCCAGGGAGCACTCCAAAAGCCTGTTGACTGATAAAATATGACTTTTAAGGCAAGTTTGACTCTCAGCATACAGACACAAGCAAGCAGAATAAGGACTTACTATTGTGACACAGGTAATTGTCCCTGGTCACAGAGGGAGTTAAAACCACTCTTACACAATAGGGGACAAGGAGGAATGTGTGTGGAACAAGGATCCACGGATGATTACTGCTTCTTCCTTTTCCTGTGGTCATTGAGAATGGCACCAGAGCCAAAGCTTAGATCCCTTAGGAATGAGGGTTTGGTCACAGCAAAAGGTGAACCACTGAGACCTCCTGACATGTGGAGAACTTAAACAGAGATTAAAACACCAAGGATGACTACCAGCTGCAGCTCTGAGACCAAGCACGTGAGCTGAAACTGTCCTTTGTAACACGAATTTCCATTTTCTAAGTTCCTGCTGGTGAAGAGAACCCTCAGGAACCAGGGCAAAGTTGTCACCTGAATTTGCACGCCACAGAAATTCACGTAGCGAAAGGAGTAGACCTGGCCACACCCTTATCTGAAACTGTTGTGTCTTGAACTTCCCCCCCACCAAAGCAATGTGTTGGAAACTTCATCCCCATGGCAACAGTGTTGGGAAGTGAGCCTAATGGGAGACTTTGGGTCATAAGGGCTGCACCCTCATGAATGGATTAAGTCAACTATTGGCTGAAGTTTCATCTTCTGCTCTTTGTCTCACCCTCTCCTTTCTTCCACAGAATAATGCATCAAGATGCCCCTCGGCGGATCCTGACTCTGAAAACTTGGACTTTCCAACCTTAGAAGTAGAAGCCAATAAATTTCTATTCATTGTAGGTGACCCAGCCTATAGGATTAAGTCGTAGCAGCACAAAGAGGACTAAGGCAGGCTGCTGTGACAAACTACCATAAATTGGGGGGCTTAAATACCAGCCACTCACAGTTTTAGAGGCTGGGAATTTTCATAGTTCTAGAGGTTGGGGATCAAGTTCAAGATGCTGGCAGATTCCATGTCTGGTTTGCGGACAACTCTTCCAGATTTGCAGAGGGTTGCCTTCTGTCCAGAACCTCCCATGGTGAAGATAGCTCTCAGGTCTCTTTCTCTTGAAAATTCAGTAATTCCATTACAGGAAGTTCCACCCTCATGAATTCATCTGAACCTAATTATCTTCCAACGGCCTCAGCTTCTACATAGCATCACACTAGGGATTAGGTCTTCAACATATTAATTTGGGGAACATAGAAATATTTAGTCCACAGTGCTTAGAAACCAGGAAAATGTACTTCTCAGAGGACTAACTGCAGTGACTAATGGTTCCAGCCACTACTGCCCATCTGGACACATCACCAGGTTTGCACCAAGGCCTGCACATTGGGCCTCTACCAGTGGTGGGGTATGGCACCAGTGGTGGGGTATGGCACCGGTGCTGGTGAAGGCCATTGTTCTTCTAATGGATGCTTTGATTTGATCATTCCCTAAAGGCCTGTCTGAAGCTTTCTTGGAAACTTCCACCCAGCTCTACTTTCTCCTTCACACACCCCTCTGTAGACGTCAGACCTTCCTCAGCTGTTCTCCCCACTCCCTTCATCCTCCACAGGCGACTCCCTCAATTTATCTCTTGCATTCTAATCCCACCTTGGCATCTGCATCTCAGCAGACAGGAATTTTTAATTTCATAAACTATATAGCAGGCTGGAGGCTGTGAAGGGCACAGCAGTGTGATGGAGAGATAAGCACTGCCTAACACAGAATAAGAGAGGAGGCATAGGTGAGACTTGATCCCAGGCTTTGTGAAAGTGGCTATGAGGTAGGTCGAGTGGTGATGCAAAATTAGGGAAAAGCAAGAACTCTGCAGACAGCTGGAAGGACCACGTGCAGGCACGAGAAAGGCTGGAAAAGCAGGAATGCTGTGGGCAAAGTACAGTGGCAAGAATAATATGGGAAAGGTCTTACAAAATTAACACCTGTTTGCCCCTTGTTCATATCAGGCCCACAGAGATTGTTTATGGGGGTCGCAAAAGTCTAAGGCTTGAACCTCAATACCTCAGGTTCAGAAACTCAATGTTTTCCGTTGGCCAAGAAGACATCAGACAGTGAAAAACAATCTCACACTAATCAAACTCTGTAGAGTCTAATGTCTGCCCCACAGTATTTGTTTTTGGTTAAACTACTCTTGTTATATAGTGAAATCTACCTGGGGAGTTAAAATTTCATCCCATGGTTTTGTTTTGTGTTTCTTTTCTTCCTCCCAGTGCTAGGGGCTGACCAAAGGGTTTTCACACTGAGCTAACCTTAGCCTTCATTTTAATTATTATTAATTTTTTGTTTTGAGACAAGGTCTCATTGTATTGCCAAGGGTGGGCTAGAACTTATAATCCTCCTGTCTCAGCCTCCCAAAGTGCTGGTATTAATGGCATGTACCATCACACCTGGTTCCTAGGGCTGTTTGCCTCATTTTCCTCAATAACTTCTGTCTTGCTTACTTATTTGATGGTTCAACATAATGCCTACATCCACAGTCGAAGGGAGGAAATATTTATTTTAGCTCACAGATTTAGAAGGTCTCACACAGTCCATGCACGAGCAGCTAGCTATGGTGGAAGAACATGGCAGACGCTGAAGAGCTGCTCACAGCACAGCTGACAGAAAGCCAAGTGAAGGGAGGAGCCAGTTAGTTTCTGGGGACTAAGGCAAAGGCTAGGGATTTCCGAGGAAAGGCTGTGGCGATGTTTCTTCTTCTTCCTTTATTTAGTTCAAGTTGTCAGTTGGGCCCTCCACACTCTGGACGATGGTCTTCCTTCTCTTTCTGGCCCACAAGCCAATAATGCACACCTGAAAACTCTGCCCTAGGTGCCTCTCTTAGTTACCTATTAGTTGCTTGGACAGAATATCCCACATCCCCCACTTAAGGGAGAAAAGATTTATTTTGGGTCCTGGTTTCAGAAGTTCTCAGTCTACTCTGGTAACGGTGGAAGCACCTGGCACCAGGCAATGGAACTCTTCATGGCATCACGGGCAGGAATTCCAGTATAGGAAGAAGGACAGTGCTAGCATATACCCTCCCGGGTCACCTCCCAGTGATTCATCCCTTCTAGGTCAAGCCTTAGTGTTCAGCCTCTTCTAGCTTAAGCCACAGTGGGGTTCAGCCCTACTTCTTCCAGGTCACGCACCCAGTAATGTGTGACATGCCCGTAATCTACTACATGCCCCCAATCCATCACATACCTATAACCCACCATATGCCCATAATCCACCCCTCCTGAGTATGTCCCAACTCCCTAGATAGTTCATACTGTGGTTCCATAGATAATCTGTAACACCCAAATACATGAAGCTTTTTTGAGGGACATTTCAGATCCAATCTATAAAAATGTCACCCTGTCTCAACAAGTTGACACAATCTCTCCAGGTTAAGATCCAAACATCCATCCCTTTCAACCAGGCCTCACCTCCCAACAGCGTACAGTTCCACAGGTGTCCCCACTACATCCAAAGGCATGAGGTTTGGGGGGAACATTCCAGATCCAAACCCTAACAGTTTTTTTTCTAGACTCCATACTGATCATACCCATATTTCTGTTGACATACTCTTTGGAGAGACAACCATGCAGTTGTTAAAGTTCTTTAGTTATAATATTGTTAAAAAAAACTATGTAATTTACAAAGTATTTCAAAATTGTGGAAAGAAATAATATAAAAGGTGAAAATCCTGCCTCATCCTTCCTCACTTCCTAATCTTCCTATTGCTCCATTTCCTACTGAAAGGAAGTCATTCCCTAAGCTTCCTTTGTATAAATCCCACCATATAAATCCCATATATGCATGTGTACACAATGTCTTCCAGAAAATAAATTTTGATATACAACTGAGTATCATAAACTTTTTCTGACATCATATTTTATTATTTTACCTAGATTCATCTAGGCACTCCTATCTGCTTTCCCTTGGCCTACTATTTGAACATCAGAATTAAAGTATTTTAATTATTATCTATATATTTTAATGTCATAAAATTCTTCCTTCTCTTTATTTTTAGAGTGTTCTTGGCAATTTTTACATCCTTCTCGCAACAGAGTTTTTCATTCTTTTTTTTTACCCAGTAGATTCTAAACACAATTCTTATTTGAAGTTCAAAGCAATAAAAGATTGGGAGAAGAGGACCTTTTTACATGTCGAATGGGACTGAATTGAAATTATAGATGAATTTAGGAAGAATGGGTATCTTTGCACTTTTTAATCCTTTTTTTTACCTTAAAAAACATAGAGTACATAGGATAGTCAATTTTTTTTTTACTAGTAATCATAACATAGTGTAACTAGTATGAAAACAACATGCAAGGGTGTTATGAGTACATGGGGAAAAAAACATATCATGTCACTCAGCTTTGCTGTTGACGTCTACATTAAATCCATTTCCTAAGCCAGGTGTGGTGGCACACATCTGTAATCCCAGCTACTTGAAAGGCAAGGCAGGAAGACCACAAGTTTGAGGTCAGTTTGGGCAATTTAGCAAGACCATGTCTCAAAATAAGAAATAAAGAGGAAGTGGGGAATGGGGACATGGCTCAGTGGTAGAGTCCTCTTGGGTTCAATCAATCCTCAGCACTGGGGGAGAGAGGGACAAGGCAGAAAAGAAAGAAAGAAAGAAAGAAAGAAAGAAAGAAAGAAAGAAAGAAAGAAAGAAAGAAAGAAAAGAAAAGAAAAAAGAAAGAGTTCCACCTCTTCACCATTAACTCATCAGTCTTAGGTCTAACATTGGAAGATACCCAAAAATATGGTTATTTCACATTACTCCTGCTAAAGAAAGTTTTCTTTTTAGAAATTTCTGTAATTCCAGCACTCTAGAAATCTGGGGTAGGAGACTCAAAAGTTGGAGCCCAGTTGGTCAACTTGATAACTTAGTGAGAGCCTGTCTCAAAATAAAAAATAAATAAATAAATAAAAAAGAACTCAGAATGTAGCTGAAGACCCTGGATTCAAACTCCAGCAGCCCACTGCCTGATTTACCCTACCCCGTGCCAAAAAAAAAAAAAAAAAAAAAATTCCTCCCAAATAAACTTTGTAATTTCTCTTTTTGTTGTGTTTCCTTGCTTGTTGTGGTACTTTTGACTTTCCTGCCTCAGCCTCTCACATTGCAGTGTTTACAGGCCTGTGCCACCCGTCCTGACCCAAGATAACTCTGATTTCTTGGGGTTTTACTGTGGATTTCTAGTCCTGTTTTCCTGCAGACACTGATCTCTTAGATTGTGGCACCCAGAATTCAAGGTGGTAGATCCTTGGCAGGTGAGGATTTCCAATTAACAATTTCAAGAGTTTGTGTGAGGTTTCATAACAGTTTCTTTGAGGCCCAAATTCGGGATTCAGTGCAGGAGTGCACACATCCATCCTGATTTGTTCTCAACAAATGTTCAGTGACATTTATGCAGAAGTCACCCTTTCATGAGTCTGATTCTTGACCACCTGCAGGTGAGCCAGCCTTACCCTTCTCTGCAGTGCACGGCTCATTGGGAATTGTTTGAAGGTTCTGTGGGAAATGCTATCAAATACTTTGCTTTGTTCCTGTGCTTTTGGTTTTTTTTTTTTTAACAGTTCTATTGAGATGCAGTTGATGCAAATTGTTAACTGCACAACTTGCTGAGCTTTTACATATGTAAAAATCCCAGAAGCCACCATAATTGAAATAATGTACACATTCATCACACTCCTTCATACATCTTTCCTCCTCACCCTCCTGTGTTTCATGCCATCCTGGGAAACCTAACCTTTCTGTCACTAGAGTTGACTTTGTGCCATCAGAATTTTATACAGGTGAGATCAATTCTACATATTTCCTTTAGTGTGGTTTCTGGGGGAAGACATTTGGTATAATTATTTTGAGATGTGGCCATGTTGCTGCACACATCCGTATTTTATTATTTTTATTACTGAAGAATCTTCCATGGTACGGTTAGAGTACATTATGTCTATCTGTCTGCCTGTGGGTGGACATTTGGTCTATTTCCAGATTCTACTACAAATAAAGCTACTATAAACATATGAAGATATTTCTCTTATTTCCAAGAGTGGGATGAAAGGGTCCCATGACAGGTCTTTGTTTAGCCAGAAATTGCCAAACTGTTTTCCCAAAATGGTTG
Organism: Ctenodactylus gundi; assembly: GCA_004027205.1. Classification (NCBI taxonomy): domain Eukaryota; kingdom Metazoa; phylum Chordata; class Mammalia; order Rodentia; family Ctenodactylidae; genus Ctenodactylus; species Ctenodactylus gundi. The sequence continues at coordinate 226,666 of PVKB01002584.1, forward strand.
TGTCACCACAGGCAGTGAATGAGAATTACCCCTGGTCCAGCCAGGCCGTGTGGCAGGAGCCTGTCATCTCAGCAGGAGGACCACGTGGTCAAACCCAGTCTGAGCAACTTAATGAAGGAACAAGAGGAAGAGGCCAAGGATCACAACTTCAAGCCCAGCTTGGGAAACTTAGTGACTTAGTAAAACTGTATCTCAAAATCAAATCTAAAAAATGAGCTGGTGATGAAACTCATGTGAAGACCACCGATGGATCTCCTGTGCCACAGAATAACTAGACAGACAGACAGACAAGAGATTTGTGATTGTTCTTTATGCTTAAAAACACTTGATATGGTCTGTCCTTTTAATTTGACTCACTTTACTGTGTTGTAATGTCACCGTAATGTTCCTAGTGACAACGATGCTGTGCATATTCGCCAACTGTGCATCTTCCTTGAGAACTCTCCATTCAAAACTTCACCAATAATAGTCTTTTTTATTATTGAATTATATGAGCCCCTTATAGCTTATAAACACGAGTCCTTTTTTAGATATGAGCCTTGCAAATATTTTCTTGGTCTCATTTTTCACCAATAGTGCATTTTGAAGAAAAAATTTAATTTTGATAAAGCCCAATATCTTTATCATATCTTTTATACTTTGTGCATTTTTGTCTTATTTACCATAAATTTGCCAAATTTCAGGTCACTAAGACCTTCTTTTAGATTTTGTGTCTAGAGGCTTTTCTGTTTTAGCTCTTATGTGCGTAATTGATTTCAAGTTTGCTTTTGGGAATGGCATGAGGCAATCGTCCTGCTGCTGCAGCTGCTATTCTTCCTCTTCCTCTTCCTCCTCTTCTCCTTCTTCTTCTCCTCCTCTTTTTCCTCCCCCTTTCCTTCTTCTCAAGTGCTAACCCAATAGTTCTATCACTATCCATGAGATTTCCAGGCCTCATGGCACAGGCCTGTAACTCCAGCACTCTAGGAGGTCAGGGCTGGAAGACTGCAAGTCTGAGCCCTGCCTGGGCATCTGAATGCATTTCCTTTCCTTACTAACTTGCATTTGTTGAAAAGTCAAATGCTCATTGTCAGTCTAACCTGGACTCAGGTTTATCTCTATGCCACAGTCACACCACCTGGATTACTAAAACTTTAGAAAAAAACCTGCGAATCATGGACTATTACGTATATTTTAAAATTTATTGTTTTTCAAAGTTATTTTGTATGCAATACCAAGTTGAAAATGTGTATTGTAAACAAAGCAAACACTCAAACCAAACATAAAGATTCTTTGCATTTCTATATGAATTTTAGAACAATCTTGCCAACTTTTACTTTTAAAAAGCTCACTAGAATTTAATTTGGATCACATTCAATTTATAAATTATTTAGGAATAATTGATATTTTGAACAATATAACATTGAGTTTCCCAGTCCATGAACAGGGTATTTCTGTCATTTATTTACATGTTTAATTTCTCTCAGCCTTGGTTACACTTTTCAGAGTACAAATCTTACATGTTTCTTACCAAATATATTCCAAAATATGTCATATATTATGGTCTTATAAATAATATTCTTTTTAAAATTACGATTTCCAGCTGTTAATCTACTCATTTAAAGAATGACACTGATTTTTTAATGTTATGACAACTTTCCACTCATAATATGTAGAAAGGATATTGGTATTTTAGATTAATTATAGTTTATGTTTTAATTTGATCTCATTTGCTGGCATATTAATGATACCCCTTTTGATTGATTTGTTTTTAATGTTTGCTTTTAGATTTAAAGTACATATCTTCAACTTATTATCGTCTATCTTCAAGCAGTGTTACATTACATCCTGTGGACCAGAAGAACATTACAATATTGTACTTTGGTTCTTCTCTGAGCATTTATTCATTTTGTGTTTAAACTTCTTATAATTATACACCACATTACCATTTTTTCTTTGAACAGTCCATATCATTTTAAGGAGGTTTTTCAAATAAGAATCAAAGATGTTTATATTTACCAATATAGTTAAAATTTCTGATATTTTTCTATTCTTTTGTGCAAATCCAAGCTTCTACGTAGTGTCATTTTCCTTCTGCCTTAACACTGAATGTAGTATAGATCTGTTGGTGATTAACTCCACATCCAAACAGTTTATATTTTGCAAAAGCTGTGTTTACTGTGTGTAGAATTTGAGGTTAAGCTACTCTATAAAACTTCAGCACTTCAAGTATGCTTCTCCATTGTCTTTTGTCTTTCATTTTTCCTAATAAAACCTTACAATAATTTATATTTTTGTCTCTCTGTACAAGTTACTTTTCTTTTCACCATTCCATTTTTAAATGTTCTATACATTTTAAGTAAATTGATTACAAAGTGTTTTCATTTGCTCTCATTTCAGTGAGCTGATTGCATGTATAAATTTACAGCTTTCATCTGGTTTGTAAATTTTCACTGATTATTTTTGTAGTTTTTTATTTCCTATCCACTTTCTCTCACTCTTATCCATCAATGACTCCACATACATTTCTTTTAGGCTGATTAAATTTCTCACACAGTTCACTGATATGCCTATTTTTTTCTCAATCATTTTTCTGTGTTTTATTTTCACTAAATTTTACTGCTATGTCTTCAGGCTCACCAATTGCTATGGAATGAATAATTAATCCCCCAATATTCAAATGTTAAAGTCTCATCAACAATGCGATAATATTAGGAGGTGATAAGTCATGTACTGTTCATGAATGAGATTGTTACCCTTAAAAATAGATCCCCATCCCCAGAGAGCTGCCTTACCCCTCCTACCACACGAGGACACAGGACAGCGCCATCTCTAGTGCCTTGCTGGCCTTAGAAAATCAGAAATAAATTCTTTTCGTTGAGAAGCCACACAGTTTAAGGCATTTTTCTTATAGTATCCTGAATGAACTAAGATAGCAATCATTTCTTCTGCATTGCTTAACCATTTTTAATCCCATCTCATCTATTTTTCATCCCCGATATCGTTTTTCATCTCTATGAGTGTAATTTCCACGTGTTTTATATCACCCCTGCTTGTTTTCTTCTACCTTCATGAGCATACGGAAGAGAGTTAACAAGGACAGTTGTGATGTCTGCCAACTAATTATATCATCACAATCCCTTTTGGACTGATTTCAATTGTTGTTCCTGTTGTTTCCTCGTGTTGGGTTGTCATTTCCTGTTTGCTTGCGTATGTGGGAAGTTCTGATTAGAAACGAGACATTATGAATTTTAACTTGGGGGGTATTGGATATTCTTGTTATTATCTTAAACATTCCTGAGCTTTGTTGTGGGTCATGGTTAAGTTAGTTGAAAACAGCTTGGTGCTTTCAAGTCTGGCTTTTTATGCTTCTTTAAAAAGACCATTCAGCCTTTCAGGTAGGGCGGATTTTGCTCTGCTATTGGAGTTACTACCCTTTGGGTCCTCCACCCAAAGTCCAATATATTATGAACTTTTCCACTTCGATAGGAGCGAACACTACTCCTGGTCCTGTGCTTTCTTTACAAATTGTGGCTCCTAAATTCTCTGAGTGGTTCTTTCCCTAATCTAGGGTTATTTCCTCACGCTTAATGCACCAATCAGTATTCAGCTGATGCTTGTCTCCACTGTAGCTATCCCTGGAATTCTTTTTCTGTGCAGCCCTTTTCTCTCTGGCACTCTTCCTGCTGAACACCAGCGACCTCGGTTGCTTGTATCCTCAGTTCCATCTCCTCAACTCAGGGAGATCGCCGTAGTCTACCTGGGATTTTCTGCCTGCACCATGGCCCGAAAGCTTACCCAGGAGGTGTCCTGGGAAAATGGAAAGACTGTCTGGTTTGTCTCTCTTCTCTTGGTGATCACCACTCTGTTCTTCCTATTGTCCTATACCTGAAAACATTGTTTTATATATTTTTCCAGTGGTTTTAGTTGTTTAGGTTGAGAAAGTAAATCAAATCCTTGTTCTTTCATCTTGACAGAAACAGAAATCCCATATGTACTCCACAGCCACCAGCCTTTGCTGCTTTTCTATTGGTGTGGACTAGGATTGCTTTGATGCTTTTTATAAGCTAAATATTACTGAGTTTATAGTCTATCACAACTGTGAAGTTTTCACTTGTAACATTAAATTCCTGGTAAGTAAGGTCTTCTTAATCTTACCCTTGTGTAATTGACTGATCAGCATGAAGTCAGATCTCATATTTATTCTTTTAAATTCCTTCAATTTTGGTCCTTGGTCCTTTTTAATTTTGCTTCTATTACTCATTCTACTGGCTATCTCATTTATTATATGATTTGTGTGTGTGTGTGTGTGTGTGTGTGTGTGTGTGTGTGTGTGTGTGTGGTATACAGTACTGAGGATTGAGCCCAGGACCTTCATATTGAGTTACATTTCTAGACCATTTTTATTTTTAATTTTAAGAAAAGATCTTGCTAAGGTATTAAGTTGGCCAAGCTGGGCTAGAAAGTGTGATCTTTCTGCCTCTGCCTGCCTGAGTGTCATTTACTAAATGGTCACCTGTGCCAATTATATGACCAGCACTGTGGTAGATGATACAGGGTCCACAGTTAAAATGCTAGTATTCAAAGCTGACATTTCAGAGGTGGGAAGGAACTCACAATAAACAGATATATAAGTGAAGTATTTTAGGGACTATCTTAGTTAGTTTTAGCCGCTATTAAAAATATACCATAATCTCAATAGCTTAAAGAAAATCAGAAGCTATTTCTCACACTTCTGAGGATAGTGAAGTTCAAGATCAAGGTGCTGGCTGATTTGGTCTGTTGGGAGGACCTGCTCCCTGCTTTGCAAAACTGTCTACTTGCTATGCCCTTTACTGCCAAGTGGGAGAAGGGAAATTTCTGGTAATCTTACCAGGACACTAATTCCATTTATGAGGGCACCCCAAAACACCCCATATATAGTACCATCCCATGGGGGTGAAGAGGTTAAGATTTTAGCTTAGAGATTTTTGAGGGACACAAGTATTCACCATGTAGTAAATAAGGGTAATAAGGGTACCTGCTATGAAATAATGAAACTGAACACTGTAACAGAGAATAAACAAGTTAAAAGGGTGGCTGCCTAAGCTTAGATTTTCAGAGAAGTTCTTTTCATGAGTTCTCAGCTGTAAACAACAGAAAATAACTATGCTTACTTTAAGCAGAAAAGACATTTCTTGGAAGTTTCAGGTAGCTTAATAGCTTATATTGAAATATAGGCTGAAGAAAACAACCTAAGAAGAACTGAGAGAAACAGAGTATAGCCCAGATAAAATCACTAGCCCTGTACCAGCCAGCAGCAGCCAGTTTATAGAGCAACACCAGACACCAATCACCCACCAGCATTCCCAAGGACTTTAAAAGGCAGAGGAGCTGCCGCGAAAGTGTAACTGCCTCTGCTCTACGGGCCACTTTCTTGAAGTCCAGGACCAGAAACTGCTGAGCTGCTCCTGAGTCGTGTGCCCATGTCTTAGTTTCCACTGAGAGAAAGAGAATGTCTCCCAACAGGAGTGTCTCTGTAGGGGGAGCCAGAGATATTTGCTGAGAAGATGATAAACAGCCTCTCTCTTACAACTGATATTCAAAGTAATATTTAAATAATGAGGAAAAGCAGGCGTATTGAGATCCTCTGCAGGAGGCAGCCATATTGATATCGAGGACAGGCAACCGTATTGCCATTCAGAGGAGGCAACCATATTGATACTGGATCAAGCACATTTTACATCAAGAGAACAATAGGAGCTAAGCCACTAAAACAGGAATAAGCTTGGTGTTTTCAAGAGATACCGAGTGCTCAGTGCCTGGAATATAGTAGACCAGGGAAAAGGATCAACAGATGAGGTTCAAAGTGTGGCAAAAGCCAGACATGTATTATAGAACCTTATAGGTCCTGGGGAGGAATTAACATGAGATTTTTACTGTGTAAGAAAACCACTGAAGACTGGGGAAGGACATGATCCTTTCTAGTGTTTGTATCAGTTTAAATTTTTAATAGATACTTTCTATTTTATACTTAATTATGAATACATTATAATGATGTTAGAGAATTTTAAGAAAATAATTTAACATTTAATTCTATTAGCCTATTTTTGTTTCTATTTGTTGCCTTCAGATTCTGCCCTGTGCGCACACCTATTTTCATATCAGTGTCCATTGTACATACACTTTAAGGTTTTATTTTCTTAACTAAATATTGTTATACATTGTTCAACACAGGAATGGTGCTATATTGGATGAAAATTTGCCTTGATAAATTTTCTTTAGGATGATTTTCTTTTTGACACAGAGTCTCATTCTGTAATCTAGACTGGTCCTGAACTAGGATGAAATTTTTAAAATGAGGACCACAAGACATGACATTTTATTTAAAATGCAATACATACAGTCACGGAGCTGGAGAAGAGAGTTGCATTGATTTATAATGTTACCAAAGTCCACGAGAGTATTAGTTGCGCCACAGTTAAATGGCTTTGCTGACTTGGCAGACGTCTTCTGATCAAGGCTGCTCTCGTTTCATTCCTTTGATGACTACTGCAGCCGGTGCTCAATGAGGCCACAGAAAACCAGTGGGGTGGGGCAGAGGCCACACCAGAAGTGTGCAGGGCGGCCAGGCTCCTCTGTTCCAGACTCCACTCTGAGGACAGAGAGACCACGACTTCATGTGCTGCTCTGCTCCTTCGTGCTCTGGGCTCCCAGAGTGTCTCACAGGCGCTTGGAAATGCCCAACAACATGGTAAGTTCTTCTCTGTGGCTCTCAGGACTGATGGCTGCTCCCAAGTCAGCTCCGTGCCTCGGGACAAAGTTCCCTTCTGTCTGCCACAATGACCTGTACATCCTCTGTCTTGTTTGACTGGTAGCTGTTTCCTACCTTCTGGGCTTCCAGAGTCAGCCAAACCAAGGAGGAAAACTCCCACTATCCCTACAGCCACTAGCTTTTCTGCAAAGACTACTTCCTGGAGTTCTCACCCATTCATTCATTTGTTCGTTCATTGGTTGGCTCAACAAATGATTACTTAATAGTGTCAGTCCAGCTCCCAGCAGGAAACAGATGGCACTATCAAATCAGGAAGAGTTTTAAAAAGGGATTATTTGCAAATGTGGGCAGAAGTCAGGGACGCGGAGTACCCAGAAACTAACCCACTACTCCTTTGGATAAGGTTCCTTAGGATGGAGGATGTTCTAAGCCTCTTGAGCTCATGCTGGCACAAGACGAGGCTCCTGGGGGTCTCAAGGCATGGAATGCTGCTCGGGATGCCCATGTCCAGAGATGGAGAGAGGGGAGAGGCTCACGCCAGGAGCCATGGAAAGTTCTGGTGCTACCTCCTTACTCTCCCAGAGGATGAAGAGGTGCCTGGGTAGGGGCACTCCACCTAGGAAGTGGCCACTTTTCCTGAGCGGCTCTAGGGCCTGCTCTAGGGCCTGCTCTTGGACTCGCACTGGGGCGGTGTGGAGGGTGGGTTGTGTTTTTATGCGTTCTTCATCCCATCCAAGCTACCAGTGACTTCCCATGGCCCTCTGTTCCTAGATGGAGGCTGTACAAGCCATTGATTTCATAAGTAACAAGTGGGCCCCTGTTGGGTCCAAAGTTCTGAAAATATGAACATACATCCTATGCTTTTTCCACAACAGAAATTTCCAGTCTGCTGGGGAGGCCAGAACCCAAGCATGCAATGAGCATACTCCCAGAGAGAAAAGAACCATGGGAGGCAGAGGTGGGCTTGGACACCTGGGAAGACCCTTGGGGGAGGTGCCCCTTCCTTCCTGAGCAGAATTCTCCACTGAGGCCTTCTGTGTATTACAGACACAGACCTTTGTCAGAGAAAATCTCCTCAAAGAGTCCCTGTGACCCCCTCATCATTCCGCAGAGAGGGAACAATTCTTCCTGGGAAACTGTCCCATTGAACATGTGTGTTTTCTGTCCTGTAAATTATTGTCTCTATTCATCATGTTTTCTTACAAATTTGAACCTATTTTTCTACATTATAGACATTATTCTGCCATATTTGATTAAAAATATGCTTCACAGTCTGATTCTTCCCTTTCAAGGCTAATGATGTTGTTTTGCAGTATATGGCTATCTTAAATTTTTACTTACTCAAACCTGTCATCTGTCAGTCTTTCCTATGTAAGTTGTCTGTGTTTCTTTATGGCTGAGAACACTGTCAGTTCTCCACACATCTATAAATATTTTATTTTATTTTCTACCAGAATTTCATATAATTTTCAATTGTTTAACATTTTTAAACTGTTTGGACTGTTTGCATATTATTTAATAAACAGGACCACATTAACTCCCCCACAAGTTACAATATTTTCTATACTATCCGATTTGTGGGCAGAGTTGTAGGGAAGAAGTGCAAAACTAAGTCTCCCACCCACACTCTCGGAAGCTCCCTTTGGGTCTCTCACTGAGCCATTATTCAATATTTTTGGTGACCTCCCAATGGGTCTATCTACCTTGCGTTCCAGGTGACTCACTCCTGCCATGCATGACACTCAGCTCTGTGGAGATGGGGTTGTGCACTCGTCCATGTTACCTGCCAGCCAATCTCAGACATTGCTTGTGTGTTGCACATCACTGCTTAAGGAAGGAAGAGTGAAAGAAAGAAAGACGTGATGGAGGAAGGAAGAATTGGTTAAATAGCAGAGCCTCTACTCACTATTTTATTATTCATCTTCCTGTAAGTCCGCAAGGATAATCTGAAAGACTCTCAAATGCTTCTTAAGCCACCCGACTTATATTATTTCCTTGATCCACTAGTCTAGTAACCTTATCAAAAGAGAAAATTACGTTAGGCTCAACCCGTGTCCCTTGTGGACCCCCATTGGCTCCCAGTAATCGCTGCTCTCAAGCTTACGTGCATGTTCTTAAAATATCTGCTTAATAGTCTTTTCTAGAACCTTTTCTGAAATCATTTTTAAATCTATTCCAATCTCACTCTCATCCTTTTCTGAAAATGAGAACAGGGACTGTGCCTTTACTGACAGTGTGGCCTCTTTGAGGGATGCCATGCTAGAACACAAGAAATGGTTATTTAGTGTCTTAGTTACTTTTTCATTGCTGTGACTCAATACCCGACACCCACAAATTTAGGAGAGAAAAAGTTTATGTTTGTTCACAGTTTCGGAAGGTCATAGTCCACTCAGGGGGAGTGGGGGGTGCTGGCAGCAATGGAAGTACATGGCAGAGGCAGAGGTGGAGGCAGCTTCTCACAACATCACACACAGGAAGCCAACTCAAGGCAAATTGAGTCTAGTCTTCCAAGGCAGGAAGTAGCTTATATATCCTTCCAGGTCTCATCCCAGTGATCAGCCCCTCCTGGATCCAGGTGTGGGAGGTGTGGTAAACCCCCACTGTATGCCTTTAATCCTACTTACATGCCCGTAATCCATTTCACATGCCTGTAATCCACCCCTCCAAACCAGGCCCCAATCTCCCAACAGCACATGGTTCCATAGACAATCTATAACATTCAAATACATGAGACTTTTGGGGGACATTCCAGATCCAAACCACAATACTTAGAATATGCTTGCTGCATGCATGAATGATTAAATGAAAGTAAGTGATTGTTATCCAACAAAATATTAAGGTGAAATTATCCAAATAAACATTGGACGTTGAGTGATGCACACCAACGAAAACCAGCTCTGTTCCACGCTGCTTCCTAGTACAATGTAGAGACAGCACTGAACGAGACACTGCGTGAGGACAGCGCTCCGAGGATCCTGAAGGACTGACTGGTCCCTGCAGGGGGTCTCACACCAGGACAAAGCCCTGCTTGGTCAGCATAGCGATCCCAAGCGAAAGGCCATCACACGAGACGTGACCTATGCTGGGAAATGTTTGTAGAAATACCACGTCAGTCTCAATTTCCTGTGCTTGACAGCTGTTTTCTTTTATGCCTTTGTCATTAGAGTCAAGGAAGTTTTGTGTGCCTTTACTTCCGCTCAGGCCTGGCCACATGTGCCAGGGTTCCAGCTGAATCACAAGTCTTTGTCTATATGGGAAGAATATTTTAAAAATAACATAAAATGTAGTAGAGTAAGTCATCTGCCTTTGGACAGTTAACTTGATTCTTTGAAGTTATTGCCCATGGATGGTGTTTAGTCCCCTTTGTCATAAAGCAGAATAAAGCTAATCTTCCTGAAGGTCAGGCTGAGGGCCTCCTGCTTAATGAAGCATCAATATTAAACCGGAGTGAGCAAATTTGTATTAGGAGAACTGATAAGAAACGCCCAACCTAGAAAGGGGACGAAGGCCGGGCTCACTTAAGGCCTCGTTCTGTAACATGTGCTAGTGAAAGATTGTTTGCCCCTCTGTTGGCCTGAATACCTCCAGTGTAAGGGAACAGAGTGTGTTCTTACAGTAATCCCCTGCCACTCTGCAGGCAACCAGCAGTGGGGGTCATAACAGAGCCCCACTCACCACAGGCTAAGCCCTCAAGCCAGCTCCTGAGCTCATCTTGCCTGTGGAAAGAGCCCTATCTCCCTGCTCACGGCCCCTTTCCTAACCCCACGTCTATCTTGGGACTGTCACAGTCAAGGTCCTCCTACATGTTATCACTGCTCATGACACTTCTACAAGAAGCTGAGGACTGCCAGATCTCTCACTGCCAGACTCATCCACAGTGTTTTATGATGCCTTTGTGTGTGTGTGTGTGTGTGTGTGTGTGTGTGTGTGTGTGCGCGCGCGCGCGCGCACGTGCGCGTGTGGTCTTGTGGATGAAAACCAGGACCTAAGACTCAAGCACAGAGCTATACTTCTAATACTTTTCAATTTTTATTTTGAATCAGCATCTCAATAAATTACCCAGGCTGTATTAAATCCCGAGCTTCTCTTGCCTCAGGCTCCTAAA